>CM038467.1:19967510-20567510 GCA_021464415.1 Lonicera japonica | reverse complement strand
CTCGGTCCTAAGGAATCGAGTGGAATTGAAAAAATAACCCAAAGCCTAACTCGGTTCCTTAGGACCGAGTAAGCTGTACATTACTCGGTTCCTTAGGACCGAGTAAGCTGTACAACACTCGGTTCCTAAGGACCGAGTAAACATTCTTCGTGTTTTATTTCTGTTTTTTTATTTTTTTTGCGTTCTTTTGCATTCTTCGGTTCCTAAGGCGTTACTTGGCGGCAAAGAGGAAGATATCCCTATTGCAGCTCATAAAGTCCGTGATATGATTTTTGACGCAAAAAATGAAATGACACAACAAGAATGAACAATCTTACTTTCCACTGGCTGGATCGATCTCACCCATAGTAAGATCGATCTTACTTGATACAACAAGAATGAATAGAACAACCAAGATTTTCCAGTAGACTTTTTGCCCTTAGTAAGATCGATCTTACTAGTAAGATCGATCTTACTCAAGGCACAAACGGGACTGTTTCATTTGAAATACCCAAAACCCTTCTTCCCTCTCTCACTTCTATCCAAAACCCTAGTCGCCGTCCATCCTAAAACCTCCATTTGCGACCTTATACCCTTCATCTATCACCCAAATTAACCCCCCAAACATCATCAAACCTCCTACCACCCATCACAACACCCTAAATACCGCAGAAATCGCAATTTTGAAGCCCTAATTTCTGTAAATTCGAACCTCCCATTCGAAACCGTTTTCTCTCTCCTTTCTCCCACCATTTCCAACCTTCGTCCATGGCTTCTTCTTCAACTCCAAGGGTTAAGAACACACAAAAGCCAACTGAATGGTGGGTATTGATATTTAATGTTAATGATTGATTGTATTAATTAAGTTTATTAATTAGGGTTATTAAATGTTAATGATTAAAGGTTATTAAATAAAGAGGGTGTGTCAATAGATAGTAATGCATTTAATGGATATGGAGTGTTATAGAATAATTTGGGGTGTGTCGATAGCAACCCCCATTAATTATTACATAATAATAATAATAATAATAATAATAATAATAATACAGTACAGTACAGCGGTTTCATGAAGTGTAAGTAACGCGCCAAGAGTGAAGCGGGGGATATGGTTTAAGCAAACTCTCCTGGGATTCAGAAGAGTTGAAGAAAGTAATCCAATCCAATCCAACCACCACCACCACTCAGTCAACGGCCATCTTCTTCTTCTTCTTCTTCTTCTTCTTCTTCCGTTGCCGCCCTGGAGGTCCCCCATAGAATAGAATAGAAGAAGATGGAGAAGCCCCTTCCTGTTGCTGTGGCCCTACTACTTCTCCTCACTCTAATCCTATTCTCCGCCGTAGATTCTGCCACAGCCTTCGTCGCCCTCCGCTCATCATCCGTCACCGGTTTATGTGCTCACCTCATCGATCCGGCTGGTTACCCTTGCTCCGAACACTCTGTAATCCCTGTCTCTCCCCTCTCTTATTATATATATATATATATTATATATACACTTACTTACACTACGTAAATAGTGCCTATAATTACTAGTCTCCACATCCACATCCATATCTATTTGACTATTTCTGTTTCTATTTCATTTCATCGCGTAAATGTATGTATACAGTCACTGATTTTTTTTATTTTTTTTCTTTATAAGTGTTTTGTTAGGGATTTAGTTACATTGTTGAATCATTTTTGTTAATTCGTCAGTCATTGGTGTTTTGTTTTACGGATCGTGATTGTTCTTCTAGTACTCCACTGTTGAAATTTTAGTTGAATTTTTGGGGTAGGAGGAAGATTATTGATGTGTCCGTCTATTCACCTGAAACGATGGTCTTATTCTATCTGTTTGCAGACTCAAACAGAGGATGGTTACTTATTGGGTCTTCAACGCGTATCTTCTCCGGCAGGAATTTTGAAAGGGGCTAGAGGTCCTCCTGTTCTGCTTCTCCATGGACTCTTTATGGTAAATGTTATATTTATGATTTATCTTCCCCAATATTCATTTTTATATGTATATATTTCCCCTGAAAATATGTTACCCGAAAAGGCAATTGAATATATTTGGGCTGGCTTTTTTTTTTTTTTTTTTTCTTTTCCTATTTTTACAACATTTAGATTTTTCTTAAAGTTTCATTGCGTCAATGTTAGATGCTAACCAATGAACGAACCACAAGGAAAAGCACTCCTGCAAATGTTTAATTAATTCCGAAAATATCCCTGTTGAATGTCAGACTTGGTGTCTTAGGAAATCTAGTTAATCAGTTTACGTATCAAATCATAACCATTTCTGATATTTGGCTACATACGCAGTCCATGATTATTAAAAAACCTCGACTTAACTTGTTTTTGGTTCCCCACGGGGTGTCCGGGCCAGCTTTCGCGCACCTCGACTAATCCCCGCTCGCGGTTCGTGGCTGCCGCTGGCCAAACGTTATTTTGACAACGCCGGGGTTCGACCTTGGGAGCTCCAAGTCGACCCAAGGTTGTCCTAGTGGCAGCCTTATACCACTGGGCCAAGAGGCTTGGTTGACTTAACTTGTCATTGTCGTCTTTTATTGTTGTTCTGCTTATATTTCCCTGCTTGTGAGGGGTCCTTGTCATATATTGTTATATCGCAAGGTACATATATTGTTATATCTCATTGGTTTTTATTCTTTCTCACAAAATTAAATTAAATTATTCTTTGTATGAGTGGTTAATGGGTAGTTTTCAATTTTGGAACTGTGCATTTAATTAGGTAAAGACAGTTGCTGACTTCCTTTCTATCCTTGTTTGCATCACTTAATATCCAAACAGGCTGGTGATGCTTGGTTTATGGATTCCCCAAATGAATCATTGGGCTTTATACTTGCTGATTGTGGTTTTGATGTTTGGGTTGGAAATGTGCGTGGGACTCGTTGGAGTTATGGGCATGTATCTTTATCAGAGAAAGATAAGGTATACATCGCTTCTTCCTAATTTACAATCGTATTATGTCTTTGTTAATAATTTATGTGATTTTCACTTGAATAAAACTTAAAGACAATTACAGCAGAAACATGCCCAGTGATTTTTGTAATGAGATTTGATATGCATTCAAGTTTTAGCCTGAGAATAATTTATGCACTTAGGTTTTATATCTCATGTTTAAAAAGGCATATAGATTCTTATCTTTACAAGGAAGTTTGTATTATCTGTGTATAATCTCCCTGACACAATGAGTCTGTCTACTTCTTTCTTTCTTTTCTTTTTTTCAGGAATTTTGGGATTGGAGTTGGCAGGAGTTGGCTCTGTTCGACCTTGCAGAAATGCTCCGTTATGTAAAAAATATTACGAACTCCAAAGTATTTGTTGTTGGACACTCGCAGGTCTTTAACCTCTTCACAGATTAAGTTTTGTTTACAGTAATTATCTGTTGTTTCTGTTCATCCAAGACTAAGATGTACTTATTTCCTTGCTTCACAGGGAACTATAATGTCTTTCGCTGCTTTTACACAGCCGGATATAGTGAATATGGTTGAGGCAGCTGCACTTCTTTGTCCTATTTCTTATTTGGATCATGTCACCGCTCCATTTGTTCTCAGAATAGTTCATATGCGTCTTGATCAGGTATCTTTTTCAGTGGGTTGATATGAATTGTCGTGTGGAAATGAAATACTTACATATTAATTTTCTCTGAACAGGTGATCATCGCACTGGGTATTCATCAACTTAATTTTAAAAGGTTTTATAACGTTTTGCACTTTACCATCTCTGCTTCTTTTGTTTTTTTTCCTTCTAAGCTTTTTAGTAATTTATGTGTTTTATAATGTATTCAGTGATATAGGCACTAGCATCATCGATATGATATGTGATGGGCTTGTAGACTGCAGTGACTTTCTAACTTCTATCACAGGTTCTTTCTTCCTTTTCTTCTGCGTATACAAGCAGGATGGATATCTCTCCTCAATCTAAGTCGTATTAGGTTTGTGTCAAAATTGATCTTCTTATATAAATAAGTATAACCATTTAAAATGGTGTTGCCCAAGAAGTGTACATCTCAACCACCTCAAGGTGCACTCAGTCTACATCCGGTGTTTTGAGAGAGGGGGGGGGGTTGTCCTTTCTGTAGTTCATTCTTTTTCATGCTTTAACTGGAAAGATATCCAATGCTGGAATCATTGAACTGATCCAAGTGGTCAAAGATTTGATTCGTAATTGAAATAAGAGTTTGCATATTGCTGTTAGATGAGATGTCCAAATATTCTTCAATCTCATTTGCCTTCTGCATATTGCTGTTAGATGAGATGTCCAATATTCTTCAATCTCATTTGCCTTCTGCATATTGCTGTTAGATGAGATGTCCAATATTCTTCAATCTCATTTGCCTTCTGCATATTGCTGTTAGATGAGATGTCCAATATTCTTCAATCTCATTTGCCTTCTGCATATTGCTGTTAGATGAGATGTCCAATATTCTTCAATCTCATTTGCCTTCTGATAACTTCTTTTTTCCTTTTCTTAATAAGCGAACTTGATGGTTTTTGCAGGGACAAACTGCTGCTTTAATAGCTCTCGGATTGATTTCTATCTAGAATATGAGCCTCACCCATCATCCTCAAAGAATTTGAATCATCTTTTCCAGAGTAAGCCTTTTACACTGTTTTTGTGTACAAGCGTGATACATTTAACTCCACAATGCAACAGCCTCTCTCTCTCTCTCTCTGTGTGTGTGTGCGCACGCTCGTGCATGTGCTTGCAAGCACGTCTTTCTTCTGCTTAACCGTATCTTTGTTTTTGGCAGTGATACGAAAGGGTACTTTTGCGAAGTATGACTATGGAATTTTGAAAAATCTGAAGGAATACGGCCAACTGAAGCCCCCAAAGTTTGATCTTAGCCACATACCCAAATCATTACCATTATGGATGGGCTATGGGGGAAATGATGCCTTAGCCGATGTGGCGGATGTTGAGCACACACTCAAGGAGTTGGAGTCAAAACCAGAATTGCTGTATATAAAAGACTACGGTCACATCGACTTCCTTTTGAGTGTAAAAGCAAAGGAAGATGTTTATGATAATATGGTCGAATTTTTCAGATCATTCAGTAAGTTTAGTAGTGTTTAAGTTGAATGTGTGAATGTTCATACAGAGTGCCTAGGTTCAAGCTGCATCCCCACCCCCTAGCATTCTCAGACCACCTGGATTTGTCCACTTCTTGTATATTAAAAAAGGTGTCAGCTTCATGCAAAAATATAGATGTTGAAGATTGTGGTCAAGAAATGTATTTGTACATGAATTGTAAAGTTACATTTTCTTGTTATATTTCTACCACTACAAACTAAGTATATTCAGTTGACCCACTCGCACTTTAACTTAAATTGTACGTGTGCATTCGACATGGGCCCGATAAAGGCACCTCTTATTTATATTTCAAATAGCACAATTGTTTTGAACACCACAAATTTTATTGAGTTACTAACTTACACTATGGAATATCTAAAAAGTTGTTGATTTTTTGTGTTTACTTGGTGAAATGTTGTGGACTTGGCATATTATCGCCGGCGAGCTGTGATCGAGATACATATACAATCGCAACATGTGGCCTGAAAGAAGATCAAAAACCCAAAATCAGAATTGGAGAGGAAAAATGATTTACTCGTTGGAGAGGGAAGAGGAATCCGTCGGAGAGGGAAGAAGATTTCTAGATCTAGATCTAAAGATATCTAGATCTATACCTGTTCATCTCTGGTGGATCTGATATATCATAATTGATTAAAAAAAATAATATATATATATATATATCATTTTGGTCAGTCGCCAATATGCATCCCCTCTCACTGCCTTAGACACCGAACACCGACCACCGGTGGTCAGTTCTCTTCTCCAACCAACTTCCTTTTCCGACCACTCTCCGAAACCGATCAATCGGTTTCCTTTTATTTCGGTTAAGTTTTGCCAACCTAGTTAACACCATTTGTTAAATGAAAGTGATTTCTTACGTAGGATAAATATTTATTTTAATATACTAATAAGATAAAAGTGTTAGGTGCTTTTATTAAGATTTTTTGAGATTCTGTTTAAGATATTGAAAATTAGGGCTTGTTTGAAAAAGGATTTTGCAAAAAGATTAATAAATAATATTTTTGTAAATTAAGGACTTTTATTTAACCAAACTCTAAAAAAAGTGCAAAGTTAATTTTGCAGTAAATTTTTAAATTGTAATTTTTTATGAAATTATGCAAAATTAAGTTTGTAATATACGTTTTTGATTATATTTTTATAAATAAGAGTTTAATTGACAGTATTTTAGAATAATTTTAACAAATTACATATTCAAAATCTATTTATTAATAAAATGCAAATAATAATTTTTTCAGAATTATGCAAAATTAAGTTTGTACTCCTTATTTTCTAAAGAGATAATGGGTTCAAAAGCCTCGCTCTATAATGTTTTATAACTCTAAGGACGGACTCATGTTTAATAAAGGGAAGTAGTACTAATTTCATAATTTGGTTTTACAATAAGGACACTTTTCATAATATTAATTTATTTTAAGGAAAATACTAAAGGTTGATGGACAAATATACCCCTAATTAAAAAGTTAATATTGCTTCTTCTTTTACTTGCACTCCCGCTAATAACATCACTATCTAATGCTTACTATCACTCTTCCTCCCCTCCAGATTCATCCTCACAACAACTCCAATCGGAGTGGAAATCGTCGCGTGCCACCTACTACGCTGCAGCCGATCCTAGGGACATCAGCGGCGGCGCGTGCGGCTACGGCGACCTGGAGAAGGCAGGGTACGGGAAGGCGACGGCGAGGCTGAGCACGGTGCTATTCGAGAAGGGGCAGATATGCGGCGCGTGCTTCGAGGTGAGGTGCGTGGAGGATCTCCGGTGGTGTATTCCGGGGACTTCGATTATAGTTACGGCGACTGATTATATATATCCGTAAACTCACAGGTGGTGCTAAATGCATTTAGCACCTTCTGGTTGTGCATTTAACATTTTTTGGTTATATATTATTCATTTAGCACCTTCTGGTTAGTGTCCAGGTGGTGTTAAATGCATTTAGCACCTTCTGGTTGTTGTTCAGGTGGTTGTTCAAAATGTGCTAAATGCATTTAGCACCTTCTGGTTGTTGCCCAGGTGGTTGTTCAAAAGGTGCTAAATGCATTTAGCACCTTCTGGTTGTTGCCCAGGTGGTTGTTCAAAAGGTGCTAAATGCATTTAGCACCTTCTAGTTGTTGTCCAGGTGGTGCTAAATGCAGTTAGCACCTTCTGGTTGTGCATTTAGCATTTTTTTTGTTATTGTTCAGAAGGTGCTAAATGCATTTAGCACCTTCTGGTTGCTGTCCAGGTGGTGCTAAATGCATTTAGCACCTTCTGGTTGCTGTCCAGAAGGTGCTAAATGCATTTAGCACCTTCTGGTTGCTGTTAGTGTCATAATGAGCGTGAGACATTATAAAGAAGGGGTATTAGTGTCTTTTTTGTATAGTGTCCTTAATTTACATGGCTTATTTTTAAATGTCCTTTATAATTACATTATTATTAGAATGAGCCCTTATACCTAATTGCCTCTTTTCTAAAACATTACTACGTATTAATAAATTCTTTTAAAGCTTATCTCTTGACTTCTAGGATGCTTACTAATGTTTGGTTCGAATATGAATTATTCTTTCCTAGAATGTTGAATTACCTCTATATATTTGGTTCAAATGAAAATATGAATGAAATACGTGTAAATTATCCAAAAAAATAAAATAAAATTTTGCTTTATAAAATTAAAAGATAAGTTATAATAATTTTACAAAGATAAAATATAAGTTTGTTAAAAATTTAAAAAGTCGTTGTATGTATTTAATAATAATAATAAAAAAAAAAGTTTAATAACAATTTTTTTCTTTTAAAAAGAATATAAATGAAAACAATATGAATTTTTTTTTGTCTTAGTAAGTAAAAATAATATTTTTGTCTTAAGAGAAAATCTAAAATAAAATGCCTAGAGTAATATTCTATTCTTATCAATTTAAGAGATAAAACGTTGAGAAATACTCCATTCTTAAAATAACACATTCCTAACACAAAATTCAAATCAAATATTATAATCTTTCTAGAATAAAATGTAATATTTTTAGAATAATTTAAAACTCAAACCAAATGAACCGTCAAGATTAAATGAGTTAGGGCAGATCCAACCCAAGTTGTGGCTCAGACTATAAGGCTGTGTTTGATTGCCTTTATTTTTCATGGAAAATAGGAGTTTTCTACCCAAGTTGCCACTTTTGTGCTGTTTGATTGACAAAAATTTTCAGGCAGTCAAATTCCATCTTTTGTCACTATTCATGTACTTTTTCATGTAAAGGTTGAAAACATTTTCTTTGGGGGGGGGGGGAGGCTTGGTTTTTATTTTCTAGGCAATTGGCACATTTTTCGAGACAAAGTTTACCCATTTTTTACATTAAAAATGCCATAGCTTAAAATAAAAAATTCAAAATTTAATAAAAATTTAATATTTAAAATCTTCTAATCAAGCTCAATTAAACAAGATCCATCATGACTATAGAATTATGTTAAAAAAAATACCACTAATTTTTTTTACATTAAAAATACCATAAAACAACTAATATTTTCTGGGTAGAAAATTAAGACAATCAAACACATTTAATTGACATTTTCTATGTAACTCAATTCTAAGCAATTCAATTGCCTAAAACTTATTTTCTTTCCATGCAAATTTTATACTTACAATTAAACGCACCCTAAAAACTTTTTATATAGCAACATTACGTTTTCAGTTTTGACTCAATTCAATCCTACTAAATATTGACGTTAGCTTATCCCTGTAGAAAATTCTGGGCCGCTCTTGTAAATGATCAGGAAACGATGGACCACAGTTTGGTCGGCACTAATGGACCACAAAAATAAGAGAATGTTAGGCTCCGTTTAATTGCATGATAGAAAAAAAAAAATAAATTTAGTTAGTTTTGGTGAAAAAAATAAAAATAAATTAAGTGATAGGAGTGATATTCTCTTAATTTTTAAGTTTTTCCAGGAAGAAATTTTATTTGCTTGGTGGCGAGTAAAAATTTTCCACCAAAAATATTGAAGGATGTGAGATATACACTCATAAAATGAGTAACATCTCTCACCTTATTTTTTATCTTTTCACACAAACTAACTAAATTTATTTTTCTTTTTCATCTTTGCAATCAAATGGAGCCTTATCAAATAGTATTTTTAATGGGCCGTACTAATTACACACATTAATATATTTGGTAACATTTTATCTTATTTAATAGTACTGAATATGTGCACATTTACTCGATGCATATAGGTTGAGTCATTATTTAGTATAAAAAAGTACACTGACTTAGTGCAATAGCAACGAGTATGCGCACATTTTCTCGGTTCTATTACGCCGAGTAAATAAATATACACTTACTCAGTGTTATTGCACCAAGTTAATGTTAGAATATTAAAGAGTATTTTGGTGTATAATTAATCCCGCCCTTTTTAATTGTCTTTGTATCACGTGTATATAATTTTCCAAAGCTTCCTTCCAGACAAACCACTCATTTGTAATCAAACTAATAATATTCCAAACATTAAATACAAGGTTACTATTCAAGCATGCATACATACGATCAGATGACACCTTATCTTAATTTTCACACTAAATTTGTGCACCACACAATTAACTTAAATTCATGATTCATGAACAAGAACAATGAACAACATCATCCACAAACATCTGAATATTCCGGTAAGACGATCCTCCCTCGGCCACCGCCTCCACTGCCGCACTTTTCAGCTGTGCCGCATTTTTCTTGAATCCCTCCGACTTGGGCCCATTCATAACTTCCTCAATACATTTTGCCACCTCGTCACTACTAAGTCCACCTTCTTCGTCCCTCGTGATCCTTACCCCAACTCTTAAAACGTCAGTAACGAGCTTAGCATTTGTCGGCTGGTCGGTCCACTGAGGATAAGCAATGATTGGAACACCGGCCGTTACCGACTCTAACAAAGAATTCCACCCACAATGACTAAAAAAGCACCCAATTGAAGGATGTGATAACACTTCTATTTGAGGGCACCACTTCACAATAATCCCTTGTTCTTTTGTTTCATCTAAAAACCCATTAGGTAACATATTTTCGCCTTTAACTACCCAAAGAAAACGGTGTTTACTATTCTTTAAACCACTCGAAATGCTCTCGATATCCGTTTTCGAAAACTCGATAATGCTTCCGAAAGAAATATATATGACGGATGAAGGCTCTTGTTCATTTAGCCATTTGATACAACTATTATCGGATTTAAAAATAGCAAGACTATTATTGTCTAGGCTTATATGTTGGCCTACCAATGGACCGACCGGGATAATCGGATGGAAGCCATCCATGGACCGGATAGCAACTTGTTCGAGCTCGTAATAGGAATTTCCTAGCACCCATTTAAGCTTATCCATGTTACCAAACACCTCCGCTAGTACTTTTGGGAAGCTAGTGAATGAATTTGAAGGAAGAACAAAAGATGGAAGGTCTTGTGTGTGTAACAATGGCAACCCCGGTAATTCGACACGCATGTGAGGCTTTTTCGACGTTGGAAATTCGTTAAGGTTGTTGTAAAACCTATAGTATACGGCATAGAGAGTACATGGCTGAATCCACAACAAGGAGCATGGGATTCCGTGGTCGGATGCCACGTCAGCAACCCACGGCACAAAGGGGTTGCAGATGATGCACGAGAATTTGGGAATATGGTGGTGAATGAAGGTGGAGAGGTTGATTGGGCCAAATTTGGCTAGGGTTTGCATGAAAAGGTCTATGTTGGACGCGTGGTCAAAGTCGGGGCTGAGGCCGTCGGAAAAGAAGTGGAGGTTGATGCCGGTGGCGGTGGTGGTGGAGGGTGATGGGAAGAACGTGCGGGCGGGGTCGTTGGTGGCGAGGGTGACGTGGAGGCCTTTGGAGAGGAGGAGTTTGCCTAGGCTAAGCATGGGGTTTATGTGGCCTAGGGCTGCAAATGCAACCATTAGTATATGTGTCTCTTTCTTCTCTTCCTTCAAGTCCATGGCTGGTTAGAGAGAGAGAGAGAGGTAGAAGGGGGAATGGTTTAAGAAAATGGTGTGGAAGTCAACTTATACAAACAAGAGTATAAAACCTAACCTTTTAGCCTAGTGGTATAATGCTGCCACTAGAATAACCTTGAGTCAGCTTGGAGCTCCCAAGTCGAATCTCGGCAAGAGTACAAAGTTGGTAGTTTTGTATTGAATAAGGTAGATAATACAAATAATGAAACATAATATATATATATATATATACATAGTCAGAATTATGCATATATCTAACCATGTGATATGATATATAGACTATGGGTAAAGCCTAACCATGTGATATGATATATATACATAGTCAGAATTATGCAATATCTAACCATGTGTATGATATATATACATAGTCTATGGGTAAAGCAATTTATGAGTAATCACTAATTAACAGGACCCGCCAAGTGCTGAGTATTTTAATAATTTTGTATTTGAAAAATGTGTCTTGATATTATAATTATATTCATGCTATTCTTTTACTATTATAGCATTAGTATATACCAAAAGTATCTAAAAAGAATCATTTTTTTTTCTTACATGTAGACTAACTATTTTAAAGAGGTAAACGGATGAATAGTTTGATGAAACTTGGTAAAAACGATCTCCATAATTAGTCGTATACTCTCCACCAAATTTCATCGAAAAATTCAACTGGGACTTAAGTTAACTAAAAACTTGATTTATATGGGTATTTTTGGCCGTTGAAATTTTAGATGTCTCGTTAGTCCACACATTTCGATTGAGTTTTTAGATAAAATTTGGTGGAGATGATTTACTAATCATGAAGATTTATCTTCACCAAATTACATCAGAAAATTCATATGTTTACCTCATCAAAATAGTTGGATTTTGGTCCTTTTAAATCATTCCGTTTTATATATATATATATATAGGAGAAAGATCTTAAGAGGGCCAATTTTTTTATCCTTAAATGCGAACCAATCAATTTGAGGGGGTAAACGGATAAATTTTTTGATTAAACTTGGTGAAAATGATCTCCATGATTAGTAGATCACCTCCACCAAATTTAATTGAAAAATTCAATCGGGAAGAGGGCTAATTAAAAAATTGATATATATGCAATTTTTTTGCCGTTAAAATTTAATATATTTAGCTAACCCACTCCCCGATTGAATTTTTTGATAAAATTTGGTAGAGATGATCATCTTCACCAAGTTTCATTAAAAAATTTCATCCGTTTACCCCTTTAAAATGATTGGTCCGCATTTAAGGACCAAATAAATGATCATCTTTAGATCCTTCTCCTATATATATATGTAAATGGATGGGTTTTCAATGGTTACCTTCTCTTTCTACCCATTGATGAGTACTGACAATAATTAATGTACATTGGTGAGGTGTCAAATCCTTTAACCTGTTATAGCAGGTTAAGGTGACCTATTTTATTTTTATATTTTTAATTAAACTTTAGGTGGTGTTTGGTTGAGATTTTAAAATCAAGTTTTTAAAATTTTTACCAAAAAGTCAACTTTACTTCACACTTTCTAAATTACTTTACTTTTTCCCTCATAAAAATTTTAAAATACCATAACTTTAAATTCAAAAATCGGAATTAGATAAAAAAAAAATATTTGAAACCTAATCATCGAGATCTTTAAAACAAGATCCATTGTTACTATTTTTTTAAGTTTTTTTACGAGTTTTTTTGAATTGGTTGAAAAAAATTTCAACAAAAATTAAATTCACTTTTCAAAACATGTTTTAAAATCTCAATCAAACATGATTACTTAAAGATTTTATTTGCCAAATAGACCTAGGATAACCCAATTCCAAATTAGGATAAGTATTTATGGGTGTTTTCGTCATTTCAATTTTATAATTAATTAATAACATAAGTTTATGAAAAATAACATTTTCAAAATATATTTCACTTTGAATTTTCATCTCTATACAATATGTTTACAAATTACATACAACTCAACTATTTTAATAACACTTTTAATTTAATCATTTTATTATCATTCGTGACAAATTATATTACAATAAAAACCCAAAAATTAATTTGAAGCATCTCATATAACTTCTGCTACTAGTTTTATTAGTCACTGTTCAACTAAATAATAATTTTAACACAATAACATAAAATAATATTAAAAGAAACGTATTTTCTTAATTTAAAGTGTTTCAAACAAACTCAACTTTTAATAATTTGATCAGATACGGAAGTATGCGTACAACTTCCTAAATAACACTTAAAATATATTTTACTTAGTATTAAATAATTAATTATTTGGTTCAATAATCAATGTATTGTGTTTGATAAACAAATTTTGTACCATTTTCAAAATTGAGAAGTATATCCACTAATTAAAATTAATTTATAATTGTACTAATTTAGATTACATTTTAATTTAGATTTCTAATCGAAATCTACTTCTATTTTAATTTATTTTATATTTTCTTTTAAGGTGCATTTGAATTATATAATTGAATTTAGTTTTAAAATTCATAAATCTAAGATTCAAAAATTACATATTTGAAATACAAGAGTTTAAAATTTTGTATTTACTTAACAGATACAAAGAAATTGATTTATAAATCTAAATATTATTTCGCTAAAATTTATATTTAGTTGATTGGTAAGCTATTTTTATTTTTTAACACCGTGGCGGAACTCATGCTTACACAAAATTAACCCATTTGACTCGACCCGCCCCTATTATAATATTTTATTCCTTATAATGTAGAGTAATTACTACGGGAAGGGAGTGGATTTATGCGTACACTATTCACGACGAATTTATATTTAAAATAATAAAACCTGCACCGGGTTGGGATGTGTTTATATGCTTGTCGGGTTTGGGTTTGGACAACACACGACCCTTTTGTCATCCTTCGTATTATTATTATAATTAATATTACAAATATATTTATAATAATAAAAAATGATAATTTGTTTAAAAATTAATTAATATTTTTTTCAATTTCGCAAGTTTGGGATCTATAAGGAACAACCCCATCTCTAAAATTTAAAAGTTATAACTTTAAGATAAGTATCAAATCTTATTATTTGAATATATTTATAAATCTCAAATCATAATTTCACACCAAACAAAAATATTTAGATTTGAGATTCCAAATACAAATCTCATGTTAAAATCTTCTCTCAATTCCACATTCCAAACACACCCTTAAAGAATTTTAAAGGGTTTTATTAAAAAATATTTTCAATTAACTATGTTATTAATATTTCCACCATTTTCTTTCATATAATAATAATAAAGATTTAAGAATCAAGTATACATATTATTCTATGTTGACAATCACATTAGACCTATTTCATGTTTATCAATTTCTCAATATACAATCATATAAAGTATTCATGATCATATAATTAATTAGCTCGCATGACATTTGGTACTGTAATTGATAATACGAATAATATTTTCTTTCACTGGAATAGTTTGTGAGAAGATAATTATGCAAACAACATACCATAAACCTTTGAGATTTATTTGGTGCTTCAAAAAAAATATTTTTTATGAAATTATGTGAAATAAATGAGCCTACAAATAATTCTAAAAAAATTCATCAAAATTTTAAATTTTTTTGAAAGGTTTACAATTCTCAAGTATTTTTATTTTTCTTTTTTGTTGTATATAAACTTTTTTTCCTTTTTAAAATTGTAGTATCTTGTCATTTGATAATTAATTTGAAATTTAGATTTTTTGGAATTAATAAAATATATATATTTAATACTTGGAGCATCTCCAACCGTAGTGTATAATTTTGGTTTGTGTAAAATTTACACGTTTTGTAAAAAAAAGTCTCCAGTAGTCTTTTAAAAAACTTTGACGTACACTTAGGATTTGTGTAAAAAGGTTGTATAAAATACAAACCCAATTCACACAACCACGTCGGATAATCTCATGTTTATTTTCCCTCATTTCGTTTCTAGAAATAAATGGATTTGAAAAGTAAGGAATAAATATATGATAAGTTCCACTTGTGAGTATCTAATTGGTGATTTAATATTTATACAAAAGTCTAAAACATATTGTTGGAGTATAAAACAAATTCTTTATTATTTTTGTGTAAATCTCACTTTGACACGTAGGATTTATACAAAATTTATACAAGACGATTGGAGATGCTCTTATGTTCTTGGTTGACATTTGTGATAAAATTTCGATTACATGTTTAAATTTGAAATCTTTGTTTGAGATGTTTAGTTTAAATTTGAGTTTTTGTTATTTATTTTTTTTTTTTTATTTTTTAACAGTTGTTGTCTTTAATAAGGGATAATTTTTAAAATGACTATATTTTATTTATAGTAAATTAAAATTTATTTTGTCATCGATTAAAAAGTTATCCTTGAAACTAATTCTAAAAATAGAATGTCATTTGTTAGAATGAGAGTAATTGATTTGTAATTTAAAAAAAAAACCCCATATTTTTATTTATTTAATTAAAGTAGATGTACCTATGAATCTAATTTATTTTTTAATATTAAATCATTAATGAAATAATATTTATAAAATTAAATCAATAATATTTTTTTGTTAGTTTATCTACACTTATAGATTAATTTAAGCAATACTAATTAATTTAACAATGTAGATTAACTGCAAAATATCAATATAAATAAAATCACCCATTTTATATGGGTAAAGAATAGGGATATCCTGTATTGGAATTACAAAATCATGTAATGAATATCTAATTTATGATTCCTTAAAATTAAATAGAAAAAAAATGCCATGTCGTCAGGTAACAACAAGTTACCCACTTAACCTTGCATTTAATACTTTGTATTTCTCCAATGTGCATTAATTAGGTTAGCCAACTACACATTTAATCTCAACAATTAGTTTTTCATCCAATGGTTAATATTTCAATAACCATCAATGGGTAAAAAGAGCAGTAACCATCGAAACCTCACTCATATGTAAATATGTACCCCACCGAATGTCAACCGTTAACTTAATTAGACATAAAAACATATGCAATGTGCATACACACCTAATTTTTAAATACTGATGAATCTAAGTTGGATAAAAAAAAATTAAAAAGAAGTAACTCAATTGTTAATATCATTTTCAATAATAAAAAAGTTATAAGTTTAAATACTATCATTAATATATTTTTTTAACATCAGTAATAATATGAACAAAATAGGAAAAACATGTCATAACTGAATTCATATGCTTCTCGTTTATAGAATACTCTAAGGGGGGGTGTATTCAATTGGGAGTCTATGGGATTTTTTTGGACTTTTAAAGTCTATGGGTATTCAATTAGGATTTGAAATAATCTATTCAAATCTAAGGGTATTCAATTAAGAATTTTGAAATAAAAAATCTTGACTGTATTCAATTAGGATTCTAAAATAATTCCTTCAAAATCTTTTGGTATTAAAAAATCTACTAACTTTAAAAGAATCTATTTATTGGTGGATTGTGATGGATTTTAGGGTCCATAATATAAATACTAACCCTAATTAGAAATCTCTCCACATTCTTAAAGATTTCACATTCTCTCAAACGACTACTACCAGAAGATGAACAGAGCTTGAGGGGAGACCAACAGACCTTCTGGATCAAGGTATTTTTATATAATCTTTCTTCATGTTTTTGATTTATATCATCATGTTATATAAAAGTTATCCATGAAATAAAAAAATCTGAAAACATAAAAAAGTGTAGATTTGGATACTAGAATATAAAAAATACACAATTATATATATATATATATATATATTCGACACCTCAGCTAGCCAACAAAAAGGTTTTTCCTTTTAGTCAAAGTATTGTTCTTGGAGCCAAGAATTTTGAGTGGGCTCCCAATAAGAATGGGGTCCCACTAGAGTATTGTGCGAATCCAAAAATCAAACTATGGAATTGTAGTCGGCCGAAATTATTTGTTAAAAATTGAATTAAAAAAAATCAAAATTAGAAAATTAAATTGAATATTTTTGGTCCAGATTTAAGTGTGACGGTATATAATGGAATTTAACTAAACCAAACTAAATTGAATCATTGTATATATAAGTCGAAAATAATATTATTTCACTATCTAAAATTTTATGTTCCAATAATTTACAAGTTTTAGTGAAATCAAACTCTTTAAATTATCACGAATGTTTAAGTTATATTATAAGTATAAGAGTTAATTTTGCTTGTCTAAAATAAGTAGGAGCAAATATAAAGTTATTATTTTTCTAACCAAAATAAATATTACTTTATAATTTATTTATTTTTTAAAAAAATTATATGAAAATTGAATTGAAAAAATTAATTTAAGCTTAAATTTGAAAATTTTAGAACCAAAATCTAATCAAACAAAAACTAAATTTTTAAATTCAATTTGAGTTTGGATGACTAATTTTTATCGGATGGAAATCGAAAGAAACTGTTGCTCCTAATAAATTAAGGTTTAATGATACAATAAACTCTAAAGTTTGGGTCAAATTCTATTCATATGCTTGAAGTTTCAAAAGTTGCAAGCGGAACCTTAAAATACATTAAGTGACATGTTTTAAACCTTCGGCCTAACCCTATTAGATTTTGTTGATGTAATGCTTACTTGGGGAGACATATGGCAAACATTATTTGATCAAACATTAAAAAAAAAAACATATTTCCCTTCCTTCTTTAAGTCCCACCCACACCATTTTTCTTCAAGCCTGCAATCTTCCATAATATTTACATACAAATTTAGTGGATGTTCTTATATATATAACACTCGTATATGTATATATGTACAAATTCTCACATAGAACTACATGTTTAAGCATATATATATATATATATATATATATATATGTATGTATTCTTATTTACACACTAAGAGAGTGTAGGGTTTAAGGAGTGGAGTGCATGGGACTCGTTTGATTTGGAGAAGACGATTGGTATTGGAATGGATGATGGTGGTGTGAGTGTGAAGGGGGGTTGGAAGTCTCACCCCACCATTAATAGAGACCAAGAAATAGGGGTAATCTAACCCAATAACCGAGCTCGAGAACAATGTAGCTCGCAACTCTATGTGACAACATCAAAGCTTACCTGATCATCCAGACAAAAATCAACGGAACTAAAACCCATCATCAACGGTTACGTAAATTACACTAAGGAGTATAATAACATTTAATAAATAAGAAAAAATAAAGAATGTTTAATAAGAATTGCAAGGCTTTGTGCTGATAATGGTGATTGGAGAGGTGATGGGAATTAATGGGAAGAGGGAGCTGTAGACACCCCGATCCGTGACCCTCGCAAGAACCCTAACGACCACCGAGAAGTACTATTTTTGGAGTTCAGGACCCACCCGAGCACCCGAAACTGCCTCGAAAGGGTTTGTTGGCCAAACAAACCTGTTTCTAGTGGGATTGTCGCACGACATATCAGTGTGTCGCGCGACAATCACTGTTATGTCGCACGACAAACCCCTCTGACCCAGACCATCCACTCTCTAACACATCAGTCTGTCAGAAACATCACTTCAGCCGTTTGTTGCGTGACATTGGTCAACATGTCGTGCGACACTTGCCCTTTTTAGGGAAATGTCGCGCGACATACCTCCCCGAGCACTATAAATAGGCTAACACCCCCAAGGGTTCTAGGACAGCAACTTGGGATTGAAGAATTCTTAACTTATATCTGATTTTCTAGTCTTCCATCAAGTATTTTCTATTATCGTTTTATCTCTGAAGAATTATCGAATATATTCTCGACACTCGACGTGTTTCGCTTCTAGACTCGAATTCTCGAAAATATCTAAAGAAGGAAAAGATTACTATCGCTGGAGATCTCTCTGCCATATTATATTTTCTTTCTTATTATTATTCTCGTCAGAAAGGTAAAGAAAATCTCTTCTAGTATTTAGCATTGGATATCTGTGTACTTGTTTTACTTCTATTGTTTTATCCACGTTTTATTTGAATAAACTTATTGTCAAGGTTACAAATAGTCTACTGTTTTTAAAACAAAAGACCCTGATAAAATCATTTGCAAAACCAAAAGAGTAAGTACATTATCGTCCGGATAAAATTTTATTTTCAAAACCCGGACCGGTAAAACCTACTTAGGAATTAAAAACCCGGTATATCATATCTCTTTCATAGACTGTGATATGTCTGGTAGAACTCCCCTCAAGAGTTCTAATTCCATATTAAATTAGTCCCGATACAAAGATCCAAGCTTTTCCAAAATAAGTCAAAAACCGTCGTTATCTGAGAAATAAAACGAAAAACTCTCTCTAAAAGAAAAACAACTTTTGCCACTTATATTTACGTCTTTCGAAATAAAACATTGGATCTCGGAACACAAAGGTTTCCATCCCTTTCCCCGTTTTTCCCAGAAATTAAGGTTTTTACTTGGGAAGTAGTAGACTGTCAGTAAAAGCATCAAAGTTTTTTAACATAAAAAAAACATATAAGACCACTAGAGACCGAAAGGGCGGAATGAGTGCTTAACACCTTCCCAATCCGTAACATAGTTTCTGAACCCTATAGAATCTTGGTTTCGTAGACAAACGTGTAAAGAAAGGCTTATTTGTAGTCTTTTCTCTTACACAACCATTTTATCCGTTTTCTCGTAAAACGGACTGGCGACTCTGAACGAACCATTTTGCATTTAAAAATAGGATAGAGGGACACCGGATATGAATTATCAACCAATAGAAGCAAACGGAACGACGAAATCCGTTCCGACGTTCCAGACGCCTAAGAACGGGATCGAGACCCGGGGGTCACATTTGCGGATTCTCACAGGAGCATCAATGAGAGAGAGAAGAGGGTTTTAAAGAAATTACCATTGGAATTAATGGTAATGGGGAAGGGAAATTTCTCTCTCTTCTTTTTTTTTCTTTTGTGTTATGTTTTTTTAAATATTTTTTATTGCCAAATAAGATCCACAAAGGTTGCAACTCAGCATTTCGTCAATAAAATCTAACGAAGTTAGGCAGAAGGTTTAAAGCATATCACTTAATGTACTTTAGGGTTTCACTTGCAAATTTTGAAACTTTAAATAAATGAATATAATTTGATCCAAACTTTAGGGTTTACTGTATCATTAACCCAAAAATTTAATATTCGAGTAATTAGCAAAAATGACCCTTGAAGTTTGACACAATTCCCTTGCTCGTACTTAAAGTTTAATTTTTTGTTGAAACATCGTTAAAGTTTTTAATTTGTCCCTCATTCATTCAAAATTGGATGTTCCGTTAAAAACTTGAACGAAAAACATACGTGGTTGGACAAGCGAAGGACAAATTTCAAACTTCAGGGGTTATTTTTAGAGGTTTTTCGTTCAGGTTTTTAATGGAGCATCCAGTTTTGTACGAGTGAGGGACAAATTAGAAATTTTAAGGATGTTTCAATCGAAAATTAAACTTTAGGGATGAGCGAGAGAATTATGTCAAACTTTAACGGTCATTTTTGCTAATTACCTTTAATATCCACATCTTTTGGTCCGAATGTTATGTTAAAGTCAAATTTACGAAAAAAAGTTACCAAGGAAACAAACACTTTTACCTTTGCTAGCTAACATTGCCAATTTAGTGTTCCATTTAATTGTGATAGTGAATTGTGGCTCCATAAAATTGACAATTATTCACCTACACCATTTTCCTTTTCATTACTAACACTTTTTAATTAACTTAATTAATTAATCTTTAATTATAATAAAAAAATTATACCATCTTTCACTGCCTATTTCACCACCCTCTTCATTACCTCATCCTTCTTATTTTTCTTCTTTAAAACAAAAGAAAAATTTGCACAAATATATAGATCTCTTTTAAAAAATAAACGAAAAAACCCTACCAATGATTAAGCTAAAATATTGCATTTTTATATGTATTTAGGTGGCTTAATATGCATGAATTTGATTTTAATTATCCTAAATTGTTAAGAATTGAGCTTTAATCATGAAATAGGATAGTATGTTTGTTTCTAGTGCATTATAACCTTTTTACAGGTTAAAAGTGAACAAGAACGAATCTAAAAGCAAATTCCCCCAAAGTTAGTCATTACCGGTCAAATTCGGAGCTGAATTGAGTTCAAGAAGTGAACCGAAAGCAAATTCCAAGCTCAAGCATGAAGGAAGTTGATGGAAGAGACTAAGAGAAGCCAATAGAGCAATCCCAAGCAAAGAAGAGTCATTTGAATCAAACCGAGAAATTTTTGAATGAAGAAGAGATTCACCGCTTGCAATGCTGATGTTCTAGCCAATTTTGGTATTTATCCGTGCAGAATTTGAAGAAAACTCCAGAAATAGAAGTTGTAAATCTCTGAGTTATCTACGCGTAAGCGAAAACCTTATATCAATCGGAGTTCAGAGTACAAAGTTATGGCAAAAATACGATCAGTGCACCAGTGGATTGAGTTTGAGCGCGAAAGAATACCAAAATTTATGATGCAGATATTTATTGAATGGGGTCCTTAGCCTAGATGGCAAGTGACCAGCTCTCTACTCATGGTTAGTCCAGTGTTCGAATCCCGGACTTAGTCTCTCGAGCCAACGATTTGATAGACGACAAAGCTAAAAATAGCTTTTGAATTATTATCTTTATTATTATTTATTTTATTTTATTAATTAGTTTAATTTTTGAATTTTGAAAAAAAAATTAATGTCGATGATATTTTAGGTTTTAGGTTAATTTTGGGAAGAACAGTCGTCATTTTTTATTTTCTTTCATTCTATTCTATTCTATTTTCTTTGAGTAGGGAAGAACTGTTGTCATTCTTGTTCTTCAATAATTCCCAATTTCCTTGCGTAACTAGAAAGAGATATTTTCATTTGGTTTATGGCTTGTATTGAAGAAGAAATAACATATAATTCTATTTCAATTTGAGTTGAGCGAGTCCCATTACAGTTCTTCAATAACTGCGTAACTGTAAGTTTTTCTTTTCATTCAATTTTATTTTTAATTTATTTCAATTAATGCTCATTAATGCTTATATATTGTTAGTTAATTATGTGTTTGAATGTGATTGATGATTGAAATCCATGCATAATTTATAATTTTTATTAGATTTTTTTTATAGATTCCCGCGTAGAACCCTAAAAAATATATGTTTTCTTATTTTAATCATAACTTGCTCGTTTCTTGGCCGATTTTGATGATCCACCTATCAAAACGACCGCGATCGAATTTTCTAAAAAATCTTACTATTTTGGAGATCTAAATTCTGAAATTTCCTGAGGACAGTAGGCGATTTTCGTGACTGCCAGTGTACTATTTTTTCGAAATTTGTTTAAACTGTATTTTTAATTTATTAATTGTTCCTTAATTTTAATTGTTGTTAAATTTTGCGTGATTATTCAATTATATTTCAGAAAAATGTTTGCTCAATTTGTGATTGAATTTATCATATTTTGCTTAATTTTTATCAATATGCTAGCGTAATTTAGTAGTTAGGGGTCCGTAGCGAAAGCATGACGGACTAGTGTGAGTATATAATTCAATTGTGATTGTGGCTTGAATTTCTCCTTGGTTATTGGTCAATTAATAAATCTGAAAAATATAGTAACTTTTCATGCGTTAAAAACATGAATTTTTAAGATTATTTTTCGATTATTCGACAAAAGAACCGAAAAACCTCAAATTACGAATTTTTGTACTAAAACTCTAACGAGGCTGAATAGAGGACGGTCCTTATCCTTTATTGAGCTGAGTTAGTTATCCAAGTAATTTGGGAGCTTTGAGCGCTGTTTTGGTGTCATTCCAAAATCGATACCGAAATAGTGCTAATTTTAGCTTTTAATGACTTTTTAAGAACGGTTTTGACGTATGTCATGCATATGCATAATCAAATCTTAGAAATGAGTTAAGCTTTTGATATTTACTAAAATTGATTAAATTTAGTTTGTTTTTGTCACGCACTAGCATTACTAAGTGAAAATTAATTTTTGTAAAAAAATAAATTATAAGTTCCCTTATTGAAAACTAAATTTACATGCAGCTTATACGAGTCTTGTCATGCACTTCTCATGATATGCTCGTGAACTTTAGTATTTAATAATTGGTAAATTAAGGACATTCATTGTTAATAGGAACTCAGGTCCACAGTCATTTCTTGAATCGGTTGGTCATACTATCTGTAATGTCGTAGCTATGGATACCCCTAACGCTCTTTTTTCATTTTATTAGACACTTGTTTTAGTTGCTGCTAGCTTATTTTATCATTGCTTTATTTATTTATTTTATTTATATTTATATTTATTTATTTATTTACTTATATTTATTTATTTATATTTATTTATTTTCTTTTAAGTTTTAAATTTAATTTCTTATCCTATTCTTAAAATAAAAATTTATTATATTTTCTTTATTTTATTTTTCTTTTCTTCTTTTCCCCTGTTGAAAGTTTAGCTAGAATAATAAGATTACCATCATTCCCTGTGGTTCGACCTTGGACTTCGAAGTAAATATATTATAACTTGACCACCTGCACTTGGATTTATTAATTACGCGTTTCTAAGCGTAGTCAACCAACAAATCTATTTGTTCACTCAATTCATGTCAATCGAGTTGCATGCTTCCAAATCAAACGAGTGACTATTAAATAATTTTCTGTAACCCTACTCACTTGCCTAACAACGAGTATGGAGGCCTATAGACCTACAACTTGGTTGACATGAACCAAGTGACCTGGGCAACTTTTTCTTTTTTATTTCTTTATTATATATATATATATATATGTAGAAGCTAGATATAGAAAAATTGAGTAATAGAGTATTAACAATATATCATATATGAAACACATGAGGAATATAATAGTGTGGGGAGGCTGGAACAGTTAAGGATATGAGTAAAGGAGGGGTGGAAGAATGTGTTTGCATTTATCGATTAAAAACTTAATTAAGTTAGGGGGTGGTGGGTGGGGTGTTTGTGACAAAAAAAAAATTACAAGAGAGTGGTGGGTTTAAGTCACAAGGGTTATTAGTGACAACAAATAGGGATGCAAATATCAAGTAAACCCCCCCAAAAAAACCAAAAAAAAGGCTAACAATATTATTCACACACTATTTTTTTTTAATTTTTAATTAATAATTAAAATATTAAACTCAAATTATTAATAATTAATAATTTCAAATCACGTACTTAAACCCAAATTAACCTTATTAATTAAAAACCATTTTTTTCTTCACCATCATCATTCATCCAAATTATGATTCCTTTATGCTGCCACTATCACCACCACTTTTTTCTTTTTCATCATTAATATTCAATGCAAAAAAAAAAGTGTGTATATAGGTATACTCGATTACCTGTAATTGAGTTAAACTCATGTTACTAGGTTGTTTATCACCGAATCTAAGCCATATAGTCGGCTATGTATCACAGAGTTAAACATTGGGTTATTTTTTCAATTTCACTCGGTTTCTTTGGACTGAGTATGATGAATACCACCAAGTACACAACCATCCATGGTAAAAAAATAGTGATGAAAAAGCTTTGTATGTTTTGTATAAAAGATGAGAGAAAAAGAAAATGGACGATTAACTTGTGTGTTTATCTGAATTGTAAAAAGAGCAGAGTGGTGGGACGGGAAAAAGGGGTGGTGACAATGGATTGATTTGTGGAGAAGAAGTTGGAAGAAGAAGATTGAAAATGAGATTTGTGAGGTGGATTAATTTAAATTGTTTTTTTAATTTTTGGAAAGTGGGAATGGAGTATTTTTCATATTAATGTTAATTAATTTAAAAAATAAATATGAAGTGTTATGAGATTTAGGAACAGACAAAAAGTGTACTTATGGGATTTTAGTGAGAGATATAATGTTAGAAAGTAAAATGATGTATATCAACAACTTTGTATATATACAAGGACTAAAGAAAATCTATATTTTAGTATATATTAAATAATTGATACATTAATAAGACAATATACAATAACTTATTAATTTATCGACAAGAATTCTATAGTTCAATTCCCACCCCCTACCACTTAGAATCATCTAGATTTATCAATTATTTGTACTAAAAAAAAAAGAAAAAAATTTATCGAAGGGTGTACTTTATTTATTATCTATTACCTAAGTTAAATTTCAAGTATTATTCATGGAGCCAATTATCAACACATTCAGTTATGATACCAAATTTTGATGATTTTCTTATGTTAATTTGGTTTTTGTTGTTATTTAAACAAAAACAAATTTAATGAGTTTTGAACTTAAGAGTTTTGGCGTTAAGAAGTCCCTTCAGAAAATTATTAGTTTATCTATATAACAAGGGATGAAGGTTTTTGAATCAAAAAATGTATGTGTCTTATAAAAAAATGAATGGCTATTAATTGATCAAAAAATAAATGAAAGGCCAAGATGAAAGGAGAAAACAAATATCTCCCACTTAGTTCTCATACTTTGCTAAACAAACACCCTCACTATAACCCTTCACTTTCACTTTCACTTTCACTCTCACAAACACATTCTCTTCCTCTCCTGGTGACAAAGCATCAGACCCACTATCGTTGCCGCCGGACCTCGACTAAGGTATTTATCCATTTCTCTCTCTTTTTCTCTCATCTCATTCTCTCTTTATATCTTTCCCTCACATCACACTGCTTTCGCTTTCATGACGACATCATCGTGCGCACACACACTCCTCCGTTGATTGATCGACTAGCACACACTCCTTCAGATTAAAAAGCCCTAAATCAGATAGATGGGGGGAAATGAGAATAGAGAATACTGAGTTGAGAGGCGCCAAACATAGAGAATGAAAGGAGACATAAAATATAAGCATAAGATCCAAACACCTCCAGATTAAAAAGCCCTAAATCAGATAGATGGGGGAAAATGAAAAAACAGGGGGAGTAAATGGAGAGAATGTAGAGAGAGGGAGAGGACTATGTACCCTAGAGAAGATCGTTGTATTGTGGTTGCTGTCGGTGAAAGCGAGAGAGGCGTGAGGGAAGAAGATAGAATGATACTTGAGGGACGGAGATGAGGGAGCAGCTAGCAATTTTTCTTTTGTGTGGAGTGAAGAAGGGAGAATGAGGACTATTGTACTGAGAGATAACCAACGATTAGGGTTATCTAAAATTTTGGACGACTAAGATCACGTTTAGCTCTGGGCCGGATTAATTTATGACTTCAAAAACCACTCTCTTTTGTTATCTCCCAAGTCTATTTAATCAACATTTTATATACATGCAATTAATTAAGGGGTAAATTCTAAGGTGGTTCCTAATGAGATGGGGATTTAACAACATAGAAAAGCAGGATAAATATTTAAGATCCATGCTAACCATTTTGAAACAAATTTAACTAGCAGGTTAATTAATTAAAAGGATTGAGCAAGTACTCACATAAAGTTCTTCTGTAATATTAAATTCTTAATCATTAACACCATTAATTCTTTAATCTATGCACATTCTAAATAAACATTCCAAAATCCAGTTTCAAATTAAACCCCGTAGGAATATAAATCCTCTTGCTTTACAATTGAAGGGAAAAAAAAACACAACAAATTACCTAGGTTATACTCATCAATTAATTCCACTGTTTCATAAAACAAATAATAAACAAAAAACAAATTTGACTATTTATTTCAACACTTAATTTTAATATACAAAATAATCTTTTTAATATACAACACCTATGAAGTCCACTGAAACTTTTTTTGAGCTAACGATGTTATACTTCTTACTAAAAAATTTGAGCTTCAATCTAAGCTTAAAATCCCTAATTGTAAAAAATTAGATTCTAAAAACCCAAACTTCATATTGAAAGGATACATAGAAAAGCCCTAAAATAAATTAGAAAGAAGAATAGATGGATGAGAGATAGGGTCCGACTTACCAAAGAGAGACGGGTCCGATGGAGGAGTGTGTGCTGGTCGATCAGTCAAAGGAGGAGTGTGTGTGCGCACGACAATGTCGTCATGAAAGCGAAAGCAATGTGATGTCAGGAAAATATATATATATATAGAGAATGAGATGAGAGAAAGAGTGAGAGAAAGGGATAAATACCTTGGTCGAGGTCCGACGGCAACGATAACAACTTCGATGCTTTGTTGCCAGGAGAGGAAGATAATGTGTTTGTGAGAGTGAAAAGTGAAAGTGAAGGGGTATAGTAAGGGTGTTTGTTTAGCAAAGTATGAGAGAGAAGCGGGAGATACTTGTTTTCTCTTTTCATTTTGGCCTTTTATTTATTTTTTGATCAATTAATAGCCATTCATTTTTTTTATAAGACACATGCATTTTTTATTCAAAAACCTTCCTCCCTTATTATATAGATATATATACCCTCCTTTCTCTCTCTGTCACTCTCTATCTCTCTCACCACCATCACTATCACTCTCACCGAAATCCCTCCAAGCTCTCCCAGTCAGAGCTCTACTACCTCTTTCCCTCTGCTTTGACTCGACCTTGGCTTTTCGTTTGTTAAAAGGGATGACAACTCGCTCAGTAAGTCATGTTTTAACTAAGAATGTTAAATTTACTTTTTTTTTCTTTTTTTATTGTGACCCACCTGTTTGGTTGGATGAACTGTTGATGTTGGACTCTTATGATATTTAGTTATGCTTTGCTCTAAAAAAAATAAAAAATTATTGAGACCCATTGTTGTGCTTTTGCCTCCTAAACAATAACTTTTGTTAGAGTAACAACGTTACCTTTAACATATAAAGTCGTCGATTGGAATTTTATATTTAGAAGTACACCTAGACCCATTGTTGTCATGTTTTGAAGGGAAGATAATGTTAAAATACAATAAAAATTATATAAATTAATAAGATTGGGACCGATCAATTTTATTAATTAAATGATATTTTAATTTATTGATAAGTTAATAATTTATTAATTTATCGAAATATTTGTGTTTTGAATATTTTTCTTTTTATCTTCCTTAAATTTTATTTCCTATAACTTACTTAAGTAAATTATATTATCATTTGATAAATAATTTGAAAGATTTATATTTTCAATATTGGTTTTCAAAGCAATAATTTGAAGATGATACTTTTGCTATGGAGTCTGTTTCTCGAAAAAAAAAAGCCATCAAAGCAATGATGACATTAAATAATTCCCTATTACAATATGATAAATGAACACCAGACATGCTTATGGCATTACATAAAGTTAGAGATGAAATTTAAACAAATAAAATTCAGTAAAAAGCAAATAACATTGTACTAATATTTTTTGATAAGGCATGTTAGTGAGTAAAACTAGCCGAGGGCAGTTTAGACCACACAGTCAAATAAATGGATTAGATGGTGGAGATAATGAATGCTACAGACCAACTGAGTCAGAGATGTATATAGAAAGTTGGCCTCGTATGAAAATACAGATTAATCATCCCCTGTGGAATAGAGCACGGAGCTCGGGTAGCTATGTATTACGATAGTCAACTAACACTATCTCCCAAGCTAATATATTCTCACAATAATACAATATGAAAGAGAATGGAACACTCAGAGTTTAATCTCTCTAACTTAGGAGCTCTGAGGCAGCCTATCGAGCTCTATTTCTCATGTATTTATTTCTTGCAATAAATACGTAAAACGTTCTTGGTTCTTTGGTTGTTGCTAGCTTGAACTTTATCAAACTTGGTCGTTGAGGGAAGTAAATGCTTCCTGTATATATATGATAGAGGGGTGGCTTGCGGCAGAGCTCTTAGAGCAGGTCCAAGGCCATGCCCTAAATACCACCCACTATAATCTTGCTTATCCCTGGATTCTGGTGCATTAAATATAATTAGTTTGCATTTAATGAAGTTGAGGGGGCTTCAGCAGCGTTGGTGGTGTTGGCAACAATCGCCCATGCTGTCTGTCACATACTCTGACATGACTGTCTGGGAGAGAACTCTAAAGCTCGCTGCAAGAGCTTTGGTTCACGAGCTCCATCACTTGCGGAACAAAAATAATCTTTGGGTCGATTACATGGACCTCTAGGAGCTCTGGAGCTCGTGTGGTGCTTGAAACGAGTTCCCAGGGCCCTCCTCGTCCTGGTATGGTAGACTGCTGACATGGACCGCCACGTGTCCTCGTGTGGTTGGCGGGTTAGAACAATTCAGTTATTCTTCCCATCAAAGCATAATCGTATGCATAAAAAGATGAATTATTAATTTATATAACTGATCAGCCTAAGGAGACTTTATAAAAAAGTATTATTAATTTAAAACATAGACCTGAGTCGGAACCAACAAATTTATTAATTTAACAATATTATAATTTTATTTAATTTTCACTGCATCTCTACACAACAATTTTATTTCCAAACGGCGAAATCTTCAAGTTATTTACAAAAATCATCCCTAAAGTTTACCTCTTATCTTACTTTGGTCCATAAAGTTCAAAAATGCATAAGTTCATACATGAAGTTTTACCCGCGTTTCACTTTCCCCTATTTTTGGATGGACCATCTAAAAAGCTGACGGAATTAGTCATGTACAAGGCACATGAGGGGGTTATTTACAAAAATCACCCTAAAGTTTACCACTTATCTCACTTTGGTCCTCGAAGTCTAAAAATGCATAAGTTCATATATGAAATTTCACTCGCGTCTGACTTTCCCTATTTTTGGATGAACTGTTTAAAAAGTTGACGGAATTAGCCATGTACAAGGCACATGAGGGACAAAAGTGGGAAAACACTGTACTAACTCCATTTTCTTTCCTTTATTATTCTTCTTCCCTAATTTTCTTCCCATATATTAACACACAATTCATTTCTTCTTCTCTTTCTTTCTATCCCCCTTCTCTGGTCCTTTTTTTATCCCTAACTTTATCTTCTATTTTTACACATATATATACACACACAAATATATATGTATACACACATTAAGAAAATAAACTAAACTCGGATCTAAATCAAAATTGATAGTTGCCTTGATCTAAAAAAGAAAACCCAAATTCAAAACCAATCTCAAAAGGTAAATAGAGATTGAAAACCAATCTACACATGAAATCAAAATTGAATTTGATCCAATTCAAACATATTCGTGGGTTTAATGCCCTTTTGAACAAATTGATGGGTTTAGTGCCCTTTTTGGGGAAAGATTCATGGGTCCTTTTTTGGAACAAATACATTGGTTATGGCCAACAATATCTGAAGCTTGAAGGAGCTTTGAAGAAGAAGAAAGTGGAAGGGGGAGTCTAGTAGGGTTAGGGTTTCGTAATTTGTAAAAGTAAAAAAAGGAAGAAAAGGAGAATGAGGAAGTTGCTGCTGCCTTCATGGTGGTTAGTGTACATTGGCCGAAAAACGGAGAAAAATCCAGTGTCGGTGATGTAGATAGAGAATATAATGTTGGTAAGGGTATGTAAAAAAATCAAAAAATCGGCCCAAATCGAATCGATTTTGTCCGTTTTTTAAGGCTTTCAGTCCGATTCGATTAAAAAAAATAAAAACCGATAAGGGTCGGTTCAGTTGGCTGTTAGTGAAGTTACGAAACTGGTAATAACCGAACCGATATAACACGTGTCGTGCTACTATTGGTTAGTTAAGTTTATTTCTTTTAATATATATATATATATATTAAATTTTAAATATATAAAAAATATATAAGCTCAAAATCGACAATAACCAACTAGCCGAACCGACCCCAACCAATTTTTGGTAGTTAGCGGTTCGACTCGGTTGACTATTATCGTAAAATCGATAGATCAGTTTGGTTGGCGGTTAATTTGCATGGTTCGGTTAACCGAGCCATGCACACCCCTAAAAGTTGGGGATAGATAGAAAGACCAAAGAGATAAAGAAAAGAAGAAGAAGAAATGAATTATGTGTTAACGGATTTTTTTTTAATAAGGAATTGTGTATTAATGGAGGGGAGAGAATTAGGAAAGAAGAAGAAAGAAAGAAAAGAAGGAGTTATAACAGTATTTTTCCACTTTTGCCCCTCATGTGCCTTGCACATGACCAATTCCATCAGCTTTTTAGACAATCCGTCTAAAAATAAGGGAAAGTGAGACGCGGGTGAAATTTCATGTATAAACTTATGCATTTTTTTATTTCATGAACCAAAATGAGACAAGAGGTAAAATTTAGGGTGATTTTTGTAAACAATTCCCTCATGTGCCTTGCACATGACTAATTCCGTCAACTTTTTAAACGGTCCGTCTAGAAATTGGGGAAAGTTAAACGCGGGTGAAACTTCATTTATGAACTTATGCATTTTTGAACTTCGTAAACCAAAATAAGACGAGATAAACTTTAGAGGTAATTTTTGTAAATAACTCAAAATGTACCGCCTGTAGCTATTTTATTTCAAATTTTACCAGCATCAAAAACACAAGCTAGCTCTCGGTGGAAAGTCATTATAAATATATTTATAACCATACTTAGCTCCCTGTGGCAAACCGTATGCCATTATCCTTTCTTTGTTCACGACTCCCGCCATTACAAACTAAAAGTTCAAATTTCCTAGTAGTGCGGATGTTTCAAACTAAAAATTATATTTCTAAATAATATAAAAAATCTAGCTCGAGGTTTAATAAATTTTGCTTTTACTCACTGATTATGTCTTTCCTAAACATCCTAAAAATAAAATAAGAATACCAACTTAAGATGGACGAAATAATTACAACTATCTAAGTGATTTTGGTGCGTTTAGGATTTGGCCCCTGTCAAAAAGGGAAATTAGGTTGCGACGCCTTTTATTTTCTTTTAAAGTTTTCGGTCCAGAACATGCACAACCACTTTAACAGTATCCCGGGTGTACGTAGTCTATATTAACTCCACCCCCGACTTTTCTGAGTCTAACTTGGACCATAGGCTCCACCAAGTTTAATTACCGAAATGCTTTTTATAGCGACTTATCACCTTAAACTCTACCGAGTTTTTTTTAAATCCATTGAGTCTAATTACCGGTATTGCTCCAGAGGTGCGTAGATTCACCATCGACTGGGGCCCACGATATTGTCTCAAACTTAAACATCTTTAGGCTATAAGTGTGGGGTTTTAATTTAAAATGACTCATTATTATGTGGTGACACCTCCCTTACTAATATATTCATGTTGAATTATACAATTTTTTCATGTTGGATGAATGGTTTGAACTAACTGTTCTCAACAGATTTATAAATCAAATGTACGGTATGTATCTCGCTAAACTAGGCACATACCCAAAAATAGGGATTGAAAACGTTAACAAAAATCGTATCTTACAAATATTGGAGAATAAATAACGAATGTTAATTTATTCTTATATTTGAGTGTATATTGTGAAAAGTGGAAAAAAACAACCCGCTTCGTACAATGAAATGGGCTGAATGAATTAGGCCCAACCACAAAGTGAGTCATGTAAAGTTTTGGGTTTGGCTGCTTTCCAACTATTATATGTTTTCGGCATCCTCACTCTTTCTTGCCGGCGGATTCAACGGCCACCACCAATTGTGGATTCTGCTGGAACCCACTCCTTCATTCTACCTTACTTGTTGCGCAGTAGACATTCTTTATACGTTAATTAAATCACTTTATATCAGTCTTCCTTTTTTTTTTTTTTTGTAATTAATTCATATTCCATTCTTCTTTTCTTCAAAAACATTCTAATTAATATTTTTTTTCAAGATATGATAAATGTACGAACTTCTAGCTAATAGAACATGTGAGTTATTTTAGTGATAAAAGAATCTTCACCTAAATATAATTTTTTTTAAAAAAAAATTAGTAAATGAGTAATTTTGCATCCCGCCCTCCAACCTCACCTTGGTATCGTAGTTTAAAGTTATTGTTATTATATATCTCTCAATTAAGAAGTTGTAGAAAGAAATAAATAGAAAATAGCACAGTCAATTAAAACTAGCTTTCTTGCGTAATTACGATTGTAGAGACATAAAATCGTGCTTTAAGAAAATAAGTAAAAGGGCCCTTTGTAAAGGTGCTCAATTTTCCATGGTTATTTCGTAGAAGCAAAATCTAATTGACGAGATATATAGTCAACATATATAGCGTTAATCACAGAATAAGACAAACATAATAGCTATTTTGTAGAGTTGACGAGATATTTAGTAATCATGACATGAAGATTTTAGATTCGACCGACGTAGATGTAGTTGTCCAATCTTGTTAATTTATTTTTTTACGGAGATTATATGTCAACATTTTTTGGTGGTTGTGAATTTTGGTGTATTGATGGTTTTGTAAAAAAAAAATTGTTGTATTGTACAGAAAAAGAGGTGTGTTGTAAAATTATTTCTTTGTATAAGTTTATTTTACCACATTTTTGTGCATTAAGTCATCATATAGCAGTTACATATCAAATATTTTAAGGTCCGTTTGATAAAAAATGATAGCAAAAATCATTGCTTTGTGTGGGAAATTAAAAAATACATTGAGTAATAGGTTAAGATGCTCTTAATCTCAAGCTCATTTTTATGAAGAGATGTCATCTACCCTCTTTTATTTTTTGCGGATTTTTTTCCGTCACCACCCTTAACTTTTTTTCAAATTCACAAATAATAGTAAAAAAAAATCTCATCATATCCCTTAAACTTTTTTTCAACTACTCACAAATAAATTAATTTTCTATTTCTCATATTGTTACTAACCGGTGCCCTAATAGTTGAGTTTGAACATGAAATAATGGCGGTCTTGAAAAAAATTTCTTTTGAATTTTGATTTTTTAAAAATGATATAATTGATATTATTATCGAATAAAAAGCAACTCCTTGCAAGAGGAAAAAATGAATTTACTTACAAATAAAGACTTTATTAATCGTATCCAAAATATCCGGAGCTAGCCTTTATATCCATTTTATTTCTATTACAAATAGCACAGATTTTTGAAATTTTGAATATTATTTGCCTTTTTTACTTTGCCATGTGCTTCTCAAGAAGTAACTCCTGTACAACAAAAAAATATGACTTTTCAATATGTTCAGTTTAAAAAAAATGAAAAAAAGAAAAATAAAAAAATAGCAATTGATATGTACGTACATGTGGACATTTGGTCAACGGACTACAAGCCTAATCCATTCAATTGAAGCCTGTGTATATATATATATATATATATATGTGCATACACATCAAAGGAAAATAAATTATGAGCGGTGATGCGTATACTTTACAAAATATTTAGTAATATTCTTACTTTTAATTTAATACTTGAAAATTGAGTATGTACGGTACATGTTATTTGATTTTTAAATACCAAATATAAATTTGATAATATTTTATTCGGTCTTTAAATATCGAGTATATAGGTTTAATACTCGACTCTTAAAAATTAAATAATGTACACTTTATTTGATTATAAAAAATTAAATAAAAGGAAGAGTATTACCAAATATTTTGTGGGTATAAAAATCACCACCACGAATTAAGCCGCGCGCGGTAGCATAAGAGATGTGTTTAGAGTTGACTTGCACCCAATGATGCCACCTATATACCAAAACATGTTGAATATTGAAGTGGTTAACGTATTAAATTTCCTTCATTTTTTCCCTTACGTACGTTTTCTCTAAGGAATATTTCAAGTGGTTTCAAGACCTGGAGGCGAGGACCAACTCAGAAATTTTTGGATAGATGGTCGGGCTAATATCATATTTTGGTTTTATTGTGCTTGAATGTAATAAAATTCAAAACTTAATATATTATAGTGGTGAAATCACAAATTTATCTAAAAAGAGACGAAAATCAAAACACATACAAATATATTAAAAATTATAAAATTTTAACAAAAACATAATATGAAGATATTTTCTTGAGCTATTTTGATAGTAATTTCAGTAGGACCTCAAACTCAATTGTGAAAAGTTATTATAGATTTATATTCTCCTCCTTGTGTATATCGAATTTTTATATTTATAATTTACTCAAAATGGTTATAGGGTGAATGAGAAATTGTCACTAAAAGTGAATTACTTTAAATGGAAAAATAGAACGGAAGAGTGTGAAAAAGGAAGTCCTACATGAAAATTGTTGAAAAATTTATGAGTTTATAAGGGATCACCTATTATAAACTTGTTAAGCAATTAAGAAAAATACGGTTCTCTATCGCGCCTACAGGAGTGTGCAAATCACGGATCGATGAACCAGGCGACTTGTTTTGCACCCGGAGACGTTACATGTTTTTTAATTGATTTGGTTGCCTAGATGATTAGCCAAAACGCTTTGATGGACATAAATGATCGTCCTATTTTCATTATACACACAAACACTCAGAAGTTTCAAGTTCTAGACATAGGTTCCTAAATAATAAATTTTTTTTCGAAAAATACGCCACATGTAATAAAAAAAATTCCGAATATATGCAAGGAAGAGCGATTCTTCCCATCCTCCCTTAATAATAATAAAAAAAGTTGGGCTTGGACTATAACTCTAATTGATTCGGAAATGGATCCGCCCTTGCGTGGAGGCATGTCAAAATTCAACAAATAATAATGTTATACATTTTGCTTCATTAACTAATTCTTACATGGTTCACGACACGAGAATAAGGTGATCGAATGCATGCAGTTAAGAACAAATATACAAATAATATTGATTCGAGATTATACTGCTTGAATTGGTTTTGAGACCTAGCCTGTATCACTTTTTTTTCCCACAAAGTTCTCTTGGGACACTGGTGTATAATCAAATATTCAAATGTTTAGTCATCCTTGTAGTAGATATCCATATATGATATTTCATTATTAATTGTATAACTATATACTCTTTCTCTCTTAAATTTACGGTTATATATATACGAAAAATTTCGGGTGCGGATCGGTCATTTTTACGACGGTTTTAAGTCATAAAAAATACCCTCAATCTTTTTATGACGAAAAAACGTCGTAAAAAGTCTCGGTCAGTACTAAAAAATAGACTATATATATATATTTTAGAACATATTCAATATATCAAATTTCATAATAATAAAAATAAAATAAATTATATTTTTAATCATTGACCATAATAACATTTGCATTTCTTTAAAAAATATATATATATAATTTAAAATGGTCCTATTAATCGGAGACAAAAGGATCAATAATATTTTCTCCAATTCGCCAGATGCATACTTTTAATTAGTTAGTTAACTGATGACTAGTCAATTTGCATGGCCCTCTCCCCCCACCAACTACAGGCTATATACACACACACACACAATCACATATGTATATATATATGCAGTCTAGCTTATAACTAGACATGCCATTCTTAGTATAAGGACCCATTCCCAAGACTCTTTAGAGAAAAAGAAAAAGACTATTTTATATATATATATATATAAAGAATTAAGGCCGCCTCTTCAATATGGTTCGTCAGATAGACCAATATTCCATAACCATTATTTCTCTGCTACGTCTTTTGATCATTTTTGGTTTGATATTTTCGACTATAGAAGGCCGTCCATTGAACGGTCTAGAGTTGCGTGGCCCTACTCGCAAAGAGAATATTATTGAAGGCTCTCTCAATGGATTTTCAGTCGGAGCTATGAAGAATAACAATGGAGGTGGTGGACAAAGATTCAAAAGATCATTTCAAAGCACGACACTCGGAAGCATGAAGAACTCTGGTCCTAGTCCCGGTGAAGGACATAAGCATGGTACATTCATTAATCCGTAGAGGAACATATATATATATATGTATGTATGTATGTATGTATGTATGCGCGCGCGCGTAATGTATCAACATTATTGATATATGATGTTTGAGTTTTTTAGCTAAGAGTTATAAATTATGCTAAGATAGATGTACCAATATTAATTGTTATTAAAAGATGTAAAATTATAACATGTGCCTTTAGGTACATGTTAAAACTATATAAATAAAAATAATGAAATCTTGTATGAAATTTTGTATTATATTTAATGCATATTGAGTGTTAATTATTTAAAAAATGAGTATTTAACATGTGCCTTAAAGCACACGCTAACATGGCCCATTAAAACTATAGATAAGATGCATGTTGGTGGTTTTTTCTTTTTTTCAAGGAAGGAAAGAAAGGACTGTATATGTATATATATATATAAAAGTGAAAAAAGTGAAAAAAGTGATATGATGTAGATTGTTCCGTGGAGTTGGACCATGTGTATGAATTGTGTTGCTAGTTTGGTGGTATATTTTGTTCCAATTGAGCACGTTAACTTCATCATTAATTCCTCATGATGACAAAGCATACAGCTTACAAGTAATCGCATAAAAAAATTAATGGCTCGTTTGGTTTAAGATTTAAACCATTCTAGGAATGTTACATTCCATTCCGAAATAATTCCCACGTTTGGTTCAAGTTTTAAGTCCGGAATAAATGATTCTAGGAACAAACCTTTCTCCCAAAGTTCTCCCATTTAAATCATAGAATAAACCATTTCAATGAGCATCTTTTTTAATTTTTTCATGTTAGGACTAAAATAACACTCTTCCTTATGAATAAATAATTCTTTTTCCATCAGTATATGAAAAATTGTTTGAACTTTTTTTTTAATTACGCTGCTACACAAAAATGAAAAAAAAAAATTATTTGAAACTTTTTCTTGTTGTAATTTTTTTTTAATTAAAAATAATTGTAATTTTTGTAGGATAGTTATTAGCTAGGCATGTGTAATTTTTTAATTCATTATAGTAATTGTCTCTTTTGAAAAATTAGTAGGTGATGTTTTCTCATCTTTAAGTATTTTTGTAATTGATACTTTATTCCACTCCATTCCGGTTGAATCAAACTCGGCATGGCATCCTTAATGCCAGGAAAATAACTTTCCAGGAATCAAGTATTACCATTCCATGCCCATTCCATTTTCAAAACTCGAACCAAACGAGCCCTAAAGGGAGAGATCAACTTAAATTATACTGGCTGCTAATTAATTCGTGCATTCTGGCTGCTCTAAGTTAGTAATCATGTTAAAGTTTTACGGAGTAACTTTTACTACTTTTTCTCTGCTATTTCAAAATTTTATTATGTATATCTCAAATTAAAATTTTCACTTTCAGTTTTTCAAATGAAAATTATAATTTCAACTTAAGTAATATAAAACTTATAACAACTAAGATATAATAGATTAATAATGTGTCTCAAGAAAAAATGAGAATCTTTTAATTTAATACCAACTTAGTAAAAAATAATTCTTTTAATTTGAGACAAATGGATGGAGTATAATATTTATTCAAGATTATAATATACTCATCCTATCTCAAATTACTATTAAAAATTGAACTTGTTTAAATCTGGCTAGTTTTGAGAACATAACTTATTTGGTATGATAAAATATGATACGTTAATTTTATTTTAAGAGAAAATTACATTCTTAAGTTAGGACATCCTATAAACAAATTATGACATGTTACATATTTAGCATTTATTGAATTAATTAATTAAGCACCGAAAGAAAAGTCGTTCCACAAGACTTTTTACACTTGGATCGGAGATATTGACCGGCCGGAAAATAATAATGACAAAAGAAAAAGAATTGAAAGAATGTCTTAAGTACAAGTATTGTCGTTATCATTTTTAATTGTGTTTCATTGTATACTTTTTTGTTAAATTAAATTTTATGGTACAATAATTATGAGAAGTTCAATTATTTTTTATGTAAACCTATCAAGCACACCTAAATGCCTGTAAGAAAACCAATTTGAGGTAAACTAATTAATTTGATGAAATTCAAATTTAAGATAAAATAATTGATATTAGTTAAGAGTTGTGATATTGACACCCCACAAAATTCTTGCTAACACTCCCACAAAAAAAAAAGGGGCTTTTTTTTTTTGGCCCAAAAAATTTGAATTGTTTTGCATTTAGCCCACTCCTAATTGGCTCAAATGAGTAGATAATTATCAATTTATTATTTTTTGATTGTTTTTTAAATTTTTATTAATTTTTTCTGATTTCTTAGATTACCCATGGTTGACTTTTTAATTCAAAATTAACGACCTCCTAGAATTTAGAATTTCAAAAATCTGGGAATATTTAAAAGATCTTAATTAACATTTTTTTGAATTCAAAACAAATAAAAAGGGAATTCAAATATTTTGTAATTGTTTTATCTTCAAAAATAGTTATTATGTTAAGATTTTCAATCAGTTATAATTTAATTATTTCGTAGATATATTATAATATATTTTTATGAAAATTACTAGATGTATTACTGATTTATAATATGAAAATTAATTGAATAATCTAGTAGATATATTATGATACATGTTTTTGAAAAAAATAACTAAATTGTATTATTGTAGACATATTAATACAGATATATTGTAAATATATTATGGAGTTGTAACATGAAAATTGTAGACATATTAGTATAGATATATTGTAGATATATTATGGAGTTATAACATGAAAACTATAGACAAATTAACTAAATTATAGACATATTATTGCAAATATATTATAGATATATTATGGAGTTGTTATATGAAAACTAAATGAATCGTAGACATATTATTATAGATGTATATTGAAAAGATACATCCTAATTTTCTAATAAAATAATATACAATGAAAAGATGTTGAAGTATTGAAGTTGCTACCTATATCCAGCATCATAATACTTCGGATACTTGAGCAGTGTTTTATAACTCAAGTCCTTGTCCATAATGCCAATTACGATGGCAGCTATTGAAGTATAGATAACTGAATAAAGTACACTACTCCAATATGTCAGTACATAAGTTGTTGAAAACATCATGCACGTACAATATATACCTGGTAATTTGAAATCAAATTAGTTGAATCGTATAAAATGTATGTATACAATATATATATATATATATATAGATGAAGTGGTGATTTACAAAATTCAATGAACACACTAGCAGACGCTAGTGAAATTCAATGATTGCATGAACAAATACTATTAATGCAAGAATCAACTCAATAACTAAATAAACTATGGTGCGGAATTGGAATTCATGGAAGTTTACTTTCTAACTTTTTCATTCTTGTTTGGTTTTTGGCTTATTGGTTGGGTGATTGAGATGGAGTAATGGAATGGGTTTCTTTTGAGAGAGGAGATATAAATCACATGAAGGTTAAAAATTCTTAGAAAGATAAGCTCGAGAGTTAGGTATCAATGTAATTCAAATTTCTAAAATAAACAATATTATCACATTAACTAATATACGTAATTAACAAAATTCATTAGGAATGATAGATTTGTCTAATTGATAGTTTATTATGGTAAAAATAAATAAATAAATAAATAAGTATATATATATATTATATGTGGGTCAAAAGCAAAACGTTTGGGTCAAAAACAAAAGCATGGGTTATTTCTTAATTTCTCAAACGAGCTAGGTTTAAGTAAAAACTCATTTGCGAAATTGGGCTAAATCCTAATTTTCTAAAAAAAACCCTCTCAATTGTTATTTCCACCGCACTTGTTTTAATTTAATACAAAAGTTAATTAATTCTTAAATAGACTAATGAAAAGACTTGTTTAACTGTCTCACATTTAATACATTTTAAACATTTCTTTTCACATTAAATTTCTCTCCAAAATTTCTCCACCATCTTCAAATGAATTTAGTAACAAAGTTCGGTTGCACCAAAACAGCCAAGAAGACCTCCGTTATTGATGCAAGAAAACCTCCACCATTGATGCAAAAGTCTAAGTTTGAGAAGAATTATAGAAAAAAGATATATTTTGAAATAAGGGAAGGAAAACAAGTAAGAAAGAGTTAATGAAAGAAAGGCATACATGTTTTTATTTTATTTCATTATTTATATTATTTTCATAACATACACATCAAATATATAAACAAAAAACATAATTTTCTGTTTAAGGTACGAAGAAGGTTTACTCGATTTTCCGTAACCAAGTTGCAAACTTGTACACTCGACTTCTCTCAACCGAGTATTAAATTCCAAAAAATGTCAAATTGATATACTCTTAGGACCTTCATTCGGTTGAGAGGAATCGAGTGTGATTAGTGTCACTCAGCTGCTCTCGGTCGAGCATGATATAGCAACACTTGGCTACTCTCAACTGAATGAAAGTCTAAAGAGCATATCAATTTGACATTTTATGAGATTTTATACTCGGTTGAGAGCAGCTTAGTGTACAAGCCTGCAACTCGGTTATGGAAACTCATGTTTTTTGTTTATATATTTGATGTGTATGTTATGAAAATAATATAAATAATGAAATGGGAAACAAGTAAATCTCCGGTTGCTCTCTTTCATTAACGCTTGCGAGATGGAGGTGTGTGAAAGATGGAGGCTTGTCTCATGCCTTCAACCAAGCAGATTTAGAGATGGAGGCCTTTGTTTGGGGTCATTTGTTTTATGTTATTATGTACTTAATGATGTTGTTAATTAATTAAGTAGGAGGTTTATTCCAAAAAATAAGTAGAAATGGTAGGAATAAATGAGAGTGTTATTAAGATAAAAGTGTAAAAGTGAAAGTGTTAGTAAGAGTTTTGTGGGGCGCCAACATCACTTACCTTAGTTAAATGAAATAAATTTAACATAAAATAATTAAGCATGCTCCAAATTAATTAAAAGTATCTCTAACAATATTATGTATCTCCATTTTGTGTAAATTTGCACAATTTTGTAATTTTTGTTCTCCATCAGTATTTGAAAATTGAAATTTGTGTAAAATGGATGTCCATTTTAAAATAAAATGCCACATTGCTTTCTCTCTCTTCATTTTTTTTAAATGGAATTTCAAAATTTAATAACTTTGAATATAAAATATGAATTTTAATAAAAGCTATATATATATATATATATTTGGAATATACTCATCAACACCTATAAATCAAGATCATCGTAACTATAAGATTATTTATATAATAAAAAAAATAATAATAATAATAATAAATGCTTAAATTGACATTTAACATGTATTGGAGTCTTATTGATTATTTTAAAATTTACACAAGAATTAATCTTGTATAGAAAACAAAAAATGTAGAAAGACTTAAATCAAATGAATTTCTTAAAAGATTATAAAATATATTGAACACCAGTAATAATCGTTTTACCAGACCAGCTATATATTTTGGAAAAATATCAAGTTATTACAGACGAATCCTTAAGAGTTAAGTGTTTGATAACCAAAATGTTATTAAAAGCCAAAAGGGAAATTAAATTGCTTGTAAGTAGACATTTTTAGTAGAAGTTGAAAAGGAAATCCGCCGAACAACAATGCCAAATGTATCTTTAGTCAGATGTGAGGGTGGTGGACGTGGACGTGGACGCGGACGCGGACCCTATCATATCCTTTTTCTAAAATTTGCTTTGCAAGTACATCCCTTCAATATTCAGCATAGAAATCAAACTAGTTAATTTATCAAAATTATGATTTCACATTTATCTAGCATAGTTCTAATTCCCTATATCTATTATATTATCCATCGAGCCATATTATGCCTCCTTTTTATTATTATTTTAAATTATATCTATGCGTGCAATAAAATAACTGATGCATTGTATATATATTACATGTACATCTATGTGTAATGTATAAAAAGCTATCAGGTTTTTATTTTATATTTTTAGTTCAGTACTAATTAATAAGAAGTTGATATTTTTTTATCGCATTATTCTCTTATCAAGCGTATTACTAAATCGTACTTAAGCAAAATTATCCCGTAATTAAGTGCGTCATTACTCTTTTGAAGATAATTATGTGATCATATATGCGCCGGCTGAAAATTGGGTCCCATTACTGCCTAACAATGACGAATTTGGATAGATGCATGCATGAAGCCAAGTAAAAAGGGGTGATATGAAATCTGAACGGCAACGTACGCCTCCACTTCATTTCTAACATATATATATATATATATATATAAAGGAACTCCACTTTTGAACCGAAATGTATTAATTGTTTACACTCCAAGCAACCATGCACAACCACCTATAACTATTTTGCTATGTATTTTGACTTTAAAAAGAAAACATTCCACTCTTACTAAAAAATGAAGATGAAGTTTTGAACAGTGTTTAATTGGAAAAAGTTGGGTTAGTGATTGGCACATTTGCGTACCTAATTATGAGAATGAAAAAGTTAGGTTTATTTAAATTTTTTCAAAGTGATGCAACACCATTAAAATAAATTAGTGGGGCTATTTATTTAATGTGAAATCTGTCGGTTTGTCTATATTCCGGACCGTCACACAAATATGTCAGGTGGTATTTCAAGAGTACCAAATATTTTCTCTTGTCCGTCTTCTTTTTTATATGATTAATTAGGAGTGTCCATCTGATCCGATCCGGTCATTTTAAACCATCCATATCCGATTCGATCCGATGTCAATTTTAGGTTTTGACATCCAATCAATCCAATACACTTTACCAATCCAATACAATTCAATTAAATGTTGGATTGGATCGGTTTCGATCCGATCCGATTAAAAGTTTAAAATAAGATATATTATATTCTTGAAATGTTCAATTCTAATGTAAAACAAAACGTAAATTACTTGTAAATTAAATAGAATTCATTACAAATAAAGTTCAAGTGTTCAACCAAATAGTTTCAAATTAAAATGTTTACTGTCTAACCAAAAATATATAATTAAACCAAGTGACGAAACAAACATGATTAAACTAAATATTAAATAACAAACTAAGATTAAATGATTTCAAGGTGACCCCTTGTATATATTATATTATGCCACCAATGAGGGAGAGACATGTTGCAACTCTAATAATGGATTGGATTGGATTAGATCGGTTCCTAGAGCACATCAAATCGGAACCGATCTAATTTTTTTTCGATTTTCAAATTTTGCATTCGATCCAATCCAATCATCCATAAAATCTAGGAAAAATGGATTGGATTGGATCGGCTCCACGGTTTGGATTGAATTCTGAACACCCCTATGATTAATAGGGCTGAGACCGATTCAGTTTTATACCATTTTTTGAAAAACTGTTAACCAAACGGTTCTTTCTTAACGGTTCGATTTTAGCTTTATTTTTGTGAAGAACCGGTTTAAGAACCGAACCGCTTCTAACGGTTCGGTTCTTCCGATTTATTGGTTAACCGTTAGGAAGAGAAAAACTAAAATTGAAAAACTAACCGAAATTAAAAAATTAACCAAATAATGATTAAGAACCAATATTGCATAAAAACCATTTAGAAACCGGTTCTTTAGTGAAGAACCGTTAATAACCATTAGCAATTTCATTGAAAACCACTTGCACAAAGCTAAATTCAAAAACTGAAAAAAGGTCTAAATGTCCAACATTCTAAGTCCAAAAAATACATACATGTTTGATATATTAACTATTGCAAATTCTTAAAAAAGAAAAAAAAAGAAAATGTATAGCTCAACACTTTCAACTTCCAAGTCTTCAAGAACAGGAACATAAAAATAATAAAACATAATAACAGAATAACATGTTATAAAATTGAAAGTTCAAACGTATAAAACTAGAATTAATTCATTCAAAAAGAAGAGAAAAATTATTGAGTTTTGGCATAAGGCTAGATTATTTCAAAAATGGCTGCTAGCAGTAGCAGCTTCTCCTCACCCTTGTTGAAATTCATTTTGACATTGGTATTAATGTTGGATTATTATTATTACTATGTAGTTGTTGTTAAGCCTTGATGGTTTTGAATGACACAAAAGTTAATAATTCTCTTGTGCATAGTCCAACTATTATTAATAAAATTGGCAGTCACTATCATGTAGTTAATGTTTTGGATTGAGGTCCATGTATCAATTGTTAAGCTAACACAATGATTCTTAAGCCCGGCTCTCAAATCTTCTTTCATTGTTTTATACACGCTTAAAAACGTTTTCACCGTTGTCTTCCCACACAAAAATAATTGCAATTTTACAAAATCTCTTAAACTATTGTTTCTCTATTGCACTAAATGGCATTTCATCTATAACAATCATTTCTACGGCCGCTTTAGTGCAATTTTCTTAGGTCCAATGAGTAACAACAACATTTTCACCCTTTATGTTTATAGTAAAATGTTTTTGACTCGTTCCCACGTTCTTAACACCACTAGGGTAATGAGCACAGTGTTGTTCTAAGTGCTTTTGTAGTGTGCTAGTGCCATTTTTGCTTGGATCATAAGCAAATTCAAAGGAACAATACTTACATATAGCTATTTTAGTGTGGCCAACTTGTACCTTTACACCGTTTTCATCATTCATCAAAGGTTTACTTTCTTCGTTGAAGTGTTGCCACACCCAAGACCTTTTTGTTCTCTCTACTTTCATTCGAGTCATCTTCCTTTTTTACGAAGTGTTGCCACACCCAAGGCCTTCGTTGAATTGACCTTCATCTTTCCCCCTCTTAGAATCATCGCTTGTACTTTTAGAATTATCGCAATTCATAGCCATTTAATCTAGAAGAAATACATGAAAAAGTGTAAAGTCAGTATGTCAAAATCGTGCAATTAATTTCAACTAAAAAAAAGGCCACGTTGAGACTTATAGTTAAAAAAAATTTTTTTTATCTTTCTTGGCATATATATTTATGGCATCATGAGTAAACAATAGCAAGGTTTTGGTGGATTTTTGTTTGTAGACATGAAACCCACGGATGGATCACTCCTCCCAATACACTGCCCACCAAAGAAAAAAGTTGTACTGTTGCAATGCAGTATTTATTGATTTAGATTCAGAAATTCACATGACATCCTAACTCAAGACTATGTTGTGTGAACGAATTATATAATAACAACACACTGACTATGACGTCATGCATAAAAGAAATAAAATAGGATAACGTGTCCATGGCATTGAATGTTGTAGTCTGGGCATGACATAGAATAGAGAGACTGAAATATTCTTAACAAAAATAATTTGACTTGTAATTAGGACATATTTTCAAATTTATATGTAGTTAACTTTACCCTTTTTAATTACTTTCTCTGCCTCTTGTGAAATTGTAAAGTAAACTGTTATTGAACACTTTATTAGCTAAAATGAGTTATCTGTTGAGCATCGTTTTATGAGCTTTAATAAACATGAACTTGTCTGTCAACCAAATGTCAATGTGGGAACTTCACCATCCGCGCAAAAGCGCAGTGCCAAAATGTTTCCTATCCCTGTCAAAGTATGAGATACAGCAAAAAATTGTACAAATTGATTCACCAAAAGATCAGAAAGCTCGTCATCCACCAAACAAATAGAGATAGAAAGAGATACGGCAATTGATATAGAGATAGAGAGATTAGCGTTAGTAGGGTACTTGTGATGAAATTGGGGCTAAGAAGTCGTCGATGGATGAGACGGGGACACGGGGTTAGGGCTGAGAGGATCGACGATGGCTGAGAGTTAGGGCTAGGTTTTTTTTCGATGGTGGCTGTGGAAAGGAGGGCTAAGTTTTTGTGTTTTACATTTTTTCGGGTAAAATAAACAAAGAAAGAGGTGAGATCTTGTTAGGTTTGTTTTATTATTATTAAGTATAATATATATTATATTATATAATAATTATATATATTAATATATATGTGTAAAATTTTAAATTTAATTAATGGTTCATTAACGATTAATGTAATCAAATTATTTTAAGAACCGTTAACCGAACCATTATCTATATCACAAGAAACGAATCGTTAAAACCATTAGCATATATCTAAGAACCGAATTGAACCGGTTCTCTGGTTCCCAATTTTTTTCCTAGCCCTAATGATTAATACTACAAATGTTTATATAAAAAATTAAATAAATTTAGCTCAATCTACTCGACTTTGACATGCACCAACACAAAGAAACCAGATAGGTTCCTAAGAGTATCTCTAATGGGGCTGTGTAAAAATAACCAACTCGGCATTGTGTAAAATTTACAGATTGTGTAAATTTTTTGTTGCTCCAATAGTTGTGTAAAATAAATGTCAACTAAGCTCTTGTGTATAATGGCTGTGTATTTTGCACATCAAATTTACACAGTCAAGTAGGATTCTCTCTCCACCCATTCATTCTCTGTCCTCATGTGTGTAGTTTTGTGTTCTTTAGGTGTCTTTTTTTGATCGAACCACTTTATTTTACACAGGAGTATTCATATTGGCTGTTGGAGAGTAAATGGGTCTATGCAAATTTTTTGTGTAAAACTCGCTTGCCATGTAGAATTTACACAATAATTTTACACAACTCTATTAGAGATGTTCTAACAATATCAAAGAATGGAACATATTGGGAGGCGGGCTTTGGTTCACTTAAAACTAATTTTGGGCCACAATAAAATATAGTTTTTAAAGTCATAAAAAAATGTGGCAGTTATATTTTGGTGTAACCTGAAACTACAAAATTAGTATTTTATAATTATACTAGAAATACTATTTGAAATGGAATTCAAACCAATAGCTCTTATAATTAAGATTGTGTGTTTTATTCACTTGACTAAATACTAACGCATAACTATGGAATTTTTAAAACGCTAACTACATAATATATGTAGAAGGGTATAAAAGGGAAAAATAAGGGATGTTCCGTGTGAATAAGAATAATGATTGGAAAAAATGTTGAATAATTTTTGAGACGTTGCTTGCAATAAATATATATACTAGAATAAATGCACCGATTGAATTGTGTATTAAATACAAGTAAGGACAAAAGGTTTTTTCTAGTAAGAAAGGGGGAGAATATAGCACTCAAAAAATGATATATGATTAGACAAAAAATTTGTATATACTTTTCGAGTCCATTTTTGATGGGGGTAAAATTATATGGAATCATGGAGTCTCTAATGATAAAACAACACGTGTTCACTTTTATTTAAAATTAATTTATTTTCATTTTTTTCATTTGATTTAAATAGATAAAAATAGAAACATATCGTTTTATCATTGAGACCCTATAACCACATCCAATTTTGCTTCCATCAAAATTTTTTCCATACTTCTCTAGAGTATCCTAAAGATTATGTAATCAATGAGTCATTCTAAAGAATTGTGCAAGTGAGATCTCTTAGAAGGGATGTTTGTCCCAATTATATTTTCTTGCTCTTTTTCTATATATCTTTCTAAGATAATCTCACCTCCCTTTTACTGGGACTTGAACTCTCTCACCTACCCGTGTTTAAGGGTGTTTTCGGTTTCGGTCAGGGTAGAAAGTAAGGTACCCCAAACCCAAACCAAATATAAAAATTCGGTTTCGGTTCGGTTTCGGTTTCTAAATCTTCGAAACCCAAACTCGAACTAAACTTTTTGGTTCGGTTTCGGTTCGGTTTTATTCGGTTTTGACACATTTTTTTTTAAATCAATTGAACATAAAAATTTAATACTAATAGTAATGTAAGAATGATTCATATTCAAATTAAAATCATGATTTTTTTAAAAATAAGGATCAACATATAAATACCATGTTTTCTATTTAATTACAAATTTATTTGTACATTTATAAGAATGAAACGCATTAAATAAAATGATGAATTATCTTTCTATCATGTATGTGATAAATTTTTTTTAACATTGTGTAGTTAATTAAATAATAAAGGTACGCGTTAATGACTAATTATTTTAAGATTATCATAATATGCAATTAATAAGAAATATATTCTTATAAAAAGTCATCTTTTTTTGTATTATAGTATAATTAACGTGTGCCCTTAGAGTATATATTAATTTTCTTTTCTTATATATAATTCGGTTCGGTTTAGTTCGGTTTTAGATTAGCTTGCCTCAAATCCGAACCAAACTTTTCGGTTTCGGTTCGGTTTTCTTATTTTCGGTTTCGGTTTTTTTTCGGTTCGAGGTTTTGCAAATCGGTCCAGATCGATTCGGTTCGTTCGGTCAATTTTCGGATTAACTTTAACACCCCTACACGTGTTTACGGTGCTTTTAGGTCACCACTTCTTTGTTATAGTTTTCTTTAGTGGTTCATAAGTCTCTAAAGGTGACTTGTGAGGTTTTCTCAAAGGCTAACTAGCCTAGGATGAAAACACGTGTCAAGTGAGGCCAGGTCATGAAATGCTGCATATATAAGCACTAAGTTTTGTATGAGTTGGCATAGTTCCTTTGGCGACCAATTCATTGTGCCGAAGGAACACTAACGTAGTTGTTCTACTATAGGGGCCGGGCCTTCAATATCTTTTAATCAAATATGTATTTTGATTACTACTAAAAAAGTGGCTTTTCTGTGCATTAATAATGCTGTTATAAGTAGTAAAGATAGCATTAAAAAATTTCATGGCATTGTTTCCAGCATTTGTTTAAAGATCTTTAAAGCCAATGTCGTAAAAGATTTGCAACATATTTACAAATGCCTTCGACCTGCACAAAATTTCATCACATACATTCTTTGTCGCTTACTCATTAACCGCTGCACTAAAATATTCATTCATTACTTGATTATAATTTTTTATTTTAATATCTTATCTCTATATATATATTGAAAATCCAGAAACGCAAACCATTGGCACCGCTATATAAAAAGAGGAATTAACATTTACATAACATAAAGTTCTTTATGGAATTAGCTTCTTTTTTTTATCATTATTATTTTAGTTGTTTCAAATTGTATGAATGTTTTTATTTATTTTTGTGTATATTATTTTTACTTAATTTTAGTTCAAACATATATAATTGAAATATTGATTTAAATAAATAAGATTATTAAAATGTTGAACCATTTTCTTCTTTAATATGACTAATAATGAGAGGTATGCCAGGATACACATGTATAAATTTGATCAAATAAATTTCTTTCGTTCATGCAAAAATAATTAAAATTCATGATAAAGTTTGATCATAATAATTTCACATGCATAACTACATAAATATTCTAATCGTAAAATAAGAATAAAAGGAAATTATTTAAGAAAAAAATAGTGCATTGTAATAAATCTCTTGTATTCTTTTGGTATTATGAAATTAAATGGATTTCCTAATTAAAATCGCGGAAAAACTTTTTTGCACTTGTCGGAAAGTATCATAAACTTCTACCATTTGGTATAAAAACCGACTTTGTACATGTAATACAAAATGCCAAAAAAGTAATTAACATTGCTGATATTTGTTAAAAAATGATGTGAATTTACTACCGCTTGTATAAAGTGCCATAAATGCTAAACATTTTGTACAAAGTGACGAGAAAAATATTTTATTTTGTCAGCACTTGTCGGAGAGTGGCACAAATTTACGACATTTGTTATAAAATGACATAAATTCTTAGCATTTTGTACAAAATGACGAAAAATGCCGTAACATTCGAGCATTATATTAAAAAGTGCCAGAAAAACATTTCTTCTCAGCATTTATTTATGGTGTCACTAAATAAATGTCGTGAAAAGCCAATTTTCTCGTAGTGGGCGCGATTTGACTTTTTCTATCATCCTCCAAACTAGATTCCCTTCTAAAATCTTATTTGAGCTTTTATCATGTATAATAATTTACCTAATGATGGGCATATCCTTTTCCTTTTCCTTTTACTTTTATCTAAAGTCACTTATTATAAAGGTGAAGACATCTACCCATCTTTAGTATCAAAACTTACTATGTATAATATTATACAAATATTAAATGTCCTACGAATTTTAGTACATGTAGAAAATGTTGGAGCATCACAATATAAGTACTGCAATAGCAACGAGTATGGTAATTCAAAACAATAATGATATCAAAACTAAAATTAAATTAATGATATTAAAGTTCTAGAAAATTTCTATTGTTTTCGATAACAATCAAAATAATTTTGCCATTAAATATCATTGGTGAGGAGCAAATGAATTAACATTCATCGACTTAGAGACTTATCTCTAAATTGTAAACTTTCCAAAAAAAAAGATTTATAATAACAATAACAAATAATAGTGTACTACTATTAAGTCTATATAACCAAAATTGTTAAAACAATATTAATAGAATAATAATGCTATAAATAAGATCTTACGCTTGTCAAAACGAACTGCAAAAAAGATTTTATAAATGGAACAATAGTACCATTAACTCGATAGGGAAATTTTGGGTTGAGGCGCGGACTAAGTCGCTCTCTTTAAGACGTTTCACGGCTCTGCCCAAATTGTGTGCTTGCAGTTTGTAAATGCCACGCTGTTCCCAGGATACAACAAACTCTAGAATCCCCTCTGACTCGATTTTTCTCGCACGTTGAAAAATTGGAATACCAACACCCTTGATAATTAATGCTCGAAATCGGTAGACAAATTCCGTTGGAGACAAAGAAGGAAATTTCTTTTTCTTTTTGGCTGCTTTAGTTTCATCAAAAATTATAAACCTCCTTATATATATATATATATATATATATATATATATATATATATATATTCTTTCATTTATCTCTGTACAAGGTGGGAAGTACAAATTAAGGGACCATTTATTAGAATATTTTCTTCTTTTGGTTATTCTCAACATGAGCATCAAGTGTAAAAAAATAAGGAAGCACCACCTCCATTTTCTTTGGCCCAAGCAAATCCATTTTTGGAAAAAGAGAGAAAGAGTGGAGTTGTTGTCTAGAATACAGGGGAGTGAATCTCTCCATTTGTTGGAGACTTAGTCGATTTTATTCAAATTCTAAATATCTAAATAAAATGTATTTAATAAAATAAAATTTCCAAATATATTTTGTTCAAAAGAATATATTCAAAGCAAGTCCGAGTCTGAACCCAAGTCGGGTCTGTCCAGTACAATCGTTGCGCACATATAGAAGCCCTCGTCCAATTATATGAAAATTGGGTAAACAAAACATTTATGTAAACTCATAAAAGAATTCACATTCTCTAATGTAGGACATAGGTAACGAAGCTTGCTTTAATTTTTTCAAAATACATACCAACTTCCAACAGAAAATCTTGAAACAAGCTCCCTGTACAAATCACAATTTAAAATCATATGAAAACAAAACTAAGTATAGACAAAAAATTAAAAATAAAAATAAATTAAATGAAAGATGTTACAAATTTGATTTCTTAAGTTTTAACTTATGAATGATCAAGAGTTATTTGTAAATCTTGAACCGAAAGAAACCCATATACTAAAATATTAAACGCATCTTACTTGTCATTGGCTGCTAAAACTAAATAATGAGAAGAAACGTAATTTAATAGAAAAATGGATATGTTTTACAAGTTGCAAATTACAATAGAAATTTTACATGTTGAACGACAACGAACATAATTAGCAAGTGCTAGAACATGGCCGGGATGGTTGCTGAGTGTGACTAACATACAAACTCTTTTTGTATGTTTCAGTTTCACCACCAATTCATTTCGATCTCGCCTATGACAAACATGCAGGGGCGTTGCCACGCTTGTACGAGGGAGTGCGGACGCACTCCCGAGATTTTCGGGAAATTTAAAAAAAAAAAAAAGTTGAAGGTATGTAGTTGTAAGAAATAATAGTTGAGGGACTGGTGAGAAATAAAGTTTGCTTAAAAAGGATTGAGATCCAGAGAGATCAACTCCACCTCTTCTTTCCGCACGCAGCACGCTTCTTTCTTTCTCTCTTTTTTCGTTGTTCTCTGCTCTCTCACGACTCACACTCACCAAGTCGCCGACCAAGCTTGCACGGCTGCATCACGCAGCTCACGCCTCACCAAGAATAGCTCACCGCTCACGCCTGGACGGCTCACTGCTAAGGAGTCACGGATGGATAGTTAGGTTGAGGTTAGAACACCATTTTTGTCCCTTTTCTTTTCCTTTTCCTTTTATAGCGAAATTGATAATTTTTCTGTGATATATATTATGAATCATGAATGCATTTATCATATATGATATCAATATATGTGTGATTGGGTAAAATTAGTTGGAGCTTAATTTTATAGGGTTGATTTTAGGACTTAATTTTGTAGGGCTGATTTTAGGGCTTAATTTTATGTGTAAAATTATGAACGGATATAGCCATTTATTGTGAAGGCTTTGGGGACATTTCGGAGGCTTCGTGGAAATTGCGCACCCCCGGCTTCAAATTCCTGGCTACGCCACTGCAAACATGGAATCCATTTATCATATTGGTTAGTTCTAATTGATTATCAATTAAGACCTTTTAATATATGAGTGTGGACAGGAATACATGATGAGTGATCGTCTAAGGTTTCCGGCCTTTCATGGCCAATAATTATTTCTTTGTCAGGCAATGATATAAATTTGAAAAGTTACGCTTTATAGTTCCAATAATTAAGGTTATATTATGCACTTATAAATATAAAGAATTATACTATAACAAGCATAAATTAAATTATGCATAAATTTTCATGTAAAGTATTATTATTTATATTTATAATATAGTTAACATGTGTGCTCTTGAGACACGTGCTATCATTTTTTTCTAAAAGTATACATTGCTTTGTTAATAAATATATATAATTGGTTTGTCAATAACATCAACAAGAATATTGTGTAAAGCAACAGGTACATTTTTACGACCCAAGTTTGTAAGAAAGGGGCCCATTTCACTTCAAGCCCATGATACTTGAAAATACTAACCAAGTTTTCTTGTCCAAACGGTGTTCATGAAGTAGTATGGCGTTCTTCTACAAATTTTACGATAAATAAAATGCTGAGAACGAATTTTAGCCCAACACCTAGAACCTACATCTTAATACTGCTGGTCTGTATCTTACTCAAAAATTCACCCTACAATTGTACGAGTGCCTGAATTTGGTTTTGAATACCAAATTATTAATGAGGGTTCCTCATATTTTATCCATGTGTTTTTTTTTTTTACGGACTCAAACTCGTGATTTCCGGTTTAATATGGAAAACATTTTGTCATCTGCTTATCTATTCTTTATTAGATATTTTTTATTTTAAATTAGATATTTATATACATAAAAAAAAAAGCGTGCACACACATTGCGTATACAGAATATCTAATATATTTGAAAATAAAGTTATGCATATTATTAATTTTGTGTGTAAAATTTCCCCGTGAATCCGAGTCTCTGCAGGTAATCGCCCAGATGGAGGCAGGTATGGGGACGATATCCTCCCTGATATACATCTGGGGAAGGGGGCAGGGAAAATGATATCCTCTCCGTGGAGAACCAATTAAGTAAATTTTTTTTTAATATTCAAAATTTAAATTTATTATATAAATATCATAAAAAAATAGAAGTGGAGAAATGTCTTAAATACAAATTCTCATAAGTATATAAAAAATTGTATAAAAATACATAATTAATGTAAAATATATATTTTTTTAAAAATGTTAACTATATTTCTTGTGGCATAGGCAAAGAACCGAAACACAATGGGAACGGGGACAAGGATTCCCAGTTTGTAATGGAGGATGGAGAATGCATACCCGTCCTGTTGCCATCTCTAAAAAAAGCTACTCGTTTTATAAATGTTGTTGTGTATGTCACTGCTTTAATATAAAAAAATTTTTAAAAAAAAAAATGAGAGAATCCTTTATATGGTCGCATTTTTACGAAAGATATATGATAAGATATTTTAATAAAATAAGGACACCCTTTATTATAATAACCAATGGCAAGGACAAAATTAGAATTAATTGTATTGAGATTTTTTGTATATACCCATATCAATATATATATATATATATTATAAGATATATATTATAAATTTAAATTGTTTCATAACATAGATTGTTTACTAATTTTCTAATTACATTCCTATCTATCGTTTCCTAATTTGCATTTTTTTTTATCTTTATTGGATTCATTGAGAAATACCAAAATTCTCTACAAAATTATAGTATTTTTTTGAAAATTTAGTTACAAAATTTTAGAAGTTTCCTTGCAAACTTGAAGTTAAATTTACCCTGTGTTTGGATGGAGAAAAAAAAACCCTTGGGATTTGAGCAAAAGGCGTGATTTGGAGCGCAGAAAAGTGGAAGTCCATTATTTGGTAAAATTAACGAAGAATTTTGCAATTTTACACCCGGTAAATTTGCCATAATTTGCCTTTTAAAAATTCCAACTTGAAATTCAATGGTATAAGGCGTCATTCTCCAAATTTAGACTTAAAACAAATGATATTGTAATTCATTTCATTTTTAAAATTCTACATACAAGACGTCCAAACATAATAAATTACAATTGAAGGAATTTTAAATGATGGAATCTTAAGTTCCATCATTTATAAATTTTGTGAATTTTACAGTTACTCCATCCAAACATAGGGTTACAGATTTTACTGCAAATTTACAAGAAAATTTTATGTGAAATTTACAAGTTTAACATAAATAATATGAATCGCAGTGAAATTTAAAGTTTTGCTACAAACTTGAAGTGGAATTTACAAAATTCACTGCAGACCTACAAGAAAAATTTATGTAAAATTTACAATTTTAACAGCAAAAATATGAATCACAGTGAAATTTTAAAGTTTAATTGCAAACTTGAAATGGAATTTACAAATTTCATTGCAGATTTGCAAGAAAATTTATGTGAAATTTACAAATTTAATGGAGAAAATATGAATTGTAGTGAAATTTACTAATTCAACCAAAAAAAAAATATGAATAGATGAAAAATGTTGCAAACAATTGTTCCTAATTTGCATTTTTATTTATCTTTATTGTAAATTTCCAACTTTACAATTATCTTAAAAAAGATTTGTGTAGTATCAAAAGTAAGATTTTGTAAAATAATTATAAAGAGCCATATTTGTCCATAATAATGTACATGGAGTTGCCAAGAAAGAAGTTTAAATTGAAAAAGTATTTATCATATCATTATCGTCTAAATCCATACATCTAAAAATTTATCATCGAATGACCCATAAAAAAACTACGCCTATTATTATTTTTACCGTGTTTTTATATTTTTCAAAGAGGGGAAGGGGGAGAGCTATGTGGGTGCTTTAAAATAAAGCTACGGGTATTATTAATTTTACTTTGTATTCATATTTGTTTTAGAGAAAACTCGTTAGCTGTATTTGGGTTTAAGCTTTTTTAGTTTTTGGTACTCCGGTTAAAAATTAAGCTCTAGTTTTTACTAATTTTCTTTTACCATTGATGCTTTATTTTCAAATATGACAGTTTGATTTTTATTGTTGAATACCTTCATAGCAGTTATTGATTTTGAACAAATTTTGCTGAGAGTAGTTTCCACAATCGACGGTTGGGACTTATTTTAGTTATTTATTTTTATCTAAGAATCAGTTGAAGTTTAATTTTTAGAGATATTCTAGTCGTGTATTGTTATCAATATTGGATCAAACTCAGTTGCTTCGTCTGGGAATTCATTCTCTGATGTTGCTATTGGCTTTGAGTTGATCGAGGATACATGTATTTGCTTCATTTCTTGATGTATTTTCTGTTGTGTTTCTATAATTTCTTTCTTTGTTTTTTCGCTTGCTTTTTTTTTCGTTGGGTTTGTTTACTCTAGGTTATAGTTCCTATAGTATTAGGAATTTGTAATTTTTCTGAGTTGTAATCTTACTGATTTTCATGCTTTAATTTGAATATGTTTTTTTGACATATAGGCATTATTGCTTTAGTTGAGCTCTTCCATGATTGATTGTGTTTCACCTTGGGTTGTGAGGTCAATATTGATTGCCCGATTCACGTCCAAAAATAGGGTGTTAACTCAAATTAACAAATAACCAGTCAGTTAGGTTTTATATATCTTGTATTGTATTTGACGTATCATATGATTCGGTAAAAATCAGTTTTTAAAATTTGATTGGGGTATGTTCAAATCTCACTAGAAAAATTTTAAATATATTTAAGAGAGTTGATAGTATCATGATTTATCGGGAAAGGATTTGGATCATATTCATCACTCGTTTAGTTTAATTTTTTTTAATAAATTTTTTTTTTGTGCGTGGACAATATATCTTTTATTTAAAACACAAATAATTTATGAGAAAAAAGGAAAGATTTGAAGCAGCCTCCTTATGGATGAGAGAAAGTGAAGAAAATATATTTGATTTGATTTGAGGGGAGATAAAATGTTATTGTCCAAATAATTTAATTATTACGAAGAATAACCTATACTTAAAACTCAATTAGCTTTTAGAAATAACATTTTTCTAACTGGTGAAATGTAAATGAAGAAAAAAAATGCAAATAATTAAGTGGTTGCCTGGTTGGTAACGTAAAAATCATCACCTACTACACCCAGGAAAAATCAACTATCATCTCATCATAGCTTCTCCGTTAAGTCAAAAGGACATTTGTACTTAGGTACCCGAAATTTTATTATAATGGTATTTTGGTACTCTAAGTTTTACATATTGATATTTTGATACTCATTTTTAATTTAATAGGTATTTTGATACCCATTTTTTATGTTTCCGTTAATTGACTGTGAAATGCCCTGTAAAATGACAAAAATACCCTTTTGATCGTTAGAGCATATCATTCGTCTTCCTTGTAACACTAAAAGCTTCATTAAAACTTGTAACGCTAAAAACTTCATTAAATTAAAACTTATAACACAAATTCTATTGATAAATTTAAATTGAAACTTCAGTAAATTGAAACTTAAATTTAAAATCAAGATAATTACTTCCAATCTTTACATACTTCTCATCTTCTGCAATTGCTTTCTTTTTTCTTTTCAATTAACAAATGAGTGATTTCAAATTAATAGAATTGATTTGATTATTAATATTAATGAAAAAACTAACAGTCAAAACAAACAAAACCTATTGAACGGAGAGGCGGGTGAAGTAGGTGCCGTGGGAGTAGAGTTGGTCGGGGACTCGGAGTGCTCGCGAGCAAGGAGGACGGATCTAGAGTTGTTGGCACCGGTTTAGAAATGCTCCCTAAACAAACAAAACCTAATCTTATGCGCATTTAACTAATTCAAGTTCTCCAATTAACAATCAAAACCAATTTAGAGCAATATATATTACAGTAATTCAAAACATTGAAACCCTAATTCTCAATCCAAACGTACTTGTTTATCATCGACCAAAGCAGAGTACCGATCCTCCATAGCTTCTCTCCTCCATTTCTTGCAATAAACAGAATAACAATCTCCCTCATTCTCTACTCCCTCCTCCTTCGCCGTCGATGGCATCGCCGGAACACTGCAAAAGCCCAAATTTGCCACCATAATATCCAATCTAGCGGGTCTCTTCCTCTTCAAAAGCGTTGGGGAAGAACCCTCATTGTTATAAGCCCTAATTAGACCACTAGGTGCGGGTGGTTTCTGTAACCGAAGCTTGAGACCCAACGACGACGATAGCTTTTCCGGCAAGGATTTGCAGAAGAGGAAACCTTAGATAAGGGTGAGAAAACAAGGGAGTTTGTTGATATTGCAACGGTACAAGACATTTTTTTTCTTTTCGTTTTGCTTTGCCTTTGCTCTGTTTTTAACATTCGAATTTATGCAATTTAGGCTCCGTTTGATTGCAAGGATGGAAAAGGAAAATAAATTTAGTTAGTTTGTGTGAAAAGATAGAAAAATGTGAGAGATGTTATTTATTTTATGAAGTATATATCCTTCATCCTTCAATGTTTTTGGTGGAAAATTTTTACTCACCACCAAGCAAAGAAAATTTTTTCATGAAAAAATTTAAAAATCAAGAGAATATCACATCTATCACTCAATTTATTTTCCTTTTCCACCTTTCAATCAAACGGAATCTTAGTGTTAGTTTTTTTTTTTTTTTTATCTGTTTATTTTTGGAGGTGGAGATGGATTGGAGGGATGGGTGACGAAATTGACCAAGAATGATGAAGACTTGGTGGTTCGGGTGGATGGAGAGAAGGAAGAAGTGGGGGATATGGGACAAAAGGGTATTTTTGGCATAACACATTATTTTTTTCTTTGACTTATCAGATTAAGTTGGTCAACTAACGAAACTATCAGAATTAATTATCAAAATACTTATTAAACTAAAAACGGATACTAAGATATTAATATGTGAAACTTGAAATATTAAAATACTATTATAATAAAATTTTAGATAGCTAAGTACAAATGTCCCTAAGTCAAAACATCTGTACTAAGTAAGAAAAGTTTTTCAAATATTTATTAGTTGTCGCAAACCTCGACCTCGTGTAGGAAAGAAGTCTAAATCTATCTTTATTATCAGTTCCGTTCAATAGTTATTTTGCAGTCTTAAACTAAATGTTTACTCTCTCTCCCTCTTTCTCTTTTTTTTTTTCTCATTCGTTGTAAAGTAATTATTTTACCAATTTTACTGCAACATGTATGCAATTTATTAGAATTTGAATAGACTTCAAAATATATGAAATTAATTGATAGATAAAACTGTTGATTTAGATTAAAAGTTTAGGATGTTTACCTGAAAATTGACTTTAAAATTTATTTAAAAATGGTGAAGCATGCACTTGATTTAATTTTATTTTGCCACGAGTGCGTTAAAGAGAGATGATATATATCTTTCTGATTAAAAAGAAGTGCAAATTAAAATATAAATAGAATGGAAATTTGTTCACCTAACCCACATCCTCGAAGTCAGTAATGCGTCACCTACTATATTGTCTTCTTCACACACGGTCTCACAAACACGCAGACACACACACTCAAATGTTTATGTATATATATATAAGCATTAATTATTATTCTATATATGGAGCATGTGCCAATTGTATTAATTAGTTAAGTACTTCTCCTAATAAGTTAAGCTCTAGCTGTAGTATTTTCTGTGTGGCTAATTAATTAAGTGTTGAGAGGAGAGGATCAATTCAATTGCAAAAATAATGGGAAGCTTTGAAGTGGAGAGGAAAACAACAGGGTGGGCAGCAACAGACCCATCTGGTGTTCTCTCTCCATATACTTACACTCTCAGGTAACACCCAACCCCCCCCTCCCCTCTCTTTTAAGTTTTTCTTTAATTTATCCATTTCTCTTTAATAATTTGATTTATTTTCTCTATTTACTTACACTAATCCTTCTCTCTCTAATAATAAATTAAACTAAATTAATTACCAGAAACACAGGACCAGAGGATGTGTTCATCAAAGTGATTTGCTGTGGAATTTGCCATACTGATATTCATCAGACCAAAAATGACCTCGGAATGTCCAATTACCCCATGGTTCCAGGGTACGAATCTATATACACATATTTACAATATATTTCTGTTGTAGACCGGCCTTAGCGTCGTTTTTTCATCGCCAAAACTTTTTCTAGCAACGAAAAACGTCACGAAAGACCGGTCCGTATAGCATCAAAAAATTTCTGCACAAATTTCTGATGTGTCTGCGCCTCTTTATATATGTTTGTACATGGTGGTGTATACTCATTAGACTCTGTGTTTACCACTATTTACATTTATAAACATTAATCGCCTGAGCTTTAGGAAATTAAGCATCACCTATCTGAGAAGTAAATATATAGATATCCATATGTATGTATGTACGTGTACTTATCAAGACATTGTGTACTACCTTAAATACGTACACTATTGGTATTTAGTTAACATTTGCCTATGTTTTTTTTTTCGTGTTGGTAAAGGCATGAAGTGGTAGGTGAGGTGGTGGAGGTAGGATCAGATGTGACCAGGTTCAGGATAGGGGAATTCGTTGGAGTTGGCACGATCGTTGGATGCTGCAAGAACTGTCGCCCATGTAAATCCGACGTCGAACAGTACTGCAACAAGAAGATCTGGACCTACAACGATGTTTACACCGATGGTAAACCTACCCAAGGTGGATTTGCCAGTGCCATGGTCGTAGATCAAAAGTAATCCAACCTTCTTAAAAATATCTCTACACTTGTTCATACACCACAATCCCGTTGAATCACCGGGATTAGACTTTAGCCAAAATTCTTGTGTCACTAATTAAACACTCGTTGGCACCCTGTTGAGAACAATATGCAAGCTTCAAATCATTTCAATTTATTGTTTCCCTTGTACAGGTTTGTGGTGAAAATACCAGAAGGAATGGCTCTTGAGCAGGTGGCTCCCCTACTATGTGCCGGGGTGACCGTGTACAGCCCACTGAACCACTTTGGTCTAAAAGGGAGTGGGCTGAGAGGTGGAATATTGGGGCTTGGAGGAGTGGGACACATGGGAGTGAAGATTACAAAGGCCATGGGGCATCACGTTACAGTCATAAGCTCCTCCAATAAGAAGAGAGAGGAAGCCTTAGACGAGCTCAAAGCCGACGAGTACCTGGTGAGCTCGGACTCAGCTCGGATGCAAGAAGCAGCTGATTCACTCGACTACATAATAGACACGGTGCCAGTGTTCCACCCCCTGGAGCCCTACCTTTCTTTGCTCAAACTTGATGGCAAATTGATTTTGATGGGTGTTATCAATACCCCCTTGCAATTTGTCACCCCCATGGTTATGCTAGGTAACTCTCTTCTCTACTTTAATCATCATAGGTGTTTATAATTCACAAAAAGTTAGTACACAATAATTTTGTTAGATTAGTAACTAAGGTCTAGTGGAAGCAGCTAGTTGCCCTGCTGAACTAAATATCTAGTAAAAGACACATTATTTTGTGTACATATTATTATTTATTAATATATTTATGTGTATGCATATTAATTGATATACCTCTGTGTTATGAAAAGCGAGGAAGAGCATCACAGGGAGCTTCATAGGAAGCATGAAGGAAACAGAAGAAATGCTAGCATTCTGCAAGGAGAAAGGTGTGACTTCAATGATCGAAGTGGTTAAAATGGATTACATTAACACTGCTTTTGAGAGGTTGGAGAAGAATGATGTCAGGTACAGGTTTGTGGTTGATGTCGCCGGCAGCAAACTTGATCAATAAATACAGTACTGATGAAGCGCTTTAAAAAAAAAAAAGAGGCATTCATGCATGCAGTATAATTGTTGTATCGATATATAGGGAGAGAATTATTATGTAACGAATTATATAAATCGATGAGAGCATGATACATATATTGATTAAAATGTGGGTGGTACTGAATGTTTTTTTCTCTAATATATATATATATATATATATTACAAACAGAAAATTTTCATGTTTGTATGGGGTGACAGTAAGCAGATCCCTTTTTTAAGTGATACGGTCCTCTTGATTTGTGGGGGAGGAGTGAAAATGGAAAGTTGTGTGCTCTTCTTATCTTATTTATATATATATTCTACTTTTTAAAATCCGTGGATTCTGATAAGTCTATGGATTGTTTCAAATCCAGTTTGACAGATTTTAATTGGATTCTTTTGAATGATTTTAATAAGGAGTTTGTAACATTATCAAAAATGTAAAGGTGACAAAATTAGACTTCTCACCCCACTAGTATTTTTAAATGAATTGACATGAATTGTTTTTAAAAATTTGAACGAGTGGTCCCATTTGAAATTATATTAATGCATGATAACCACATTTAGAGAGAAAAAAGACTTTATAGGGACGAAGTACGTTCATCACTTGAGTAAAGTTCTTAAAGGAATTGAAATCCATCTAAAATCTCTGGGTAAGGGATTTTAAGATGAAATTTTATGTATAAAAAATGCTTTACAATCCACCAAAATCCACCACTAATTAAAATCCTACTAAGTCATTAGACTTTTGAATACCATAAGATTTAGATGAAATTTTTAAAATCTTAATTGAATACATCAAGAAATCTCAATTGAATACATCAAGATTTTAAAAGACTTTTTAAAATCTCAATTGAATACTCATAAACTTTAAAAGTTCATAAAAATCCTATAGATTCTAAATCCAATACACCCCTTTTATAGTTTCTTAGATCATAATAATAATAATAATAATAATAATGGATAGTATTGATAGCACGTCTTTGTTTGGTTGGTGGATAGTAATTATAGTAATTTGTTTTTAGGGGCTTTCTGGTTTTCGGCTTTTAGTCCAGTTCGTTTTAGTAATTAGTTTTTAGCCCAAACAATTATGAATTTTATTTTTTCTTACTAACGTTTTAAATTGGGTTTGTGATTTTCAATGCTGCCTTTTTTTGACTTTTTTTTTTCTTTCCAAATCTTCTTATCATTTCTCCGTTTAATAAATTCAAACTCAATCAAAATTTGAGTTCCAAAAATAAATGCTACAAATTAATATCTTTTAACTGATATGTAGTGTATATATTATGATATATTTCATATAGTATCACAAATATATTATGTTTTTAATAACAATAAATAAGTGATAAATTGGAATAGCGCACCTTGTAATATAATTGTTATCAGATTAAAATATTACACCTTGAATATATGGATGAAAACTCTTGGAAATAACAATTCATTTTATTTAGATGAATATATGAGGGATAATTTTTATGGTAATTAAATGAAATGTAAGGAAGACATAATATGTAATAAGGAGGCACCCGTATTTAGTGACAAGAGACCCGTAATAGTTAAAGCACCCTACTAGTGTCAAGACATATTGCAAGTATATATTGACGAGAGGGGTTGGCCCAGTGTTAAACACCACCCTTGCCTTAAGGCCAAGGGTTAGATTCATTGGGGGTAAGAAGAATTTTACTTTATTTGTAAGGTTAAGGGAGAAACCTAAACCTTCCTTAATTTTATTTTATTTGAAAAAATTACTATAAATATATATCAATCGAGTTATAATATAACTACATGTCAAAAGAATTTTAAAAGTCAAAAATCTCAAAAAAAATCAGTCAAAAATCACGTATGTTAAAAAGTATTATGTCAAAACTTATGTATATTATCATACGTTAAAGAATCAAAGTTAGACATATTACAAGTAATGTGAAAAACACTAAATAGGGAATAGAACCATAGAAGTGCACCTTACAATATGTCTTACAATGGTTGCATTGTGTTACAAATTTTTCTAGCAAACAGCTACAATATGTTTATGAATTAGCTGCACATATTACTAATAAAAACTAATATCGACAACAAGCTAATTAACATGTAAAAATATTGTACAAAATTTATTTGTGGTGGAATGACTAAGTCATTATATGATACATAATTTGCCCCTCCAACTCTTAAAGAACTACTCCTTTCTCTTTTTGGTGGAGAAAATTTGCTTCCTCAATTATATGAGATATAAATCATATTGTTGTAATTTAGTTGAATTCTTTTTCGCATAAATTGAACTCACTACATAATGGATGTGCTGCTTCCAACCATCACATTAGTATATAAAATTAAGTATAGATCTTATATCGAACTTATGAATGAAAAATTACACTACTCAAGTGGATATGTATCACTGACCCAAATAAAAAATATATAAAATAAAAGAAGACAATGTCAACAATTACTTACCTACAATAATAATTAAAATATTGTAGCATAAATCTAAATCATTCACAAGCACACCCCAAAAAAGATAATGCTAGGTGGCACAATCCTATTCATTCTAGAAATCATAGTTGGAAGATAAAGATAAATTTATAAAATAATAATTATAGAAAAATATAAAAAAGTTTATTCAATCTATTTAGATGGGGTATATTAGTCAAATTGTAGATGTAAACGCTCAAGATTGATTTAAATTAACAATTTTAATATTTGAAAGGAGCTGGTTTTTGTTCAAATAACCTTGCTATTTATTAATATTTGTTTATATTTATAAATTTGTATCTAAGTTTTAATCCGTCCAATATAAATGCTCTAACTAGATTGTTTACTAATTTACAATTGTTTTTATATATTATGCGGATGATGGTGAAAGATACCAAACCTTTTGTGATATGTGCCTAGTCCCGTCGCCACTTGTGAGAGAATCTTGGACATGATCCTGGCTTAACATCAAAAGTATCTTTAAGAGTCGTTTTTGTTATAATGCTTTTAGATTAATAATGAAAGTTTTGATTGAGCTAACTTGGTAATTAATAGTTTTGTCGTCCAGTAGCATATATTTTGACATCATAACAAGAAGATTATAGGTTCTATTTTTATGAATGTGACCATCAAACTTGTTACTGTATCTATCTTATAGTGATTATATGTTTACTATTATAATATTTATGTGTTTGCGTTTTATTATTTTAGTAGTTGTAGATTAATAGCATGCATCAAAAAATAGTTATGTTATTGAAGTATTGAATTGTACGAAAGAAAAAAAAAAAAAAACTATGTTGCTGTAACCAACAACAAAAATGGAAAAAAGTAATAGTTGATGAGAAAGAGGAAAATAAGTGGTGAGCATGAAAATAACATATAAAAGATTGAAAATCCTTCCTGATAAATAAGATTTTTTTTTTTTTTTTTTTTTGGGGGTGTGTGTGTGTTTGGGGGGGGGGGATGCAATGTTTGTTCCTCTTGGACTCCAGTGCCCTTTGATTAATATTTTTCTTGAAAAAAGAGAGAAAAAAAATTTAGAATTATTTAATTAATTATGATTAGTACATCAACCATTCTGGATAACCCTCCAATAATTCTGTAACCCAACGCAAAGAGTTTCGTGGCGTGGTCTAAGCTCTTTTACTTCAACTAATAAACAAAATAAATAAATAAATAAAGCGGCACTATCAGTCACCGAATCATGTGCGTACCATGTGGCTGGCTCTCCTCTCCTTACATGGAAGACTGTTTTAGACTGCGTGTGAATGCAAGTACCATATCTGGCTGAAAGAAAATATTCAATTCCAGGCTCTTGGCAGTTTAAGCAATTCAATCACACCAAAAACAAAGGTATTTGGTTGCATTTGATTTTCAAATATATTTTTTTAAAGCTATAGCTAGAATTCAACTTTTTTTACCATTGAGAGAGATTTCAACTTTCTTATAATTCCAAACGGACGGAGGGGGGGTTTGAAGGAATTCAATTAAGTATATTTGTACGCCAACTTCTCGTACATATAATTGGGAGAAATTCACGCCTGTAAAATTAAGTATATTTTCAAGTATATTTTTTTCCAAGTTTTCTCATGAAAAACTTGGGCAATGAAACACAACCTCATGGTTTAGACTTTGAACAATCTTCTCTTTAAAATTATTGATGCGCTTATTCTTGTATGTTGGAATAAAATTCAGTAAATTAACAAGTACCAAAAATATGAGTTACAATTTCAAACTTTTAGGAGGGGGGGAGAGAATTGACAGTGAGATAAATCATTACATGAAATATATTCATTAATAGAAAAATAAAAATGGGCGAGAGCAAAAACATTTTAGGGGGCCCTACCTCTGATTCACTCGGCAATACTAAATGGGGCTACACTACGCATAAAAAAACCTACAGAAGCCTTTTTTCATGGTGACCCTCCTCCTCCTAAACTTCTCTTTTTGCATACAAGGAACAACAATCATGTAGTATTTGTTAACATCACCACCCTCTCTTGTTCATTCCAGTGTTGGAACTAATAATAATCCCCGCCCCCCACGCATTATATAAAGTTCCCACGAGTTTTAAGTTGTAGTGAATCATAACCGTTGACTGAAGTACATGTTCATGAAGTATCTTGACGGGTTGAAGCCACTCAAAATCACTACAAATTCACACAGAAGAAGGAACGATATAAAAGAAAAAAAAATGTTAGATTTTCGGTATAAAAGAATAATAAAGCGGCATTAGGGTGGAGACCGTGTTTTAGCACTTACAGATGGGTGAAAGCACAATGACGAGTCCAATTGGATACAGGAAGAAAGTGGTCCTTTCTAAGAATGGCAATACTGCAGCAGGAAAGTGTGATAATGAATTTGATAATGAATGCCGCTTTCCAACAATATTCACTGCATATATCTTTTGTATTTGTGTCTCTGTGCTTTCGAGTGTTGTGTCCAGTGTTTTAAAGAGCGTGCTATATTGCACGCTATCGCATTTTTCTAGGCCGAAACACTTCGTTGTGTGCTCCGGTTTGCTCTTTTCCCAATTAGCGCACACAGTTAGCTGACGTGGCACGCTATTTGACGTTATTTGGCGCTAAACGCACGCTATTTGGGAATTTACTTGTGCTATTTGGGAGTTGGGACACCAACTAAAAAAAATAAAACAGTGTACTACACTAGTTTTGAAACAAATCCTATTATTGGAAAAAAAAAAAAAGGCCATACGACTAGTTTTGAACCAAGGATCATTGATAGTAGAAACTTCATCAACATAGATAGTCTTGATGATGATAGTGAAATAGAGTTGGATGGCACCGATACTTTTAGTTTATCATTTGAAAAGTTTTAACTTTAGAACTTGATGTGTTTGAAACTTTGTATGTGTGTTGAAATTATGTAACTTGGATTTTTATGTTTTAGTTATTTGAAGTGTTTTAAAAATTAATGTTCTTTAATATAATGTTATTTTTTATTTCTTTTTTAATTATGAAGCTATTCATGTTCCGAATAGCTTACGCTATTACACTATTTATTTGCGCTACGCAACTCTTGAATCAAAACACTGCATTATTCTAGTGCAATTTAAGACACTGGTTGTGTGTGAGAGAGAGAGATCTTACCGTCATAGCCTAGAAAATTCAGGTAATGGTAGTAGGAGGCGGCCACCATAAAAAGCAGATTTGACAGCAAAACGGGAATGAAACCATGAACAAGCAAAATAGGTGATAGAAAATAATGTATCACTGCAACAAAATCCAAAACATCAGTAAGTTTCTCTTGTATCAATTGAGCGTGAAATTTCCAAGAGGAATGTGCATATCAACATTGCACTTACCGTAGAGCATAACAAACATTGGGAAGAAAGAGTTGCAGTGCACATCAAATGCATACAGCCTTCACCACAGAAGAAATACAGTCAAGCTCGAAACTAACCCCGGTGCCCTACTTCTAAACTATAAAAATACACAAGCCCGCACACATGTACGTAGAGAGAGAGAGAGAGAGAGGAGTAGCATCATTCATAAAATTTATATTACTCAAAACACCCAACACATACACAAAGAGAAGTGGTTTTCTTTTCTTTTTTTGTGGTGGGGGGTGTTCTTTTTTCCTTTTTTGGGTGGAATGGAGTGGGGGTAGTCCGTACACCCTTCTTAGAAATAAAAGAGAGAAAGTGAGAAAGTTTATGTACTTGCCATTCAACTCTTTGCTCCACCACATGACTGTTCGGAGCTTCCTCTCGGAGATAAGTATTTGTCAGGAACCTGCATAGACCTTAATGAATAAAACTGATCCATCATACCAGATTTCTACTCATACACAGCAATAGGATAAAGTGAAACACGAAAATGAGCATCTCAAGAGACATATTTTGAGTTTCTATCATAATTTAACAAAATGATGGTCATTGTATTGCAAACTAGCATGAACATAATATATTTTGCTTCCAGATGTGAGATGTCATACAAAATGCATGCATCGGCATAACCAATATAAAAACGAATTTCACAATAGAAGTGATCGGTCATTAACACACATCAAATCAGCACCACTTACCAGCAACAAGTGGCCAAAACTGCTCCAGTAATTAAAAAATGGAAAAGCAAAACGGAAATAACTACGAAAACAGCATGCCCCGCACTATGATCATACCTGAAATTATTGAAAAAACAGTGAGATAGAATAAGAATCAGCATTTAATTTAAAACATCATACGATGGATTGGTAGGAACATATCTTTAAATATAAAACATAAAAAATGGAAGTCTACCATAAAAAGCTTAGAAGTATAAAATTAGTAAAAAAATTCCCATTAGACAAGTACATTGAAAACTTACGCAGCAGAATAAGCCAGAGCCGAAACTGCCAAAAGAAGACTGCAGATTACAATAAAAGCAGGATCATCACGTGCCCATTGATTCTTAGTTTCTGCAACGTGAAAATAATAAGGTGACAACTGTAAGTGTACAAAATCTTGTCAACAAGGTTCGAGAAAGGAAACACAACTTAAGAGACGCACTTTCCTTTTCGGGACGTCTCAAATTAAGAGCCTCGTGCCTTTTAAGGGCATTCATGCACCATATCTCAGCATAGTAAATAACATAAAAAAAAATCTCTTCACCGTTGATTAGGTTAAAATTAGTGTTTCTTTTAAAAAGAACAAAAGTCAAAGTGGGACTCTTAATTTGAGACAAAGGGAGTATCACTTTGAGACAAAGGGAGTATATCATTATACATAAGACATTTGCAAAAAGGTATCATTCATCAGTCTATTTCACTACAACATAATGAAGATGAAATAATCAACAGATGCAGTGCATATGCAATATCTATGGTAGGAATTATTTACATTGGAACTCAATGCCAAAACTGTTGTTGAATTTTAGAGTCTTACTTTTCTAAATATCATCTAAATGCTCCAATAAATTAATATCAGATATTCCCAGCTCTCTTTCTGCTAGTTGCAATACACATTCATTGCCGTGTCGGAATACTATTATCCTCAGGAGGGAAATAAATCCCTATTCCATCTCCACAATTAAGCGAACATTAGATAGTATCTTGACCAAGAGTTTGATCTTTCGAGGATTTCAATTAGTTTTCTTCTTCTTTTTTTGTTGTGTTATGTAAGCTACAAGGTTCAGATTTCAGAAGATTTTTACATTATTAAGGAAAAACCCCACATTCCATAAGCAATGATAATTAACACCCAACCAAGATGCATCAAGAAGACGAAAAAGGGGGCAGACTTACGCTTGTGATACTTGGTGTGCTGATAGCTGCATCCAGGTGCAGTTCCACATGCAAAATGTAGAATCATTGTTATTAGAGAATTTCAGAAACAAAAATCAGATCCCTGATTTTAAAAACAGATCATCGACTAGGATATCATCATATGACATGTGAATAATAACCCAAAAACGAGCTCCCCTATACAAACCCAGTCAAGATAAGGATGAGGTCATTCAATGCATGCAATTTCAGACGAAAACACGTAAAACTGAATGAGGTGTGCATACACCCTTCATCAAAACAGTGTTATACAAATCCCTGCTTGGGCCCATCTAGGCCCTGCCTAGGCGCTAGGCGATGGCCTGCAGCTTTGCCAGGCAAGGTGGCTTCGTAGCCCGGGCTACAAAGCGATTGGGCAGAATTGGTGGAGTTTTTCACTCCTTTTTGTTTTTTGAAAATTACTTTTTCATGTTTGAAACTTGAATTATGAGGACTGTTCGATTAATGAACCCTCAATGTCCTTTTTAGAAGTAAAGGTCTAATAAAAATATAATATTACTGCTGCCAGGCCATAGCCGCCTAGTCCCCCGTGCCCAGGCGATTGCCCCCTCTCGCCTGAATCTGCCTACTTCAGTACTGCCTATCACTTTTTAGGACATTGCACGGACATATAAGCATATGCAGATAAAATAATAGTGATGGATCTTTCAAAAGAATTAGTGATGATAATTTAAAGGTGGCGGGGAGTTTGATGTGGGGAATTACTAGTAAATTTGCTGAATGTCCTGAATTGCTCTGGAAGGTGCTTGTGATATGCCCTGCCGTCCTTTGTTTTGTATTCTGTCTTGTGGGGGTTGTCTCAACCCACTCTTCTTTTGTACAAGTCCCTTATAAAGGGTTCACACTTTGCACCCTTTTGGGAGGGTTTGTTAATTTTGTTCACTTAAAAAATATTACTAAGATGACAATTCCAAACTTCTATGATGTTACCTTCCTCTTGCAATGCAGCCAACGCTATTGCTTCGAGAAGTATCATAACTAATATATCTTAATCGAAATAAAAAGAGGAAAGGAAGAAAAAACTTTTTTTGCCTAGACATCATTAGTAGACCGCAAATGCATTACAATAGCAATAATAAGTCAAGCAGTACTAAAGTTCAAAAAGGGTGAATACTTACACCACTTTTGGTGAGGTACAAAGATGAAGCATTTGCCAGAAAGTGTATTCAATATCCATTTGTTGCCACTACAATGAACCAGAAGAAAGAAAATCAATTAAAAACATTAGATGAAAAAAGGAAGTCTATACCATAAGAGAACAATAATAAGCAGTGTATTAGTAGAATGGAGTTTCCAATGCCGGAATGTACGAAGCAAGGACAAAAACTCATCATGGGTACAACGCAAGAACACGCCTACATGGTAAACTCTGAAAAAATAAGACACCTGTTTTTTGACAAAACTCTGAACTTCATACTCAGCAATCCAAGCAAATTCAAGCAATATTATGAGACAAAACATAGCCATCTCCAGGAAGAAAAATAATTAAAAGAAGATTCTTAGGACAGTCTTCATATAAGCAAAGGTTCTAACTTATTAATTACAAATTTACAATACTCAATGACCAACCATTATTATGCAAACATCGATATTGGTATGCATGTGTATGCAAATGTTAAAGTATTTAAGTTGGTCAGAAGAAGCATGTAAAGTATATAAATACGTAATACCATATAGGTATGTTTATACATGTAAGTAAGATGGATACCTTCTCTTCGCATGCACATTCCTTCAATTGCATCTTTCCTCTACAAAGGTATCAACTATTAAAAAAAATTGATCTTCCTTTTTAGTAATTATATTTCGCATATAAAAATGAAGTTGTATATTGACATGATATAAGTGTCGGACAAGTTCAGGAGAATCCACGAAGTCAAGGACATCTGCAGAGTGCCGGTGTCCAACAAGTATCCAATGCCAACTCCTTAAAGTGCCTGTGCTTCTTATCTTAGAAATATTTACGCATCAACATACACACATTTTTCCATATTATAATAAGTATACCCCCATTAGCAAGGTCATCATGTCTACGCATCGATATGTTTTTACCTAGTAGATTATGATCAACATTTCTGCCCTTTCAGTACCATTCTCTCTTCTTCCCCCTTAAACATTCTCTTCAACTGGCAACTCTCATTCCATTTCTTTGTTAACCTTCTCTCTCCACACCTCTATCTTTCTTACCTCTTGTGCTACTAATATTCCCATATAGAATAGTTTCCTATTAACAGTGCTCCCTCCCTTTTGGCTGATTCCTCCATTCTCCCCTTGTTTCCTCAACAACCACCACTCTCATCAGGCACTCGACAATTCTCATTCAACTTTAAGGGTATAAACAAACTTGAATCCCCTAAAATGTAGAATATACAGCTCTCAACTTCCATCGCTGAAAAGATCAATCTGTAACCCTGGTGTTAACAACTACAAGGTTTGCATCCAATTAAATTGAACCCATAAATTTGAAATGGCTTTCTATGTACTGTGGCACAAATCCAGACTCTTGCATGTTCCGGTCTTTGAGTGCACCAAAGAAAAGTTAGCCACAACTTCAGTCTCTAGGACCCAGTCCTAAGGCCTTAGTCTGAACTATTGTTGTACCTACTATGAAATTACAACCGAGCATGCTGCAAGCAAGGCATGTGTGGTCTGTTGCTGATCACATGTTGTATGTAGGACTGTAGGAGTACATTACAACAAAATTACGGGCATCATGGGCATCTGTTAATCTATATCTATATTACATAGAGACTGGGTCATTGCAACTCTTGATTTAGAATGAATCTTTTTATCAAAGAATCAGAAAAAATGGGTCAGGGTCTCCTGGAATTTGTCCATTGTTCGGGGTCTCAAAGGCCCCAATTTTAATGAAATGCAAGATGCTCATTGAGTGATTAAAAACAAAGGTCTGAAATGCCTGTATGCCTAATCTATGTAGGCGGGGATCCTGTACTTTCTGATCACAATCACATCTAAGGACTCGTGTCGATATGCTTTTGATCCATAACTGATACATTGTGGTATTCTAGAGACATACACTTCACTCTGTCTATCTAATTATCTATTTATATTTATATGCCATGCTAGGTACTGGTCAATTTTTTATGGGACTTTCACAAAACATCAAAGAGTCATTTTACAGATATTTTCAAAGATTCAGGGATCTGCAACTTGGATAGGTGTATATAGTCAGGGACAATTTGCGGAAGTGGGAAAGAATCCTCTGCAACATGGTTGGTAGTATAGGCATGAGTAACCATAAACGAAAATAGGGCGATAGGTATGGTGTGGCCTAGTTTAGAGCTAAATGACAAGACTTCCACATAGCCACTCCAATAGGGAGGCGGGAGCCTGTAATCCTCCACCCAAATGAGGTCAAACCATAAATAGCTAAAAAAAAAACCTCTTCGACAAGCTCTCTTGCTCCTTCGAAAATCTCCATTGCAACTTGCCCAATTTAAAAACTTTTGAGACTCTTTTTAATATTTCTGCTATCACCTCCTGAGAAATAGGACCTCAAGTACCCTTCCAACACACTGGATTTAAGTTAAGTTCAAAAATGTCCTCGCCAAAAAAAATATCACCCTAATTCATTTCATAAGCTCTTTCTTACTGACTCCAATTTGGGAAGAATGTAAAGTATGGAGACTAGAATAGAAAACATACAGTGTCAATCATAATCAGCCATCACACACATATATAGAGAGAGTGGAGATCTGATCTCCTGGTTCGCACAGAATTCGAAACATTATGTTTACACGGACATATATATAGAGAGATAGGGGGGTTGATGGAACCTTGATAATCCGGCGTAAGTACTGGGGGAAGACGGGATTGGCTCGAACATGATGAGAGGACGACGACGTACGCACTTTCGATACGGTGGGAAGCATCTCCTTTTCTTCTTCTACTTCTTCTTCGATTGACAGACCCTTCACCGCAATTGCGATCGAAGATCTCTCTGCAATTTCACAGCTCTCTCCCTCCTCTCTCTCTTCTCTTTTCTGGTAAGCAAGTAAGTCGATCTAAAAAAGACCATTCCCCATAACTAACCGGTTCACGCAGCCCAGTCCGGCCCAATAAATACTACACCGGGTTTTTTTTTTTTTTTCTGTACAGAGGATGTGGGTTTTACCAGAATGGCCCAACTCCTACTTCAGAATTTCTTGATACTGTGTGCTATTATTTAAGTATGAGATATGCGCATAAAAACACATAATAAATATCTAAATATAAAAGGACTAAAGTTCACTATGAAAATTAGTATAATATTAAATACATGTTTTATTTTTATTTTTATTTTTTCTATATTTAAATATTTATCATGTGTCCTTCGAAGCACACATTAACACTACCCTTTTAAGTATAGCCCACTTTGTACATTTGGTAAATGATACCAACAAAAAAAATAAAAACAAAACACAAAACACAAAACAATTGATTGATTGATTTTTCCGAGAATATAGAAAATCAGATTAGTAACGTATTGTGATTAGAGGCGAGTTTCTACCGAAGTCGATCAAATTAATCTGAATTAAAATAATTTTAGTAATTGATTGATTGATTTTTCCGAGAATGTAGAAAATCAGATTAGTAACGTATTGATTGAGTTTTTACCGAAGTTCAAATTAATCGAGAATATAGAAAATCAGTATCACCCTTATAGGTAACGTATTGTGATTAGAGGCGAGTTTTTACCGTGGGTGTATTGATGAAGTCAATACGTATTTTTTTGAAGATCAATAATTAATCTGAAAAATCATTCTCCAAATTGAAAAATAATTTTAGTAACAATCATATATGCTGTGCGCGGTGGGAAAAAGAAGAGGAAGAATGTTGTGCGCTGGAAACTAAAATACTAATTTACTTTACTAAACTTATTAATTTGGTGGATATTTTACTAAAAAATAAAAATCATCCGTGTTCGCGGATTAACTTAATATGTAATCGGATTAGTATGCACAAGATTTTGTGGATGGAAACTTATAAAAACCGAAAATACCAAAATAGTCAAATACCAAACCTACCAAAAATACTAATCTCAAAATGACCAAACATAAATATACTAAAACTATAAAAATAAGTGATACTTCTTTTGTCTCAATATGTTATCACATTTTTTATTTTAGATTTTTTAAATTAATAGTCCCATTTTTCTAATAAATTTTTAAAATAACAAAAGTCAAGTTGATCTCTCTCTATTTTAAAAAATAAAAACAATTAATTATAGTCACTTGTTTGATATTACTTTTTTTTTCTTTTTGCTAGTTTAATATAGGATATTTCTTATTTAATGTTTGTTTAGAACTTAAATTTTATTCCTAAGCTCTCTTATTTTATACTCATAACAATACTTTACATGCATTTGAATGACTTTTTATTATTTGAGTTGTTCTCATCATTATTATATGCAGTTATGCACATTTACCAAAATAACAACTTATCAAAAAAGTACCGAAGAAATTATTGTTACTAAAGTATAGGAATGGCAACGGGTCGGGTTTATATTTTTCATCTCCGCTACTAAAAATCATCCCTATCTTTGTTTCCATCCCCGTCCTTGCCGGGTAACGGGTCCCCGCGAGTATACCAGACAATTTAAAAAAAAAACATAAAAGAAAAAGAAGACGAAGACGAAGAAGAATGAAGAATGAAGTTAGAAATAATATAATGTTTATTATATATATATATATATATATACATATAGATGAAATTATATATTTACATAATTAACAATGAATTAATTTTATATACATATATATAAGAAAAAAAAATACAAAATTAAGTATATCGGGGCAGGTAAGGGTGGAGACACCCATACCTGAACCCGACTAATTTAAAAAATTCCCGACTCGAACCCAAATCATCCCCCCGATTACTTGTACCCATACCCACCCCCATCGGGTTCAAGAACCCGCAAGTACCCAAACATGCGAGTATTTTTGCCATCCCTACCAAAGCACAAAAAACCAAAATTAACCGAAAATACCAAAATATGGAGTGGTTTGGTAATTGTTTTTAATTTCAAATACTAATTGGTAAACCAGCATCGAGTATTTTATTTTGATTTTGATTATTGATAAGCATGATTTACCGACCGATTTATCGAATGGGCCCCTAATTTGTGATGTTCTCTTAGAGCATTCATTGTGCATATAGTATAAACCTAAATATGCCATTTCCCTTTCCACTATGGTTATGTTAAATATAGCAGCATGCTTAATTGTTTGGTAAGGGCTCATAAAATTTAGCAATTGCCTAAATTTTAGCCAAATGGTGACATTCACACGTTCCTCCCTCACCTCTCTTCGTGTTTTTTTTCATCTCTTTTCCAGCACTAATTTTATCTCTCTAAAACACTTACACCCTTTCTTCAAAAATATCACAACTCTCTTTCAATCTCTCTTCAAAGTCTAAACCAGTATCCCTCTCTTCTAAACCTTCAAAAGAAAACCATTAAAGCTCACTATTTATGTCTCTACAAAACTCTCATTGAAGTGATTAATTGAAGATTAATCAACACCAAAAAACATTTTTACTCTATTTCGATTCAATGCCATCCTTTTGTTGATTTGATTGAATATTTTACCATGTTGGGTTGATTGATAGGTGAATATCACCTATCCATTCTCATTTCCTACAATGGAATTCATCCCACTAAAATAACAACTTCCCATATATTTTAAGGGCGAGAAATGATAAATAAAAAATATGAAAAATATCTGATAACCACGAGATGAAGAACGCCTTGCCAAATTATCAATTTGATTTTGTAACGTATGGTTGTTTTTATAATTTTTTTTTAATAATCATTTGATCTTATAACTTCTTATAATCACATAATCTTCTTCTTTCTTATATGTTCATTTTTCAACTTGTTATCAAATGAATCCTAGAATTCTAAAAATATGGTTTATGTTACATTTGAATAACAAACACAAATGAATTAGATAAATTGTGCTTTTATAATATAAATATTATAGCGTCTAAATAGTTATCAAAATACTCAATTACTATGTAAAAATATGAGTTTTAACATGGTCAGAATACCACTGGATGCTAACTCATGTATCTGAAAATTGAATATTGTCGTATCAAATAACAAAAATTCTCTTAAACCAAGCAATGACACAATCCTTATGTTCCAATTATATTAATATATATAGTGCCAACAAATCTTATTTCATATACAATATTCCTTCTTAACACGTACAATAAGAGACCGGGACTGAGAAACATATATATAGTTTTTTTATATTTGTATATTATTGTACATTATTTTTGCAACATCTATTTAATGCATCACAAACATTGTACAATTAAAATATAGACTAATGAAAAAATTGTAGAAATTGAAGAGAGCAGCCACCCAAAATTAGATTATTAGATTAAAAGTTTTGATTAAAACCCAATGTAAGTTTTTCTTTTCTTTTTTCATCAGGTTGAAAAGATATTTTATTTTCATCAAGTTGGGCGGGCGTTGTATCGAGTTTGAAGAACGTATATATCTTTTATGTAGGTATAAATAAAAGTTTTGGAGGACTGACCCAAATGCAGTCAAGTCTACCCAGAATAAGCCTGCCCCACATCTGCCTAACCTACCAAAACTAAACCTAAACCCAATGTACAGTGAAAAAGAAGAATTTGTTAGTTTTCAATCATTGTCCAAAGTTTGTTTGTAAAACGAAAATCTGCTAATTTTCAATCATCATCTGTTTGAAAAAATTGGCTAGCAAATCCACTCCATCACGTCCAAGCACTTTCAAATTATCAACTGAAGCCAAAACACACAAAAATGGAAACATATAAAAACAAAAAGAAGTATTCTATTTTTCCCCCCTTTTTTTTTCCTTGTTAGCTAATACTAGTATTAGTGGTCCTCCCATATATTCTTCATAACAAATCTAATCTCCCTAAAATTCAGAACAACAACTCTTATCTCATTCCCCAGTCCAAAACTCAACCACCAAAGAATGGTTCTTTAATTACCCCTTCCCAAATTTCAATTTCTTTCTTTCTACCTCTTATATACTTTACTTCTTCCTAATTTATTCCTGACATGTAATTTCTCACTTCTTTCCTAATCATCTCCTGCATCATAGAAATCATCTCGGGACTAAACTTATCCATTGTATACGTATCCCAGCTTTTACTATGGCCGTGATTAGGTTTAGTCCGCGGTTCCTGAATCTCATAAGAAATCGAACCTGTCCCCGGTAATGAAAGACTTAAACCTGTTGGTGGATCAATATCCGGTTTCAATACCGGATTTGACTCCATCAGTTGCAAAGGCCTCACATCCTCATGGCTAACAATTTGAATTTGGCCCGTATTATCACTGACCTCAGATCCTGTCGAACTATCCGGACTAACACGCAAACGAGACATATTCTTGGTTACATCCCCACTCCCAGTTCTCTTCAAAACATTCATCGGCCGTTCATCCACCATAGCAGCACCAGCACCACCTATCATCATCATTGCCGCGTACTTCCGCTTCAGCGTCGAGTTCCAGTGATTTTTTATAGCGTTATCGGTCCTACCATTGAGCAGCTTCGAAATAGTGGCCCACTTGTTCCCATACCGTGCGTGCGCCTGCATTATAATATCATCCTCCTCCGCCGTGAACGGTTGGTGCTCTACCTCCGGCGAGAGTTGATTACACCACCTCAACCGACACGATTTCCCCGATCTCCCGGGAATCGACTTGCTTATCACCGTCCAATTCCGAGCCCCGTGCTGCTCCACCAGTTGCGACAGCAGTTGATCTTCCTCGGGGCTCCACGACCCCTTGATCCGATCCACATCATTGTTTATGGACTCCATTATATTGTCGATGATGGCTATGTTGTTAAAACCCTAACGGAGCCCTAACCATAACGACCTTCGTGTATATATATATATATATATAAATAGAAGAAAGATTGATGGGGCTGTGGTAATGCGAGAAGTTGGAGATGAATAGGGAAAGGTTTATAAAGGGGGGGCGATTAGGGTAACTAATTGAACCGGTTAGGAGCGTTACAGTTACCGGTTTTTCTAAGTAGGCGGTTGATAGGAATACAGCTGTAAAGTGACACGTCCCCCAATTAAATCACAGAATCGCACGTATATATCGCGACCGGTATAACTTATCGTGTGAGTTTTAGTTACCTAAATTTTGAGTCCTACCGTTATGGAAGTTTTTTCTTCTTTTATTATTATTTTTTAATAATAAATTTAACTATCTCTTTTTTATTATAAATAATAAATATTTTTTTTTTCATTTTAGATGAGATTTAAATTCAGAATCTATCAAATTTGTCTGAGCATGTTTACCGACAGATTATTTTATTCAATTTTTAATTATTTTTTTTGAATTTTAGTATACATAATATTATAATAATAATAATAAATCTTGATTTATTTTAGATATATAATTTTTATTAAAATATATGATTTCTATTAAAAGTAATTACATTTTAAAGTTTTCAAAAAATAATTGAAAAAAGAAAAGGCTGACATGGCAATGTAAATTTGAGATATATTTTACACAAAAGTTAAATTTAAAAGTTGGCAGAAGCTCAAAATTTTTACAAATTTCATATATTTTACACAAAACTTAAATATACACTATTGTTAGAGATATTCTAAGGAGTAAAAAAATAGGATTATCATTTGTCACCTTCAATTTAAATAAATTTGAAAGTTGTTAATAATTTTTTAAATAATGCGATCGTTAAAGTACGATGTTTCAAAGTACTTGTCTTATATAGTATATATGTAATATTCGGATAATACAACCAAAATCGATGAAAATTTGTTTATGTCAAAAGTGTTATTTCTAAATACTTTTCTAAATTATATTTTTTAATAATTACGTTGTTTTTCTATATTAAAAGAAAAATTTTTGAATCACATCCTAAAAATAAACTCAAGATTTGAGCCTTGTTTTGTAGGTGTTTATTTCTCAAAATTTTAAAACTTAACTTAAAAACAACTTTACTTTTACCATTTTCAAAATTTATTTTACTTTACTTTCTCTCTCTAAATTTTTTTTTAAAATACAATAACTTTAAATCCAAAAATCAAAATTAAATAAAAATATATATATATATTTAAAACCTACTAGTCGAGATCTATAAAATAAGATCCATTGTGACTATTTTTTAAAAAAAATTTATAAAATTTTTTAGTTGGTTGAAAAAAATTCAAATAAAAATCGGATTCACTTTTCAACATACTTTCAAATTCTACCAAACACTAAATTTTAAAAACTCACCTTAAAAACTTAACTGAAAATATCAATTAAACATTACTTTAAAGTCCAAAAAAGCTTTTTAAAATATTAAATTATTATTATATTTGCTTTTATTATTTAAATATAGTATACAACTATCAGAATAGCTAGATGTAATAAAAACGTTACATTGTGTGTTTTACATCACGCTTCTAGAAAACTTACTCAAAAAAGGTTCTACAAATTGGAAGTTACAAATAGCCTGGGTTTGGGTAGGAGACGAGAAATTGGTGGGGGATAAGTATTGACTAATGTTGACTCTGCTAGGCTGGAGGGCACTGGCGTGAGGCATTTTGATTTCGTACTTTTTGGGATGCACGGAATTGGTGAGTTGGACTAAACGACAAGATAGCGTTGGAGAGAGGAGAGGGAGGATGATTACTGACATGTGGCAGGTCCAGCCTGTAATCTGACACATAGGACGACGATGTAACGGCCTAAAATTGTTTACCCACACTAGTCGGTTGCCGTTCATCCTGCGTGGACGGTGTCGTTTTCGCGGCTCTTATAAAATTTAAAATTGTAACATTTGATAAAAATATAAAAAAAATAAAATAAATAATTAATTTTTATAAAAAAATAAAAAATAAATCAATACATGTAATTAGATATTTTTTATTTTGTTACTTTTTTCATGGATAATTTTTTTTGGTAATTAAAAAAAATAAATTCATAAAAAATTATAAAAGATGGAAGAATATCTACTCATAAAATGAGTATGAAATAAAGTGTATCTCATTATATGACTCAAACGGAGCCACAATGTGTCATTTTTTACGAATGTCAATGACACCAATTTTCAATTTGTATTTTTGAAGTATGAGTTGTAACTTTAATCAAAACAGATAATGCAATGATTGATACATTTATACATTAAATTTAAAATTAGCGTATTCAATTGCGCGGCTAAAATGTACAATATTAAAAGATTTTAATCAGACTTACAATTCTTAAATTTAAAATGATATATATTTTTATTTTATTGTTTTATAAAAGAAATTAGTTAATCGTAGTTATTCAATCTATGAAGCATATGCTAATCTTACACGTATCGAGTGTTTCAAAAGATTAATAGAGTGCGGTGAATTTGAATGAGTTAGAGATTGTTTATAATTCATATATTTTATTAATAATTTTTAATTTGACCCTTTAAAATATAAATATCAAATAACTTTAAATAATTATAAAAAAACAAAAACAAAAAGTGCTTCGTCATATCCTAAAAGTGTGATGCAAGTGTCTCCCGCGTTTCATTTGAGTGTCAATCAGGTACCCTACAAAAAAGTCAACTAGGACACTTTGCACAAGTGTCGGAAAGTGTTGGAGTCTTAGATGCAAGTATACATCGTATGTCAAACAGTATGGATATTCTTCTTTTAACTAAAGTGAGGGAACTTAACTCTAAATATATTTATGAATTTTTACTACACCCACTTCCAAGTTTAATTTTTTGATTAAATTTTGTATAGATGGTCTACTTATTTTAGATATCATCTCCACAAAGTTTCATTAAAAAAATTCATATATTTAGTTCTCGAACTATACCCCATGCACCCAAGGGTAATTTAAATGAACTAAATCCAAAGTTCACAAAAGCATGAAGAGTTTGGTTTTCACCTCAAAACATAATTGATATACTAAATTTGTTGAGTACCTGAAAGGGATAAAAGTATTTCATCCAAGCTCCAAGCACATGCGAGAACCGAGCTCCTTTGTATATTCGAGCTTACCATAGATCGCGAGGAGAGTCTTCCAAAGGTCGACACCTGGCAGCAACATAGTGGAAGCGTGGCCAACACGTCCAGCGATTAGTTGGCAACTTCCCACTACCCAATTAACCCTACTTTTCTCTCCACTCTCCTTAAACATGGTGAGTAAAGTTTATCACCTTGTAACAACTAGTTCATTACATCTATAAAAGGAACTAGTTCATAGTATTTGAATGATCAGAAAAATCATCTAGAAGCAATACGCTTTATTTTACTAGTTCATAATCTCTACCAATATCAATCAAAATCATCATCAGCTTCACTAGATGGTGAACGTAAATCATACTTACTATCAATTAGCTGGGAGAATCACATTTATCAAAAATCTGTGCGTTCTTCCAGTTTATTTATTTTTTTTTTGCTTATTTACAAATTCGTGTGTGAGCAACATTTCTTATCCAAAAGATTTATTGACCTTACAATAACCAAATTTATTTGTCAAATATGCATTGGCAGTACTAGAATTTTTCGTCGAAAGAAGACAAAAAATACCATATAATAATATTTTTGAGTTAAGTCAAGCAAAAAAAATCTTACCCTATGTATGTTTTCCACAAAATGACCCAAGAATCTATACTATAATAGTAAAATAGAGGAAGTGCTTCCATTAATGACATCATTTATATTAATTAAAGTTGTTTTATAATCTTTATGTCTCCATCCATTGAATTTTTGCATTATCTATAAAGGCAACTCTATTACCTTACTTTCTCCATCCATTTAATTCTCTCGCCAATCTCTGTTCATTTTTTTCTTTAGTTTTTCTATACACGCCTTTTAATGGCAAATAGACACATTATTTTTTGTATGTAATTAAAGACTAAAAGGTTTGTCTTTTATTCAAATACTATAACTCTTTAATTTGTATATATACTCCTTCTTCTCACCCTAATATATATATAACTTTGTGCATAAAGATATCTCTAGAACATAATATTAATCAAGATAATCAACTTTTATATTTGAGAAAAGAGAAACTGGGGAGGTAAGTAAAATAACATAATGTAGAAAAGGTATTATATATGTTGGAATATGTTAATAAAAATCATAATTATTATTTAAATGTTGTGGGTTACAAATTTAATAAATATCATTATAATGGATATAAATAAAAGAGTTATATAGTTTATTATATTCATAAATATAGGAGTTATATAACATTATTATATTAAAATTATTTAATCTAATTTCCCCATTAGTTCTTTTCATAACTCCTCTATTCTTTCACCTATATAAATGAGTGTAAAGCATTCCATTCTATAGACTCAATACATATATATATATCTTCTTTCCAGAAACCTTTATTGATACATATTGATTAAGCCAAAATATTGCATTTTTATACGTATTTAAGTGGCTTAATATGCATGAATTTGATTTTAATTATCTTAAATTATTAAAAATTGAGTTTTTATCATGAAATAGGATAATAAGTTTGTTTCTAGTGCATTTTACCCGTTTTACAGGTTAAAAATGAACAAGAACGAATCCAAAAGCAAATTCTCCCAAAGTTAGACATTGCCGGTCAAATTCGGAGCTGAATTAAGTTTAAGAAGTGAACCGAAAGAAATTCCCGAGATCAAGCATGAAGGGATTGGATGAAAGAGACTAAGAGAAGCCAATAAATCATCTTAAGCGAAGAAAAAGCCATTTGAATCAATTCGAAAAATTTTCGGTTGAATAAGAGATCCACTGCGCGCGTTGCCTCTGTTCCAGCCAATTTTGGTATTTATCCACGTAGAATCTGAAGAAAACTCCTGAGACAAAAGTTGTATAGCTTTAAGTTAGCTACGCGTGGGCAAAAACCTTGCATTAATTAGAGTTCGAAGCATAAAGTTATGACCGAAATACGAACAGTGCGCCGGAAGAGCGAATTCCTGCGCGAATGAGTAAAACAATTGAATGTACAATAAATTATTGAAAGTGGGCTTAGTTGAGATGGTTTGCGTGAAAAGTTTTTTCTTTGTGGTCTCGAGTTCAAGTCTCATGCGATGTAATATATTTTTGGTCAATTTTCAAACCCCAAATTAGGCCAAGCCCATGACTCATTGGCAAACCTAAACAAATCATCATCATCACACAGCCGTGCAAGCCAAAAAAAAAAATAGCAGCAGTCGTCCTTTTCTCTTTCTCTCCATTGAGTTTATTTCTCTTTCTTTCTTTCTTTCTTCTTTCATTTTTCTTCTTTCTTTAATTTATTTCTTCTTCAGCATTAAGGCTTAAATTGTATCGCTTTCATTATTTTTTTTCAGTGTTATTTGGGAGTTTGGGACGAAGTATTCAAATACATTATTGAAGATTAATTTCAAAATTTAATTGTTGGTTTACAGGCGTACTTCAATTCCAGGTTTTTTAGTTTATTTTACTACTTTATTAATTCTTAGTATAAATTGTGCATACTTATGATTTTTTTTAGATTTTAATTTATGAATTCATGTAGGCTGTTTTATTTAATTTATTTATTGAGCACGAATTAATTAGATATGTTTAGCTAGTTCGTTAGTTAGGGGTCCGTAAGGAACGAGTATGCCGACGCGGTAATTTTTCGGACCCTAATTCAATTCTAAATAATTTTTCATTGGTTAATAGGTCATTATAAATCTGATTTTTATTAAATTATTATCCTAGTATGCTAATCACATATTTTTATAATAAATTTAATAAAAAAAAAATTCGACAAAAGAACCAAACTAGTTTGAATCATTATTTTTGCGCTAAACCCTAACTAGCTGACTTAGAGGGCGATCTATACTCTCTAAATTAATTGGTTTTATATCTTTACAATTTCAAATTAGAGTGGGCTATTTTTGGTAGTATTTTTAATCCTTACTTTTTGATACCAAAATTGCCAATTTTGTGTATCCACCGCCCGTTTTAATTCAAATTTGATTTTAATCACGTTTTAACCTATTTGAATTAAATTGTGGCTTTTACTTAATATTTTTAAACTCACTTTTAATAAAAAGTTTTGTAGTGTCAAAAACTACTTCACTTTAATAAACAAGTGTTTTCGGTAGAATTAAGTAATGCAAATTGATTCCATAATTAATATTGGTACGTATAGTTCATGTCACACATGAATTATTGCGAAAAATACGAGTTTATGAGATCAATTAACTCATGGACAGCATGCTGATTTTTCAAAAAAAATTAATTAGAAAATGATTTCCGGTCCACCGAATTGCCTGTTGTGGTGCCCGGAACTTATGGATACCCCTAGGAGTTTTTATTCTTAATTTTAGTTAAATTTTTCACGCGTTTAATTAATTTAGCAAGCTGTTTTTATTATTTATTTTATTTAGCTTTATTCTATGTTCTTATTATGTTAGTTTTGTTTCCTTTAGCATAGTAATGTTTCGCTATTTTTAGATTTAGTTTCATTTGCATGTTTTATTTAGTTATATTGCCTTTAGTTAGTGTACTTATTAATTCTCGTTCCATTCCTTCCATATTTCATCTTTTCTTTATTTTTCTCTTCTTCCTCTTGAAAGAAATTTTCCTAAGTCAAAGAACTACCTTCCACCCCGTGGATCGACCTCGAACTTACTGAGTATTTATTATTTGACCGACCACCTGCACTTGGGTGTAATAATTAGCGTTATTTTCGCCGAGTCAAGTTTTTGGCGCCGTTGCCAAGGAGGACGGTTTGTTAGTTCTTAATTTTGAAAAGTTTCTTTTTCTTTCTTTTCCTTGGAATCTACACCAGGTAACCACTTAGTGTATGAAACATTGGATTCGTAATTCACCCTTCTACTTCCATTCCATCAATCAAGTTCCACCTTTACTAGTTACCTTCACACCGAAGTGACTAGTTCTTCTCAATCCATAAGTATCACTAGTTTGATTCAAGAATGAATGAGAAATAGTGAACTTGTTTCTAACTTAGTCATGGAGAATCAAAACCGAAGTCTTCGCGAGCTACTACAGCCAACATGGAATACCAATTCATCAAGTATTATCTTTTTACTTAATGCTAGAGCTTTTTACTTCAAGAATGGAATGATTCAACTCTTACCCCTGTTTTATGGATTGGAGAATGATTAAGCCAAAATATTGCATTTTTATATGTATTTATGTGGCTTAATATGCATGAATTTGATTCTAATTATCCTAAATTGTTAAGAATTGAGCTTTAATCATGAAATAGGATAGTATGTTTGTTTCTAGTGCATTATAACCTTTTTACAGGTTAAAAGTGAACAATAACGAATCTAGAAGCAAATTCCCCCAAAGTTAGTCATTGCCAGTTAAATTCGGAGCTGAATTGAGTTCAAGAAGTGAACCGAAAGAAATTTTCAAGCTCAAGCATGAAGAAAGTTGATGGAAGAGACTAAGAGAAGCCAATAGAACAATCCCAAGCAAAGAAAAGTTATTTGAATCAAACCGAGAAATTTTTGAATGAAGAAGAGATTCACTGCGCGCATTGTCTCTGTTCCGGAAATTCTGGTATTTATCCTTGCAGAATTTGAAGAAAACTCCATAAATAAAAATTGTAGAGCTCTGAGTTATCTACGCGTAGGCGAAAACCTTGCATCAATCGGAGTTCGGAGTATAAAATTATGGTAGAAATACGATCAGTGCACCAGTGGATTGAGTTTGAGCGCAAAAGAATACCTAAATTTATGATGCAGATATTTATCGAATGGGGTCCTTAGCCTAGATGGCAACTGACCAGCTCTCTACTCATGCTTAGTCTAGTGTTCGAATCCCACGGCCAACAAGTTTTAATTATTATTTTTAAGCTGACCCGAGAAGTTAAGGTGGAAGACTTAGTCTCTCGAGCCAACGACTTGATAGACGACAAAGCTAAAAATAGCTTTTGGATTATTATCTTTATTATTATTTATTTTATTTTATTAATTAGTTTAATTTTTGAATTTTGGAAAAAAATTAATGTCAATAATATTGTAGGTTTTAGGTTAATTTTGAGAAGAACAGCCGTCATTCTATATATTTTTTTTGAGTAGAGAAGAACAGTCGAGAGAATATTTTTCTTTGAGTAAGAGAACAGTCGCCGTTCTTGTTCTTTAATAATTCCAAATTTTCTTGTGTAACTAGAGAGATATATTTTCATTTGGTTTATGGCTTGTATTGAAGAGGAAACAACGTATAATTCTATTTCAATTTGAGTTTGAGCGAGTCCCATTACAGTTCTTCAATAACTGCGTAACTGTAAATTTTTCTTTTCATTCAATTTTATTTTAAATTTATTTCAATTAATGCTCATTAATGCTTATATATTGTTCGTTAATTATGTATTTGAATGTGATTGATGATTGAAATCCATGCTTAATTTATAATTTTTATTAGATTTTTTTTTGTAGATTCCCACGTAGAACCCTAAAAATATGTGTTTTCTTATTTTAATCATAACTTGCTCGTTTCTTGGTCGATTTTGATGATCCACCTATCAAAACGACCGCAATCAAATTTTATACAAAACCTTACTGTTTTGGGATCAAAATTCCGAAATTTCCTGAGGACAGTAGGCGATTTTCGTGACTGCCAGTGTGCTATTTTTTTCGAAATTTGTTTAAACCATTTTTATTTATTTATTAATCGTTCATTAGTTTTAATTGCTGTGAAATTTCGCATGTTTATTCAATTAGATTTCATAAATATGTTTAGTCAATTTTTGATTGATTTTATCATATTTTGCTTAATTTTTATCAATATGCTAGCGTAATTTAGTAGTTAGGGGTCCGTAGCGAAAGCATGACGGACTAGTGTGAATATATAATTTAATTGTAATTGTGACTTGAATTTCTCATTGGTTATATGTCAATTAATAAATCTGGAAAAAATAGTAACCTTTCATGCATTAAAAACATGAATTTTTAAGATTATTTTTTGATTATTCGACAAAAGAACCTAAAAACCTCAAATTACGAATTTTTGTACTAAAACTCTAACGAGGATGAATAGAGGACGATCCTTATCTTTTATTGAGCTGAGTTAGTTATCCAAGTAATTTGGGAGCTTTGAGAGCTATTTTGGTGTCATTCCGGAATCGATACCGAAATAGTGCTAATTTTAACTTTTAATGACTTTTTAAGAACGGTTTTGACGTATGTCATGCATACGCATAATCAAACCTTAGGAATGAGTTAAACTTTTGACATTTACTAAAATTGATTAAATTTAGTTTGTTTTTGTCACGCACTAGCATTACTAAGTGAAAATCAATTTTTGTAAAAAAATAAATTATAAGTTCCCTTATTGAAAACTAAATTTACATGCAGCTTATATGAGTCTTGTTATGCACTTCTCATGATATGCTCGTGAACTTTAATATTTAATAATTGATAAGTTAAGGACATTCATTGTTAATAGGAACTCAGGTCCACAGTCATTTCTTGAATCGGTTGGTCATACTATCTGTAATGTCGTAGCTATGGATACCCCTAACGCTCTTTTTCCATTTCATTAGACATTTGTTTTAGTTGCTGCTTATTTTATCCTTGCTTTATTTATTTTATTTTTATTTTTATTTACTTATTTATTTATTTTCTTTTAAGTTTTAAATTTAATTTCTTATTCTATTCTTTCCTATTCTAAAAAATTTTATTATCTTTTATTTATTTAATTTTTCTTTTATTCTTTTCCCCTGTTAAAAGTTTAGCTAGAATAATAAGATTACTATCCTTCCATGTGGTTCGACCTTCAACTTCTAAGTAAATATATTATAACTTGACCACCTGCACTTGGGTGTATTAATTACGCGTTTTTTAGCGTAGTCAAGCAGGGAATGAACAACCTTACCTCCACATTAGATAATTTGAAGACGTTTGTGTTACTTTCAATAATCAAGCATGTACTGAAGAGTTAATTAGACTTAAGCTTTTCCCTTTCTCCCTAAAGGATAAAGTTAAGGTGTGACTTCTCTCGCTTCGCCCAAGGTCTATTTCTCAAAAAGTTCTTCCTTTCTCACCTTACTAATCATTTCAAGAAGCAGTCAATGTCTTTCTCTCAGAAGGAAGAAGAAACATATTACCAATGTTGAGAAAGATTTAAAGAACTTCAAAACTCTTGCCCATATCATAATTTTGAAAAGTGCCGCTTGATAGGTTTCTTCTATGAAGGCTTATCTTCTAAAATGCGTCAATTTATTGAGATGATGTGTAATTGAGAATTTCTCAACAAGAATCCTGATGAAACCGAGACCTACTTAGACTGGTTAGTTGAGAATTCCCAGCAATGGGAGACACCTCAATCAGTTGATCGATCCTTTGAAGATACAACCAGTCAAGTCCAAGAAGTGTGCCACATCGAAAAGCAAGAAGATCTTACTGCACAAATTTCTCGACTAGTAAGAAAGGTCGAAGCTATTGAAAGAAGAAAAGTTGAGATTCCAAGGCAAACCATGTAGAAGAATTTTGTAGAATTTGTGAAGTTCAAGGGCACCCTACCCAAGATTGTCCTACGATCTCTGCTTTTAAAGAAGTACTCCATGCAGAGGTAAATTCCATAAGCAGTTTTTCCATGCCACTCAATGCTTCCAACGAGCTAAAGAATGATGAATGCCATTTTCCACCATTATCTTATCCTCAATTCCATCATTCACCCCAATTTCCTTCTGTATCTCAATCGCAATTTTCTCATTCACCTATTCTTCCTTCTCAGCCATATATTCAGCATCAATAATTCAATCTTTCATCATCGCCACCTTATTCTGATCCTAGACTTAGTGTGCCCCAACAATCGAAAGGTCAAGATGAGGTGATGCATGACATGTTTTTACAAATGTTGTAAGTGATGAGTCAATTGAAGAGCTTGATTAATAGACTCGCTGCCCATAACGAGATTCGAGAGGAAAGAATGTTCCCTGTGCAGTCTAAAGCCAAACCCATTGAGCAATTTTCCATATACTGTAATCCCACTCTATCTTTTAATGATGTCGAAGAAGCTTGGTCCATCACCACTCTTCGTAGTGGAAAACTCATTCAAAAGGATACTCCAGTGACTTCTTCAGAACCTAAATAAAGTCTTTTCATTCCAAATTCTAGTGATGATCTTCCTAAAGACGTTGAGTTCGAGGCTATGGCCAAATCTCAAATTCATGCCCCTTATCCTCAAAGGCTGGAGAAACCTCAGAAGGAATATAGGAACCAGGAGATTATGGATACATTCAAGCAAGTGAAGATAAACATCCCTTTGTTAGATGATATTAAGCAAGTTCCATCATATACTAAGTTTCTGAAAGACTTATGCACTGTGAAGATGGGAGTTTAAGTTCAAAAGAATGCTTTTATAGCCAATCAAGTGAGTTCCGTTATCCAACATAACATGCCTGCAAAATACAAGGATCCTGGTTGTCCTACCATTTCTTGTATCATTGGTGATCAAAGAATTGAGCATGCTTTGCTAGATTTAGGTTCAAGTGTGAATTTACTTCCTCTTTCAGTGTACTAACAATTGGATCTAGGTGAGCTAAAGCCTACCAAGATCACAATTCATTTAGCTGACCGCTCTATCAAGATTCTTAAATGACTGATTAAGGATGTATTAGTTAAGGTTGACAATTTCGTCTATCCGGTCGACTTTATTGTTTTGGATACTCAGACTATGATTAATGTTTTTACTCAAATTCTTATCATTTTGGGTCGTCCATTCTTAGTTACTGCAAATACCCTCGTAAATTGTAGGAATGGTATGATGCAGCTAACTTTTGGGAACATGAAGGTTAAACTTAATATTTTCTCCATTACTAAGAAGTCTGATCAAAATTATGATGACAGAGATGAGGAAATTTAAGAGATAAATCTTATCGGCCTCTTAGATCTTAATTTTGATCAAATGAGTATCGAGAAAGAATTTTTTGTAAATTCACTACCATCCATCCTATTGCAAGATTCTTTAACCGAGGAGTTTGACCAATTTGTGCCCACTTTAGATGATCTTGAACTTCAGTAGGAAACTAGTTCTTTTCTATATTCCTTGAATTTCGAGAATAATAATGATTTGGAGTCCCAAATTGATCGATTTCTCCATGTAAAATCCGAGCCAAATATCATTGCTAAGCAGTTGGAGCTGGATGATTATTTATCTTAAATTCAATGCTTGTTGAATAAGAAGTGTGTTGATGTTTTGTTCCATAATAACATTTCACCTAGTGATCCACACTTTTCATTAGAGTTCATTTCAATTCTTATAGGCCATTCTGATAAGATACTTCATAACCACAATGTGGTTTTCTCTCTCATTTCCTCTGATCTAGAGCCAGACTTAGGTGTAGAAAAGTGTTGTGATCTTAGTCATTCCAAGTTATTGTATTATCATGCCTATGTTTTCCTTCATGACCTCATGGTTGTGGTTTCTAAGGATTTGCACCCGGACATACATTGTGTCCAAAAAGTTCTATTTTATATGCTTAAACTTCTTGATCTTACTGTGATAGCCATCATTCATTGGGTTGACCCACAACTCTTCCGATTACTACTGTTTGACACTAAGCAGAGCCTTAGTTGGGGGGAAGAGTGAGAAAGTAAAGGTAAGTTTTGTTTTTTCCTTTGGCTATGAATTGTACTGACAATATTTTGTGATTAGCCATTTTTGCATAGCTATCAATTTTGTAGGTACTTTTGAAGAAAAAAAAGACAGCACGCACCAGGTAAGTCAGGTAAGTAGTTTAGGATTTTTTTTATTTTTCTTTTTTTTTGTTTATTTTTAGTTTTTGGTAGGTTTGTTGTTGTTAACATGCAGATTTTACAAAGATTAGGCCACTCTCAGAATATCTTTCCTTTTATTCATTTATTTCAGTCTTTTGCATTCATGCTTTTGTGCTTATTTTGTAACATTGGGGACAATGTTAGATTTTAGTTGGGGGAGGGAGACCTATGGTCCAATTTTTTTTGAAAAGCCTATATGCAAGTAACTTAGGATAGTCTTTTTGCTTTATTTATGTTTTTTTTTTTCAAAAAACAAATTCAAAAAAATAATAAGAGATTGCAAGCCTAAGTCGCTTGACGGTATCTTTCTTGTTCCCTTTCATTGGGTGACGACGCATTCATGATTAGACTTAATATGTTTAGTAATATTAGATAATTTTGAAAATGTTGATTTTTATTATGTTTGAAAAGTTATATGCCAATTTGAATTTACTTGTTCATGTTTATAGACTATATTGATATAACATGACTGAAAAATGCCTTGTTCATAATGAGTGGAGACTATATAGCCTTGTGAAGAGTTGAGTATTTCTTCCTTATTTGAGAGCTATTATTTACAAATTTTGATTCTTTTGAAAGCGTTTATTAAATTGTCCGAGTCATTCTACTATCACTCTTATTCAGTTTTAAAGAAGTTCGTCCATGAGATTGCTATTGCCTTATTGTTGAAACCTAGAATTGGCATTAGGGAAATGATATAGGCCGTCTTTCATTAGCCTATATAGCTTTAGTCTACCTGTTATGTTTTATCCTTAGTAGCCAATTTTGAAGCCTGAAGCTTGATTGGTATTGATATACCAAATGAATAACCGAGCCCAAATTCCATAACTTACCTACCTTTTTGGCTCATTAGCAGTATGACTCAAAATCAAAGGCCTGGATTATATTATGAAAAGAATTGCAAAGAAGAATATCTTGCTTTGTTTAAAAAAAATTAAAAAAAAATTATAGAGCGAAAAGGCAATAAAAAAATAGATATCAAAAGAAGGCCTTACAAAAAATAAAGAAAAGCAAGTGTATTGAGATGATAATGCAGACAGTAAAAATTGGGTATGTGTTTGATATAGAGACTCGTTTATATACCTCCCGAGTTAACTGAGCTGATGAGTCTTTTGATCCCTCATTTGACCTGTTCATTTCATAACCACTACCCTTAACCCCATTACAATCTAGCAAAATCTTAATTGATCCCTAAAGGTTTAGTTTATGGTTTAAACAATAAAAGGGAAGATATAGCAGTCTCGCTTCTTTAATAACTGAATCTTAGTTTAAAAGACTCATATTATTTCATTTTGACGTCTTTCAAAGAAAACATACGTAAGGTATTTGAATTTGCTTACGAACAATCCTTAGCCCGTATGTAGAGTGTTACACTTGCTACTAATGATTCATTTGTAGAGTGTATGCCCAGTGAAAATTGAGTCGAGGCTTAATGATGAACAAGAGCTTTATCCCATGATTAGCATTGACATTGACAAGTTAATATAACTGTCTAAGTATGAACACTTAAATTCACTTATGTATGCATCTTTTTAATTATTATCAAGACTTGCACTTTTCCTAAATATCTTTTGCTAATGCATTGCATAAGTCTTGTTGAGTTCTTGCTGAGCTATTTTTGAAAGGACAAACTTTTTAGAAACTTTGGCTGGATTTGTCTTGCAATCATTAATTTTATGGGTAGATTCACTGCAAACTCTCACGAGACAAAACTCGTTTTACTAGGGGAGACCTAGAGGTTTAAAGGCTTATTTCATGCGCTTAATGCAACTGTTTAAGATTAAGATTGTATTTTTAGTTTTTCTTTTCTGTGTTTTTTTTAGTTGGATTGTAATAAAGATCACTTCATTGCTAGAGACTAGTAATACGTTAGTTGAGGGATGTGATTAAGCTAAAATATTGCATTTTTATACATATTTAGGTGGCGTAATATGTATGAATTTGGTTTTAATTATCTTAAATTGTTAAGAATTGAGTTTTTATCATGAAATAGGAAAATATATTTGTTTCTAGTGCATTTTACCCTTTTTACAGGTTAAAAATGAACAAAAACGAATCCAAAAGCAAATTCTCCCAAAGATAGATATTGCCGGTCAAATTCGGAGCTAAATTAAGTTCAAGAAGTGAAACGAAAGCAATTCTCAAGATCAAGCATGAAGGGAATGGATGAAAGAGACTAAGAGAAGCCGATAAATCATCTCAAGCGAAGAAAAATCCATTTGAATCAATTCGAAAAATTTTCGGTTGAAAAAGAGATCCACCGTGCGCGTTTCCTTTGTTCCAACCAATTTTGGTATTTATCCGTGTAGAATCTGAAGAAAACTCCTAACACAAAATTTGTAAAGCTTTGAGTTAGCTACGTGTGGGAGAAAACCTTGCATTAATTGGAGTTCGGAGCGCAAAGTTATGGCCGAAATACGAACAGTGCGCCAGAAGAGAAGATTCCTGCACGAATGAATAAAACAATTGAATGTGCAAAAAATTATCGAAAGTGGGCCTAGCCGAGATAGTTTGCGTGAGAAGTTCTTTCTTTGTAGTTTTAAGTTCAAGTCTCATGTGCTGCAATATATTTTTGGTCAATTTTCAAGTTCCAAATTAAACTAAGTCCATGACCCATTGGCAAACCTAAATAAATTAGGTTTGTAAAATTATATAAAGTAAACTGCTCAAATGGCCATTAAACTTTCTATCCAGTACCATTTTGGCCATCAATCTTTAAAACGAACCACTTTGGCCATCCAACTTTGGAGTTAGTTCTACTTTGGCCATCAAACTTCTATTTTACTCTTAAATTGAATAGAAAGAAACCATGTGCAAGGCACATGACTTCATTTAAGCATATTTTGATCATTTTGGTTATAAAATAGCCTAAATTGTGCTATTTGTTGAAAATAAAGATATGTTTTATACATTATATGTGTTTCATTTTGGTGAAAATTATAGGAAAGAAATGTCGTTTTGTTGCAATATGGCCAAAAAAGCCTTGCACGAAGTCATGTGCCGTGCAAAGGTATCAAATTTAACAGCCAAATTGGATGGAATGGTCAAAGTGGTACTCACTCTGAAGTTAGATGACCAAAGTGGTTCGTTTTAAAGTTTAATGGCCAAAATGATATTAGATCGAAAGTTTAGTGGCCATTTAAGCTGTTTACTCAATTATATATATCATCAAATCATCATCATCATCACACAGCCGTGCAAGCCATAAAAAAAAATAGCAGCAGCCGTCCTTTTCTCTTTCTCTCTCTCTCTCCATTGAGTTTCTTTCTCTTTATTTCTTCATTCTTTAATTTATTTCTTTTTCAACATCAAGGCTTAAATTGTATCGCTTTCATTATTTTTCTTTGGTGTTATTTGGGAGTTTGGGACAAAGTATTTAAGTACATTATTGAAAATTGATTTCATAATTTAATTATTGGTCTACGCACGTACTTCAATTCCAGGTTTTTTAGTTTTATTTACTGTTTTATTAATTTTTAGTATAAATTGTGCATACTTATGATTTTATTTAGATTTTAATTTATGAATTTATGTAGGTTGTTTTATTTAATTAATTTATTGAGCATGAATTTATTAGATATGTTTGGCTAGTTCGTTAGTTAGGGGTCCGTAAGGAACAGGTATGCCGACGCGATAATTTTTTGGACTCTAATTCAATTCTAATTAATTTTTCATTGGCTAATAGGTCATTATAAATCTGATTTTTATTAAATTATTATCCTAGTATGCTAATCACATATTTTTATAATAAATTTAATAAAAAAAATTCCGACAAAATAACCAAACTAGTTTGAATCGTTATTTTTGTGCTAAACCCTAACTAGTTGACTTAGAGGGTGATCTATACTCTCTAAATTAATTGGTTTTGTATCTTTATAATTTCAAATTATAGTGGACTATTTTTGGTAGTATTTTTAATCCTTACTTTTTGATACCAAAATTGCCAATTTTGTGTATCTACCGCCCGTTTTAATTCAAATTTGATTTTAATCATGTTTTAACCTATTTGAATTAAATTGTGGATTTTACTTAATATTTCTAAACTCACTTTTAATAAAAAGTTTTGTAGTGTCAAGCACTACTTCACTTTAATAAACAAGTGTTTTCGGTAAAATTAAGTAATACGAATTGATTCTATAATTAATATTGGTACGTATAGTTCATGTCACGTACGAATTATTACGAAAAATACGAGTTTATGAGATCAATTAACTCATGGATAGTAGGCTGATTTTTCAAAGAAAATTAATTAGAAAATGATTCCCGGTCCACCGAATTACCCGTTGTGTTGCCCAGAACTTATGGATACCCCTAGAAATTTTTATTCTTAATTTTAATTAAAGTTTTTCAAGGGTTTAATTAGTTTAACACGCTATTTTTACTATTTATTTTATTTAGCTTTATTCTATGTTCTTGTTATGTTAGTTTTGTTTCCTTTAGCATAATAATGTTTCGCTATTTTTAGATTTAGTTTCATTTACATGTTTTATTTAGTTATATTGCCTTTAGTTAGTTTACTTATTAATTCTCATTCAATTCCTTCCATATTTCATCTTTTCTTTATTTTTCTCTTCTTCCTCTTGAAAGACATTTTCCTAAGTTAAAGAACTACCCTCCTCTCCGTGGATCGACCTCGGACTTACCAAGTAGTTATTATTTGACCGACCACCTGCACTTGGGTGTAATAACTCACGTTGTTTTCGCCGAGTCACATATATATTTTGTGTGTATATATATTTTTGAGTTTGGACAATATGATTGGACTGATTCAGCCCGTCTTCCTGTGGACGTGTATATAGAGGAGACAAAGCTGTGAGTATTTTGGGTTTTATCTAAGAGGTGTTATCGACTGTCAATACCTGTACTTTGGGAGGTAATAACATCTTTAGAATAGCAACTATGTCGCAACTTTCAAAGGTCAGCGTTCTTTACTTCTACTATTTTCTATAAATGATTTTCCAAGTATTTCACATATTTGTATTGTTAATTTTAAATAAATTTAAGAGATTATTTCTTGTAAGATAATATACAAATCAAAGTATTTGTCCAACATATAAAGACGTTAAAGTACTTTGATTTGTATTCGGTCTTTCAACATAGGAAAGATGTTTTAAAATCGATATAAACTTGTTTGAGAGTCTTAAAAAACATAAGTATTATTTACAATGCCAATTACTTTATTAAACTTTTATGTTTGTGGCATGAGTTCAGATTTATAAATATAATTATTTCTTCATTTGTTGGAGACTATATTTACTTTTATTAAAATAATACTTTATAAATTACTTTTCTTAGACTACGTACGACTATTAGTAGTTCATATTATAATTGAAAGTGTAATTTGATGGATGTACCTTGCAAAGGGTTTTGAAGAATCGCCACCCATAAAACCGTGCCAAAGTGCTGAGTTTCTCCAATTTTCACAAAAGAAATATGATTATAGAGTTGTCAAGCAAAGATGTACGTTCTAATGAACCTTCTAAATTAAATTAGATAGATGGCTTACGGATTTTTAATTCTATAAAGTTCATGAAAGTGTATTAAGATATTATTAATGATTCACAATCTCATAAGTTATTTATGAGTATGAAAACAAGCAAGACATAACATTATGAATTTTGGAATTGTGTTTTTAATATATTCTATTTTAAATTTAAAAATAAAAAATAAATATCAACATTTAATTTTATAACGTTATGAATTGTGTATATCATGAATGTTAATTATAAACAATGTGGTTATTCCTCTTTAATGGAAATAAATTATTGATTTACATAAATAAATTTATTTGGACTTATCATAAAATATGATGATTGTATTTGGAGGCGAAACTTTCCACTAGTTTCACTTATTAGATATCAAAAGAGATAATAGTACGTGATATTTTTAATTTGTATATAGTTGTTTCCTTATTATTATTATTATTATTATTATTATTATTATTATGAGACAATATTTTGTAAATGTTTTAGATCTCATATATGTGTGTGTGAAATGCTCACAAACTATCGTTGAGCCTCGTGTTTAGTAAATGATTATTGATACATTGTGTAGCAACTAAAGGTAAACTCCTACTGAAATTTCTCGAGTAGCATATATCTATATAGTAATATTAAAACCCCCATAATCATAAGCTAGTTTATATTTCTAGGTTGATTTATGATTGTATCAATTTTGTACAATCTTGTATGTTAACATAATACACATAAATTTATTTTACAATACTAAGATGCTTAATTTATCCACCCAATCTAGAGTTAAAACACGATGTTTGAAACATGAAGTTGATATGAGATTTGTGTTTGTAACCCTTTGTTACATATAGTTTGTGAAAATTAATTCATGCATTATTGTTTATGTATTATTTAATTTACTTTATGTACTAAATTAAAAGTATATATCTTATGTGGTACACGCTAATGTTATAATTTTCATACCACATTGAAATTTGAAACCATTTTAAGGCTTACCCTTGTATATAGATGTTCGTACACACACAAGTACGCACGTATGTTTTGTAATTTTTTTTTTAAAATTGGCAACGATTTAATTAGGACTTGATCATTTTCTTGATTATTATAGTGTATAGGCAAAGTATATCCGAACATATTATGAGGTATATGTTAAGGTTTATATTATAGATTATGTACATTACACTTTCCACTTAGGAGCAATATAATTATTCTCGTTAGAGGATAAATTGATTATTTTTACAAACAGATGAATTTCAAGAAGTATGTTATGTTGAGGTTTACAAATTTATTTACTTTTTGTATACCATTTTTTAAACACTAAGCCTTTAGGCAAATTAGATCATGATATCAATAAAGAAGGGAATATATATTTGTAAAAAAAAAAGTTGATCTTTTGTGGCTAAAATAGACTTATGTTATGTTCCCCTTCATAGTAATCCCAAAATCTTTATTGGAGGAAAAATTTTAATATCCCATTTTAGAAATTTTATGTGAAAGTATTTCAAATTACCATAATGTTTATGATCGAATCTATTTATATATTGATAGTGTGTATGGTCATTTTAATATTTAAAAGTATGGATTGTCAAATTATGATATTTATAAAACCAATTATGAGAATTTGAATATATGATTTGAAAGGAAATAATGTTGATATCTCATGTGGTACTTTGTATAAAGATTTTAAATATGGGGTGAAATGTGTGTACTCTATTGTTTTTTCTATAAAATACAACTTAAGGGAAAAAAATGTTTCGTACAAATTTTCTAGAGTTTTGAGACATCAATTTATTATTATTCTAGAACATGAGAATTTGTGAAAATGTTTAACTTTTGCAAGATTTACTAATTGACACGCATAAGTTAAACAATTTTAAACTTCTTATATATAAATTTTACATCTTCAAAATATTGAGATACACGTGATACATTGTGAAGTTTTAAATATTATGTTGAGTTATTAGAAAATATATTTTGAGAAATTTGTTGAATGCGGTACTTCGTATAAAGTTTTAGAATGCGGGGGTTTATAATTTTGTTATATACTGTTTTGTGTTAAATTATGACCACATACTTAGTTTTCTATCATTTCATGTTTTATGCAAGTTCAAATAAATTTTGAACTTCTTATTTTTAGTGTGAGAAAAATTTATAAGTTCGAGAATCTTGTTTTGAGATTCAAAGAGAAGAAGGTTTTTAATTTGCATGTGACATGGTTTGATAAAAGAAATTTCGATCTTCTCTTTTGGAAATTTGTTTTATGAACTTAAAATTTTAAGAAATGAAACTTGTGACTTTATATATGAGGTTTCTAAATAAAGATGTGGCTCCTATACACACTTTTTAATGGCAAATAAAAATATTAAATTTTTCTTTCTCCATCCATTTAATTCTCTCGCCAATCTCTTTTCATTTTTTTTTAGTTTTTCTATACACACCTTTTAATGGCAAATAAAAATTAACATTTTTTTTTTAGATTAAAAAGTTTGTATTTTCAAATACTATAACTCTTTAATTTGTATTTATATCCTTCCTCTCACCCTAATATATACATAGCTTTGTAAATAAAGATATCTCTAGAAAATAATATTAATCAAGATAATCAACTTTTATATTGGAGAAAAGAGAAACTCGGAAGGTAAGTAAAATAACATAATGTAGAAAAGGTATTGTATATGTTGGAATATTTTAATAAAAATCATAATTATTATTTAAATGTTGTGAGTTACAAATTTAATAAATGCCATTATAGTGGATATAAATAAAAGAGTTATATAGTTTATTATATTCATAAATATAGGAGTTATATAACATTATTATATTATAATCATTTAATCTAATTTCCCCATTAGTTCTTTTCATAACTCCTATATTCTTTCACCTATATATATAAATGAGTGAAAATCATTTCATTCTATTGACTCAATACATATATATTTATCTTTTTTCCAAAAACCTTCATTGATACATATATATTTTGTGTGTATATATATTTTTGAGTTTGGGCAATGTGATTTCCTGTGGACGTGCACATAGAGGAGACAAAGTTGGGAGCCTTTTAGGTTTTATCTTAGAAGTGTTATCGACCGTTAATACCTGCACGTAGGGAGGCAATAACTTCTTCAGGACAGCGATTATGTTGCTAATCTCAAAGGCTAGCTTTCTTTACTTATACTATTTTTTATAAATGATTTTCTTAGTTTTTCACAAATTTGTGTCGTTAATTTTAAATAAATTTTAAGAGATTATTTCTTGTAAAATAATATACAAATCAAAGTCTTTGTCCAACAATATGACTGTTTTATTTTATACTATTGGGTTTAGTAACAAAATTGAAGATAATTTGACGTTAAATTAAGTTATTACGTCTTTTTTCAATATTTCTTTCACATTTGATCATAAATTATTATTTAGAGATTGAGATGCTCAATCTGCAAAAACAATTTTACAAGGAGATTTTTTGCACCTTACAACTGAGTTTGATTTGTATTCTTTGAATTGGTTTATCATGTATCTCACTCTCACATGTTAATTTCTAATAAAGTCACATTTTATTTTTTCAAATTAATTGACTTTGTAGAACTTATACAATTCCGACTAACTTGATAGTAGGTAAATCACAATTCTTAATTTTTTTTAGAACGATGCTAGTTATACATTTTCTTTTTATTTTGGAAAATGACAAGATATAGAAAAGTTAAATTTATCAAGTGATTTGGATAGAAAATTTTAACTACACTAATTGCAATTATTTTATAATTGGTCTAGTTTATGGGACTGATTCATAAAATTATTTTAAATTTTTATATCACAAAACACGTTTTCTATGCATAACAACAAATTGCACTAATGAATGGCCAAGTTTATTTAAAACAAGAGTTTTCAGCAATATCAACACATTTAGATATTTGTTTATGCAAATTAGAATTTATGCATTCCTCTACATCAAAGTTAAGTCATGGCAGATAATGAATTATAAAACTTATGTAATAAATACTAAATTCTGTTGTCATATTACATATACATAACCTCAATAATCATTAATGCTAAATTGTTGATCATGATTTAAACTCTATATCTAAGTGATCGAGTAATGGAAGATTAGGGCATTCAGATTTTAGCTTATTTTTTTTTTCTTGCTAACTATTTAAAACTAATACACATTTGTGATCTTAAAGATGAAAGCATTTTATCAACACTTTATATTATTAAAGATAGTCTTTTTAAATTTGTGAAAAAGGTATATCCAAACTTTCATGCATCGCATGGGTTTGAAACTAGTAAACTATATTATTACTTGTAGAACTTATTTAGAAGTGACCTAATTCATGTGAAATATTCTGCTAACAATAATATTAGTAGTAGTAATTACTGATGTTCTCAAAATTCCAGAAAGGGGATTGCCTTAGATCCGCTAATGAAACTATCTATAATAACTTAATAACGAAAATTAGTGTATACTTAAATCTTGTCAAAGTTAAACATATACTCTTTTATGGGCATTTTGATGCATTTAAGCAAAACAAAAGTACTTATATAAACAAATAAAGTTTCAAAATAATAAAAGAAAAATACTCTATTCGCAAGTGCAAATGAAGCAGCGTTTAATCTAATAACAAAAGAAAACCTCTTATCGATTTCTGTTGGAATAGTCTTGGGATTAATCAACTTTGTTTCTTAGGTCAATTCACAGAATTGTCAAAATAATAACTGATCAGTCACTATGGCAACATTCTAAGTATTGAGAAATTATGGTATTGCGGGGGAGGAGAGTTTAACCCAAACTATACATTTCAACAATAAAAAAGTAGAAAAACTAAGAGAATGCAGAATGGGCAGAAGTGCATACGATCCAGAAGATCAAGGGAATAGCTATGCGCATCAAGGTGAGACCTGCACCGTGCGAACCTGGCTGTAGCGTACCACACTGAGTGCAACCGTGCGGACGTACAATTACTAGCGATTTCAGCTTCATGCAAGCAAGTCCGTTTTATTTTAACTCGTTTTTGTTATCTTTAAGTGCAATATTCTTTGAAATATTGTTTTATTAATTATATCAATATATTCACTTGATATTATTGTTAATTTATGGTAAATAATATGTGGTGTAACTTATTTTGGTATACGCACACATACTATAATATTCATAAATTATCACAACACTCAAAAATCCAAATAAATAATTTTAGTTTATAAAAAAATCTCATCTCATCTCAGCCAAAAAAAAAAAACAAAAACCTCTGATTGAATAGTTGACTTCTATAACATCATATGAACATAATTGAAAACTCAACTCACAGCTTTCAAAAAAAGGTTAAGTCACTAATTCGAAATTTATAAATGTAAAAATAAAGAGGTATTGATCATAGAAGATGGTGAAAAATACTCATCATCGTGCTACCCGGCCTACGTACATAAATACCAAAACCTAAGCAGATTGAACCATATGGTTTTCTTGGGAAATGTAATTCTTCTCCCTCGGGTATCCAGGTTAGCCATATTGATGTAGGAACTTGAAGCCTAATATTTTTGGGCGGCTATCATTTGCATTTCCCTTCCACCAGATTAAAAGAGATGATCAAATGGTGATCATTATTTTGGTAATGTAACTTGAGGACTATGATTCGTTATGTCGTAACATTTTTCATTTATAGTTTTGGTGTGAAGACGGAATTTGATTCTGCAACTCAAAAATGTTTGAGCAAAGCCTTTTCAGTTTCTATGATAATATAAAGTATAGAGTTGCTGATGGGTCCTTAATTCACACAAGTTCTTTATTGTGAATTCTGCTAAGGAAGTTATCAGGGCTCATAAGAGAGTGGTTAGTTGGTGGAAACTTGTATTGTTTAGGGTTGGCTCGAATGACACTTATTTTTTGGATGGCGCGCTTTCAAAAGGGAAGCTACTAACAACGAGGAGGCTTAAGGAGTAGGGGTGCATCCAAGATTACTTATGTGTGCTTTGTAATGATAATGTGGAAGATACTAATCATTTGTTCTTTACTTGTACTTGCTCTCTAAGATGATTTGGAGAGAGTATCTGAGAAGGAATGGGGTTGTTGGACAAACTGGTGATTGAGATATGGCGTGTACCTACTTGCACATAGATCAGGGAAAAGGAGGGAGTTTTAAAGCTCATACAGATGTCTTACTATGGCTGCTACTGTTTATCATGTTCGGGAGGAAAGAAATTGCAGCATTTTCTGACTTGAGAGCCATGATTGGAATTTTGTTTTGCAGAGAGTTGAGGAAAGTATCAGACATGCTACGTGGGGTTGGAATGGACAGAGGAATTACCAGAACTGGAAGCATGCATCTGAAGGATGATAAAATGCTTTTATAATGTTGTTTTTGTTTAGATTTGGTTGGTCTTGTATAGTATTCTGGCATACCAAGTTTGTTGATGATATAATATTATTCAAATTTTACCCAAAAAAAATGTTATTGAGAGTAGCAACTTAAATGAGAAAACGAGCCCCAAAAAATGAGAAAGGATAATGTTATTGCAGATGCTTGTCTAACAAAATTAAAAATGGAAAAGTAAACAAATTTGGGAAAGATTTTAAAAAGACATAAGTGCAAAGTTGAGGACATGAGTGTCATCAATATTGTTGATTCCAGAATTCAAAACAAATGTAACAAGGCCAACTTCGTTCATGCAGGAATCATTTTACGAGGACCCTGATTCACTTTGTCCTCATTGGTTAACTGGGTATTACAATTCAAAGTTGGTACCCAAGCCTCTTGACCCAGTGGTATAAGGTTGCAACTGTGACAATCTTGGGTCGACTTGGAGCTTTCAAGGTCGATTTACGGCATTGTCAAAATAATGCTTGACCAGCGGCAGCCACATGCACACCACGGCTGGGATTAGTCAAGGTGCGCCAAAGCTGGCCCGGACACCTCGTGGGGAACCAAAAAAACACAATTCAAAGTTGGTGGCAATTTGAGTAACTTAACATTTTAATGTATATATTTATGGACATTATATAGCCCTTGAGAAATCTGATTCCCTTGGGCTTGATCACCTTCTCATTCTCTAAATAAACAAACAAAGCAAATTCTGCGAATCTTTGAATAAAAGAAATTCCACCAAACTTTAATACAGAACAAACATAGCCTAAAACTATATCCAAAGGTTAGATACTGTATGGGGACCTAATTGCAAACTAATGTGCCAAAGTATTCCTAGTAGTGTGTAAAAGCTGCATGATGTCAATGAAGTTTACTGATAAGGCTTGTAGATTAGAATCATTAGATGGGTTAAAAGTTACTAATTTATCTCCTTTGTGCAGTCCTTGATCCTTCCCTGCGCTTATTAACAATGTATATTTTCTTAAAACTTCGAAAGAATAAAGTGTGGGCTTCGGGTTTCTTATGTACCTAAAAGAGAAAGAATAAAGTGAAAAATTACGATTCACAAAATGCACACTTGAGAGTTAAGGATTTCGTAGTGTGTGACAGATGGAACTGGCTCTGGCTCATGTACTTCAATGATCCCAAAAGATAAGTCCAACTTGGGTTACGAAGATTTCTGGTTCTAGATGCAAGATCAAAGCATTTGGTTTGACATTCTTACACACACATATATCGACTTCACTTAAAAATTGGGAAGAATGATGTGGCACAAACCAAGAGAACATTGCAGATATTAACCATTATAGGCAAAGTGTAAAGTCTAAAGAGCAAGCAGCGTGGCCTTTCAACCTTTGAACTCCTAATAAAAGGAGGAAACATTTGTAGATGCCCTTTATAACTACACAACGGAATTTTCATGCACAGATGCCAATCCAAGTTGCATTTTTATACTCAGTCTTATTTACAAGAAATTGTATGGTACAAAAGAAAAAATATATATTGAAGATAGGGTACAGACAGGTACTTTGATTTCTATATTTGGTTCTAGTTTCCAACTGCAGAATTTGAAGGACTACTAGTTCCAAAGTCATATAGAGCAACTCGAGATAGATGCAAGATTCTTTCTCTGCGATATCATAGGGATTCACGGGAATGCCAAATACAAGAACGAGAGAACTAGCTTTGCACCTGACCCTGAGAATTCAAAAGGTGTGCAGCCAGCAGCCTCAGTTGATCGAGTCCTATTAGAGGCTTAAGCCTTTCAAAATCATTTTAAAGTCGGATTTACCATACAAAATTTACTAAAAACATGCAATCAACAACTAATATCCCACTAATTACATTCCTTCCATGTAAACCTAGAACACCAATTATCAGTTGGTGACCTTTAAAAGGTGAAGAAAAAATAAAGAAGGAATCTAGAAGAACTGGAGAGAAAATAGACAGCCGGGGAGAAAGAAGCAAATTAACAAGAAGAGGAACCAGACGTGATGAGAGAATAGCAACTAAACAAAACATAAAGAACCCTACGTTTATAGATAATACATGTCTTTAAAGTTAAGCAATAACCCCTGTGGTAAGTGATATAAAATGTGGAAACAATTACTAGTGAGTAAAATCACCTAGCTAATTATCATCTGAAAATATTTGTACTCTCAAGCTTGCTGTGATTATCCTTTCTTGTATAAAATCAGCAATCATACGACATTGAGGTGGACTTAAATCAGATTGATTTAATTAGGAGAAACAGCCTTACAAAAAAAATTCGTGTTTTTGTCAGATTGTTTCTGCTCATAATTTAATAGCTAGTAGGCGACATTTGTTGACCTCACAATATTTAATACTTTCTTTTTTTGACGGAACATATTTAATACTGAATGATCGTATATAACGCTTGAAACATTTAGTTTATACAAATGAATCCGCTAATGGTAATGTTTGAAGAATAATATGATTCTTAAGACTAATCAACCAAAAAAAAAGAAAAAAACAATAAATTGTAACACTTTTTGTTTGCAAACAGTGACACTCTTTACGGACAAATTATAACATATAAGTACGAGCAAGTGGGTTAGTCCGGTGGTATAAACACATACTTGGATTTGGGATTCCAAGTTCGAGTGTCAATCAAAGTGAAAAAGATTTATTAGTTATTTATAATAATAATAATAATAATAAAATAAAGAGATTTAAACATTTCCTCTTTCAAACAAAAAATTATTTTTCAAAATTAAATACTGTAACAAGTAAAAAAGACTACAACTGGAGATAAAATATAATTAGACATGTTTTTAATTATTGACATCATGATATTTCACTTTCGAGCAATGGTAGATGGAACAAAGTAAGATCTTACCAATGCTAATGTACAATTTCAAGATCTGGAGTTATGTCAAAATGAGTTAATCTTATATTTAACTTAAGTAAATTCTTTATGCATGGCAGACAAAATTCTTTATACAAAATTAATCTTTGATCGCATATTTAAGTCCACTGCTGGTCTCCATGATTTTGTATTTACCATAATTCGAAGTACATATTATCAAATAGTTTTTCCCGACAAGTATTTAGCAGTAAATAAATGATTAGACCACTTTTAATTGGTGGACGTAATTATTATAAACATAAATTGTAGGACATTGTTGATTAACCTTTGACGTGAACAAACGAATCCACAATGCCAGGAGGCCCACAACGTACTTTTCTATGAAGTGCAATTAATTATTATAAGATATAAAAAATTTGGTGGAACAAAAACAAGGAAAAATAGATGAAGATCGAGTAGCTGAGGCCTGAGGTGGGTTGTTTAAGCAAGTGTGTACAAGGTTAGTGGTTATGGTGGGCTTTTCAGTGAAAATAGGGCGGCCGTGAGTTCCAGACCACCAGAACCATAATTTTGACGTTCTTTTCTACTTATTATTTCCTTTGATATGATGTACTTTTGAATGGTCCATGTCCAAGATAGTGATATCTGTCGGCTTCCACTTTTTTGAATTTTTTTTTTTTTGGATAATCTTGACATTATTCTATTTCCTTTTTTTTTGGTTGGGTTGGGTGTGTGTGTGTTGGGGGAGGGGGGGGGGGTGGGTGGGGTGGGGTGGGTGGTTTGGTTTACGACATTGTTCTATTTCAATGTGAAAGCAAAAGGCGGGTGGTTGTACAAAAATCGTCTTTTCTCTTGCACCTTTTGGCACACTAGAATCCACGCTAAATGATACCCAACATAGTAATGTTACCCAAAAAAGATGTTCCGCCAGTTTGCTAAAATTTAGCTAATTCGTATAAAAGTTAATTTAACATAGATACAGTAATTAGCAAATATCTTTTATATGTACATTATTAGTTGCTTTTATACACCAAATTTCCTAAAGTCTAGCTTGCACAGTCAGAAAAAGGGGATGGGTGATATTAATTTAACATATATGGTATTTATGAAAGTAAGTGTTACATCACATGAATAATTTCATTTTTGAATCGACAAAAGCATGTGGTGAAAAAACACAAAGCAGGAGTTTGAATCTCATTCTTCGTACTAAGTACGTTGAATGAAAAAATAATGTCTTTTTTTCTTTTTTAGATACGTTCTATTATCATATAACATTAGCGTTGATCCTAGTACGTTATTATTGGACCACTTTCCGAGATTAAAATTAATGTCTTCTAAAATTTCAAAGGAAACATATCTTATGAATTACATTATGGGGATATAACAAACTTTTGATGCAAGTGATAATTTATAACTACCACCGTCACAAATGATAGACACGACAACTACAACCAAAGATGAGTATAACTACGTCATGTGGATTGAACTCTTGATATGCTTGTCCCAAGAACAAGAAGTACACAAACATGCTACCCGGCTTTTGGCGGATAAATGCTAGAAATCAAATTTATATTTTACAAGGGAGAAGTTGTCGAATTAAATTCAGGAGGCAAATTTTAAGGTGATGATAATGCACTCGTAAAGTATAATTTCACTACCCCATTAGACCTGGTAGAATCACATGACACAAAGTTACAAGTTAATGGATTAATCTTTAACGAATTCGGGTTATTATTGGGCTCACTTGTTTGACACAAAATAACAAGAAATTAGTTACATGTTCACCCTCAACGAATTTAGGAACCTGTTGGCTAGTTAATTTTTTTTCTTTTTCAAATTTTATTATAACTTAATTTTGTTGAATCATGTGATTCTACCATGTCTAATGCAAATTACTACAACCCGTTAGACTAGTGAAACTTTTTTTCTAGAATTTTGTTTAGTAAAATTTAGTTGTTTAGAGGATACTATCAAGTCATCATGTATCACCAATAATAAATTAAATTGAATGTGAATTCGAAAAACATCAGCCAATAATATATCAGGAGAGGTTTAAGTGAACCATATGCATACATTGTAATAATTGTACATCATGCTTAAATTGTATTATATGTGGTGGAGAGATTATACTTTAAGAATGCTTTTATCATCACTTAAATTTCACCATACAACTATATATTAATTTTTGTAATTAATCCACTTATCGATTGATTTTTTTATATATAAATTTTGGTCGAAATAATCTCCATCAAGTTTCATCAAAAAATTAATCCATTTGATCCCCAAGGGCCCAATTTGTGACTTAAGTCAATCCACACTTGAATGACATGTGGTGGTGACGCTACCGTAAGGAATGAAATGAAAAGGAAGAAGATTGGAGCACAACGAGAACCAGGTGGTGCAAGTAATAGAGAATGGAGGATAGGAGGAGTGAAGATGGTGGCAACAATAACCAAAGTGGTGGAGTGTTTGTGAGAAAATTGGTGGTGGTGTTAAGAATAGTAATATTAACTAATACAACTATTAATTAATCTAAATATTAAATTTAGGGTGATTTTATTTCTATCCACCATATCTTGTAGTTAATCCGCATTACTTATTAAGTTAATCCGCGAACGTGGATAAACTGACAAAAAACTATTATTAATTTAATTTTTTAAACATTATTTTAAATAATAATTTAATACTAAAATATTCAGTAAATTTTGGTAAGGAACCAAACAACCAATCTTCCTAAATTGACAGAATTAAAATGCGCAGCTTTATTCGGATACCAATAACTAACTAATTACAAAATATGATCCATTAACAAGGTTTTCTTTTTACCATTTTCTTGCTTTTAAAATCATTGTTACCCAATTTTGAAAGAACAAAGGATATTCAACATAATTAACAAAAATGTTGAACCTAACACCCTATCTTTCTCTTCTAATCTTTTTTCCTTTTTTTTAGTACATGATAGCTAACAAAATGAAAATTAATCTAAAATTTTTCCTACAACATATGTTTTCTCTTCACGCCTTTGACATTATTTCTAAAAAAAAAAAAACCTTAAAATACCTTGAATTGAATTGTATTTGCATTCAGAAGAAAATCATAAAATTAAGTGGAACAAAAGAAAGCATCTTATGAAAAATGAGCTACATAAACATGCTACTATTCATAAGCATCTTATGAATTGTATACCTGGAAAAATTTAACACTGCACAGTGGAGATGGATTTGGAATTTTTTTATCTTTGAAGAACCTTTTTAGTCGTTTATGGAATTTATTTATGCCGTAAATTGTATTGTAGTGTACTGTAAATTGGTTGCTGTCTTTCAAATGGCTGTGTATTGAGGAATTGTGGAACACGTAGGGATGCAGAAATCTTGTCTATCTACTCCATACCACACACATGCATGAATGTGGGGCGTTACAATTTGGGCAGAGGCTCGGTCTGTGATTGCGAGTCATTTTGTCCATCCATGCATCCATCAGTTGTGCGTCCCAACTAATACGTAGGAAAAAAAATATGGATTGTGCATATTAACTTCTCATACGCCACCCCCTAGCATGATTGCATGCTGCAATTTCTTAGACAAATTGTGGTTACAACACAATATGCTCTTGACAATATGTGTTGATATTACACATGTTGATGCACTATGTATTTTAATGAAAGAGAAATCTTTGCCTTTAAAGTATTATTTAAAATGGAACAGTTTGAAATTTTTTGAAAAGTTAATATGAAAAAAATTAAAAAAGAATTAAGAATCTTAATTAAAATAGAATCTAAATTTATACAATTATAAATTAACTTTAATAGGTGGATATACTTATCAATTTTGAAAAGGCTAAATTGTAAAACTTTGTACAAAATTTCTACAATTTAAGAGTGGATTAACTGCAAAATATAATGGATAGAAACAAAATCGCTCATAAAGAAATGGTAGAAACGTTACGAAGAGTAAAATCATACTTTAATTGTGTAAATAGGGTGCCCAATAGAAAGCAAAGCTTTTAGATAGAGTTGCCCATTTTAAACTAATAACTTTCTTGAAAAGTAACTGTGAACGGGATGGTTCATGTCGGTTTCGTATTTGGTCTTAATGAATATGAGCTAGTTTTGCCTCTAACTAAACACGATTCGATAATCTATCGGGTGATGTTTTCCGAATTCATATACGGCTCAGTTTGTTATAGGGTGACATAACATGACCCCATAATACCCATTAAACAAATAATTTTTATATAAAAAAAATTAATTAAAAAACTTTGTGCTAGAAACAAGATAAAAAATAACGAAGTACTTAAAAGTAGGATAAATATTCATAAATTTTTAGTAGCATTTAAAGTTAAAAAAAAAAAGAAAAGAAAAAGAGGTCAAGCTAGTCACTCGAATTTGTTAAAGTTGAATTTGCAGCGGATTCATTACTATTTTGTGTTAAATGAATGAACTCGATAATTATTTAAATTTATTATCAATTCATTCATTAAATCATAACTTTGTATGAATTGGTGTAATGTGTGATGGTATCTTATTAAAAGGTGATTACTAAACTACCACGTATGGTGAGAAAAATTTACAAAAAACAAGGTGGACATTACATGAGCTACACTGTGAGTCTGTGAACACATGATGTGTTCCAACTCATTTCAACATCCGATCTGTCTTTTAGCACCGCCCTTCAAAGATTCCCTCCATACTTTTATTCTCGTAAAGGGAACACAACAGAACGTACGACCACAACTCCAAGTTCGCTAAACTCTCAACATATTTATCATTTAACGAGAGAGTAAAAAACCACAACCCTCTTTGCCCTCTCTGCAACTCCCAACAACTCTCCTCCATTTTTATTCTCTCTGCTCTGCTCTACCCAACCCAACCCAACCTATCATCCATTTTTGTTCACCAAAACAATTAACCATAACCCGCCTGCTCTCTCTCTCTCTCTTGATTTTTCTTCCAATATTTATGAACATCGACATGCAGTTGTTGTAATGTGTGCAGAGAATTGAATCAAACACCATGAGTTTCATTAGAGCTGATTCTCTCTATCTATGGTGTACATTCTTTGTGTTCATTAATCTTTCATTTCCCTCTCTTGCTCTAAATCAAGATGGAACTCTTCTACTTTCTTTCAAGTACTGTGTTCTCAGTGACCCCTCGTCAGTTCTTGATAACTGGAACTACGACGACGTATCCCCCTGTTCATGGACCGGCGTCACCTGTGCCCAAATCGGATCCTTCATCGACCAGAATGACATGTTCCGGGTCATCAGCTTAATCCTCCCCAACTCCCAACTCCTCGGTTCAATTCCAGAAGAATTAGGTTTAATCCAACACTTGCATACTCTCGATCTCTCCAACAATTTTCTCAATGGAACACTACCCATTTCTCTCTTCAACTCATCTGAGCTCCAAGTCCTCTCTCTCGCTGGCAATGTCATCTCTGGCGAGCTGCCGGTGTCTATTTCCGGGATGAAGAGTATTCAGCTGCTCAATCTTTCAGACAATGCCCTCGCCGGAGAGTTCCCGGAAGTTGTAACCTCTCTGAAAAATCTCAGTGTCGTTTCTTTGAGGAGTAATTACTTTTCGGGTTCTATTCCAAGTGGGTTCCAATTTGTTCAAGTTCTAGATCTATCCTCCAATTTGTTTAATGGAACTCTGTCTTTGGAATTCGGTGGAGAGAATCTTCGTTACTTGAATCTCTCTTACAATAAGCTATCTGGGTCAGTACCTCCCGAGTTTGTGAAGAAAATTCCGGTGAATTCCACCATTGATCTGTCCTTCAACAATCTCACCGGCCCAATCCCTCAATCCATTGCCTTGTTGAATCAGAAAACAGAGTCGTTTGTGGGAAATGCAGATCTGTGTGGAAAACCGTTGAAAAAGCTCTGTATAATTCCTTCCTCACTATCAACTCCGCCTAATATCACTGCTGTTAACGGCAGTTCTTCTCCTGCAGCAATAGCAGCCATCCCCAAAACAATCAGCGGACAAAATTCGCCTGGAACAGAGTCCACCTCCCAGAAAAAGCCGGAGCACGGGTTAAAACCGGGGACAATTGCTGGAATCGCGGTCGGGGATTTAGCTGGGATCGGACTGCTAGCCATGGTAACATTTTATTTATAACTGGAATTTGTAGCAACCTTAAACCCTGTGATTTTTAAAACACATGATTATGTTTGGTCAGAGTCATAGTAACTCAATTTTCTCCTTTTTGAACTAAATAATTAATTTGAATTATAAAGGTTGACGGTAAAATTTCTTAGTGGCTGAATGTGTGTTCCAATAGGTTGCAAGTTTTTAACATAGCTAGTAATTTTACCTTAGTAAAAAGTAATTTTTCTCCTCCCATTTTTCATAGCAGGATTAACATTATATTTTCAAACAGGTAATTCTATACGTGTACCAATTGAAGAAGAAAAATAGAGACACCATAGCCAAATCAACTTCGGAAACTAAAGAATGCAGTGTCAAAACAGAGCCCACCATCTCAAAAGACGTTGGGGGCCTCCCCACTTGGTCCTGCCTGATCGCCGGAGAGTCATCCACATGCTCCGATAGCGACGAGAACAACAGCAAACACAGCGTGGTCGAAGCTGTAAACTCAGAGTACAAACAAAAACAGAGGTCGCTGGTTATGGTTGACGGAGAGACAGAGCTGGAAATCGAGACTCTGTTGAAGGCATCGGCGTACGTGTTGGGTTCGAGTGGGTCGAGTATAGTGTACAAGGCGGTGCTGGAGGATGGTACGGCATTTGCCGTGCGTAGGATCGGAGAGATCGACGGAGTGGAGAGGGTGAAGGAGTTCGAGGGAATTGTGAGGACTATTGATAAAATGCGCCACCTGAATTTGGTTAGGGTTAGAGGGTTTTACTGGGGAGATGCGGAGAAGCTTGTTATCTATGATTATGTCTCCAACGGAAGCTTGGCCGGAGCTGGTGGTTACAGTAAGCTCTCTGTTCCTTCTCTTTCTCATGATATTATAAAGGCGCGTGTTAGCACATTTAATGATTCTTTTGCTACATTACGCTAGTTCTCTATTAGTGCCCAGAAAAGTCATGTTAATGTGCACCTACACAGTTACTAACTTATTTATAAAATATAATAAAAATAAAGGTTTTATATACATTTAATAGGGTCCAAACACTGTATAAAATATGTTAAAAAAGGAAAATTACTATAATCCGGGTTAAACACATAAAACCATTTTGTCTTAGAGTTGTCTTTTTGTTAGATACATCTCTCCCTCATTTTTGTGATTCCCAGAAGTTCTCCACGCGCTTGTGCTAACACCACAAGAGAACATATAATACGCCAAAACGCATGTGTTCCACTCCCTCCAACATTACATATTTTTACATATAAACCCCCACACACAAAGTCACAAAGATGCCAAAGTTCGACAACTATTCCTAGTTAGGCTCAAACTTCATTTATTTAAGTAATTATATATAATATGTATGTAAAAAGTGATACCCTTTTGCCTTCATTTATTTATGCTAGAGTGAAATGCCCAAAACATTGTATCTTCTAATTTTTTTTTCCTGTGAGTAGGGTATTTGGAACTGAGCACTGCTCATTTAAAGCGGAAAAAATTTGGATTGCAATATATATATATATAGTTTAAATTTGTTTGATCGATAACTTTTAAACCTTTTTTAAGCAATTCATATCAATTTTTTCTTTTGACAACCACTTTAGGAATTTATGGCACGAAAGATTCATTTATAATTAGATGTACAATTTATCTTTAAAAATTGACGCTATTTTTCTTTGGTTTAAATTTCAGAAAGAATTGGCTCTTCTCCATGTCGTCTATCATTCGAAACCCGGCTCAAGATAGCAAGAGGTATTGCTCGGGGACTAACCTACATTCACGAGAAGAAACACGTGCATGGCAACATAAAACCCGCCAACATCCTCTTGACACCCGATATGGAGCCTGTAATAAGTGATTTTGGGCTCCATTGGCTTATATCGGGCAAAAATTACTACAAAACAGACGGTCCAACTCGACCCTTTGGCAGCAAGAGATCCATATCTTCTCGCGATGAAATACACGACCTCACACTTGGTTCCACACCTAGCAGTTCAACTACCGGGTTCACAGGGTGCACATCTCCTTACCATGCACCTGAGTCGCTCAAGAACCTCAAGCCCAACCCCAAGTGGGATGTGTACTCGTTTGGGATTGTTTTTCTCGAGCTTTTGACAGGAAAGGTGTTTTCCGATAGGGAGTTGGGCCAGTGGACCGCCAGTGGTTCGTTAGGGGAGGAGCAAAACCGGGTTCTGAGGATGGCCGACGTGGCAATAAGGGGTGACATGGATGCCAGGGAGGAGGCTGCGCTAGCATGCTTTAAGCTAGGGTTTAGTTGTGCTTCAGTGATACCACAGAAGAGACCTTCAATGAAAGATGCACTTCAGGTGCTAGAGAAAATGGCATGCTCTTAACAGTATGTACGTACACTAGTGAATGATGAGGAATGGGACCAAAAGCTAGGGTTTGGATTTAAAAGGGATCTACCTCCTTTGGTCTTTATTGACTAAGAGAAAGATTGTTTGCATAAAGAAGGTGGAGAGTGTTGATAAGTAATTAAGGAGAAAGTGTATGCATGTTTTTTTGACTGATTTTAATAAGATTGGTTGTTGTTTAATATATAAGGTACTTTTGATGGGCATCATGGGGACTTTTCCTTTTGCTGCTTCTTTGCGAGAGTGAATCATGGTTAAAGTTCTAAATAAAGGTGCCTGCATTGGCATAATTTATTTCAGATTTGGCACCAATTATAAAATTGTTCTAAACGCGCCGCAGTCACCTCCTTTATTAAAATGTACATAAGCATTGAACAAATTTAGTTTAATCTAATTTTGATAATAGCTTAACACAAAATGCGGTTGATTTCGTTAAGAACTAGTCACATTCACAAGCGGCTTGAATTATTACATAAGCGTTGAAATAGAATATGTTCTAAGATTTTGTTATAGATATGATAATATTTCATATTAAGTAGGGAGTCCTAACTTTTTATAGTAAATTTAGACATGATTCACTAGGTTTGTTGATTTCAATTTTTTGTCAAAAAGAAAATATTATATCGATGTTAAAGTAATAGTTTAAGTTCAACTTAGTATTTTTGTAAAAAATGGAAAAAAAATTACTAATTTAAATTTAATTAAAAAGATTATAATTTAATTTTTATAATAAAGTTTTGATATATTATTAATTGTGTTCCGAGGAGGGAGTACGTATAAGTAAATGGGCCTTTTATAAGAAAGCAAGTCAAGCCTGATCCAATTTATGATCCCAACACTAATTTTAGCCCATTTTATAAAAGAAAAAAAAACACACACTCAACTTTAGTCCATTATGCTCATGAACTTTCTCACACTTCAACCCCACTCAGTCGTGTCAGCAGAAAGTGGATTTTTTTTTTTTATCTTTTTTTGCCTAAATAGAGTTGTTTTGAAACTTATTTAAGTGAGTCCGGTACTTTTTATCTTATTTGAGAATATGAGATGGAATATAAAAATACTAGTGGCATTAGCAATTTGACACATAAAAACGCTAGTGACTCAAACGATTTAAAAAAAGAAAAGAAATTGACTAACATAAAAAGGTCAGTGGCACACGCGATTTTACATGTAAAAACACTATTAACATGGGGGTTTTAATAATTATTTTTTTTCCAAATTTTTTTGTTGAAATTCAAATTTATTTTCTTGGCTGTTTTTTTCTTCTTTGCTTCATTTTCTTTAAATTTTATTTTTCATATCTTATCTTTTCTTTTCTTTTCTTAGTTGTTTTTTTTTCTTTTAGATTTGAGACATATGTATCTTTTCTTTGTTTGATTTTCTTTTCTTTGTTTTTAAAAATATTTTTAAAAAAATTTGCTTGCTTGGTTTTATTAAAAATTGAATTTCTCATTTAAAGTTATAGCATTTAAATTATATTAGAAAATTATTAGTTTGTGAGAGTTTATTGTTTGTATATTGTCAGTGTGAGAGTTTTATCTTTGAATTCTTGATCTTGATGCGTGTATAAAATTTATTTAATAGTGTACAATGCCTACTACAATATGTGTATTTTATAATATAGATTGATTTGCGTTAAATTGTTCTATGCACATAACCAAATAATTTTTAATAATTAAAATTAAACATAACTAAAAAAAGGTACATGAAGAAATAAAACATTTAGATAAACCTATTACACATAATAGAGATTCAAAACGAACAAAAACTTATCTGTCATGCATTAGACGAAAAAGCTTTTACATCAGTTTGATGAACATAAAAAAAAGGAAAATGCAATACAATTTAAGAAAAACGTAATAAAACCCATAATTTCAACCAATTTTCAGTTGTATTTGTGCATCTGGACTCGTTGCCATTTCTTCAATATTGTATTCAACACCTGTATTTAACAACTTTGATCTTCATATCGTAGTTTGACATACATTGTTCAGCAAATCTTCTAAATCGTATCCATACAAAGATCAATTTGCATTCATTACCCACTCGAACTAAGTTGGTTGATGACTGCCGTTATCCATTGAAAGCATATTCGAGTTGAACTTTGCTATCAAAATGACATGTCTATTAATTGGCTCCATTAATGGATGCAATGAACTTTGTTCGGATCCAACAACCCTTCAATCGTCACCAAACACTTCAATGGACAAAGGACAAAGGGGTACATTGTGTTGACGGTGGTGATGTACACGGTCTAGACAATCGCAAATTTTCGTCAATTGGATACACATCGTAATTGAAATTCACTTTCTCAATATACAAATTTATTGCATTAACAGGAGAATTGCAAATAGTTGTCATTACAAATTACATGCTTCCGTCATCTATAATTTCATGGATAAAGTAATTCCAAGTAGTTGTGGATACAAAAAATAGACATCTACAAGTCATTTTTAACTTGGACTACGTGCGGTCAATATCCATAGCAGAAAATACTTTCTCTAGTAATTCTGAGTAAGTATTGCTTTGGTCCAGGATAATGCCATTTTCATGTGGCTTATTGTAGGTTTAACATTGGTCCCCATTAATTATATTGCCATTCGAATAAAGCAGAAAACAAAAACGACTGCTTCCCATTATCCACCTTCAACACAATAAGCCAGTTTAGTTTATTTTCAATCAAAATAACTAGAATCAAGCAAGTATGGAGTTATGGGATCTGCTTTAAGAGTTGGCGGTAGCCATGGACCAAGATTATATTTTTATGATTAATATTATGATTAGCCACATTATCATAATAATGATGATTATTATTATTGTTATTATTATTTCATTTTTTTTAATAGTGAGTGGCGGCGTCCATAAAACAATATTTCAACTTCAATTCACATTAAAATATGTCCCAAAACATTCATATATATAAATATCACTAAAACTAATTTTAAAATGTTAAAATACTTTTGTGTAATAGTAATATATATGATTATCCTAATTTTTATGTGGTACATGTACATAAATAATAAGAATTAAATCAAAGAGTAAATGTACATAAATTATCTCCAAAAGCATATGCACAATACATAAAGATGACTTCTAATTTGTTCTAAACATACACAACTTGTTTCTTGTTCACCAAAATGTACGCAGCACCATACTTAAAGAGATAAAAATAGCTTTCCCTTTAGACAAAATTAAGTGTAGCCCCGACACTCACGGAGAGCACTCAAATTCTCCCGTTTAATTCTAAAATATATGTATACACTAGGTATTGTACGTGCCGTCTGGCACTGTGAAATGAAGAATTATTAAATACAAACAAAAAGACCCCATGTTCGAATTGTACATGTCAATTTTACTAAATTCACATAATAAACTATCATATGTAAGAATGGCATTAGGTGGAGCTTACGGATTTTTTGCCAAATCTTGAATCGTAAATGAAAAAGTATATTAATTTGAGTATAAAATGGTTAGTTTGAGTGATAAAATAGTAGACAATGCTACGGGAGGTTAACAAAACTCACATACATGAAAAGGGGGAGATACAAACTGAACAAACTAATATTATACAGGGATATCAAAAAGTATAAAACTCATATGCATGCATGAAAAATTTTTTATTACGATTCTTATTGACTATAAAATGGATATTCAACACACATAAAAGAAAAAATTCAAAAGCATATGCACTATTCTTAACCTAGGTTGCCACTAAAACAAATAATTATCAGATCATCAACTAAATATACATATCATAAAATAAAGCTGCAATATCCAACTAAATGAGTTAATAAGTGTTAATAAAAAATGAGCACCCATATATATTATTCAAATGAGTTACATAAACCCATATATATACCTTCTTCAAAAAAAGTAAACAACAAAATATTACATTCTTCAAAAGAGTAAACAATAAAAATAGTAGAAAATCTCAAGTATTTTGATGGGTGTTTAGCCATGAAAATCTTAAGAAAGAGAATATATATATATGGTGAGAGAAAAATAGTGTTCTTGTATTTATAAAAAAAATTGTGAGGCAAAAAAGTGAGAAAATTTTGAATTTTAAAATTTGAATCTCAAATTTCAAATTGTATATTTTTATTATTATATTAAGGTGAAAAAAGACAATAAAAAAGTATTATGTAATTGAGTAATTTGATATCTTAAAAACACATCTAAATGGTTTACATTTCTTTTTGGTTTGTAAACAAATTTTGACCATTAGTTAATAATAAAAAAATAAAGAAAAAAAATACATCTTATAATATAAATAGAAAATTGTCGCTAGAAAAAATGAAATAGTTTCAAGAGTAATGTGAAAATTTTATAATAAGAGTAAGAAAAGTGGATTATAATAGTTTTCTAAATTTTTTGTCTTACACGTAACTTGAAGAAATAGATATAAATAGCTTTTTCTTTAGCCAAAATTAGGTGCAGCCACGACACTCACGAAGAGCACTTAAATTCACCCGTTCAATTCTAGAATATATGTATATATATACTTATCAATCCATGTTTGAAAATGAACAAGATTAAATCACAAAAAATAAAAATACCCAAATTACAATTCTCCCCAAATTATTTTTTTACTCACATTATAATTTTAAGTATACATTTTATATTGCGGAACTTTTTGAAATAGTCCCCCACCCCACTTGCGCACTCACGTTTGATAACAATGGTGTACAAGGTTTCAACAATTTCAAATCTAATATCAATTGCAAACATACAACTTAAACTTTTAGCTAATATCATCACAATATAAGATCTATAATGTCCAACTTATAGATTTTGGAAAAGATCAAATTAAGAAACTTGTAGAGATTTTGAAATTACCTTAGATCTGCGAGGTAGGGAAGACAGGGTGTGGGTAACCAACGGTGAGGGGGAGAGGTTGGAGGTGGATGGCAGCGGGGGAAGAAGGTGGGTGAACGTCGGCGGGGGGAGAAGGTGGGTGAACGACGGCTGGTGGAAATGAGGGTGGACGGCGTAGACGGAGGGGGTGGGACTAGCGGACAATGGTGGTGCAAGCGATGGTGAGACGGTGGGGCTAGATGGATGGCGGTGAAAGACAGAGAGTGAAGGCTACGTGGTGAGTGGGTCGATCGGCGAGTGGGAAAAGAGAGCCATAATTCAATCAATGGGAATAAGAGCTGGGTTGTGAAATTTGGGGATGATTGTGTTTGTTTTAAAGGAGAAAAGACAATAATAATTTTACATGTAAAATCGCATGAGAGAGTGATGATTTTACACGTAATTTTTTTTTTTAAAAAACGTTGGAGCCACCGGCATTTTTATGTGTAAAATTGCCGGTGTCGTTGACATTTTTACATTCCACACTATTTAACCAAATAAAATAAAAAATTACCCTATTTACGTAAATAAATTTCAAAACAACCCTATTTAAACAAAAAAATTCCCGAAAGTGCTCTAATGGACCCTGCTAACCAGCAGCAATAACTATCAACTGTTTCTTCAGAAAACCTTTGAAACTCAGATCCCCCATCTTCATCAGTGGGAAGTTCCAATTCAACCCGTATGGCTGAACCCCAGCCCACCACCAAACAGATCTTCATACTCTCCGGCCAAAGCAACATGGCCGGCCGTGGCGGCGTCAACAAGCACAAGCACTGGGACGGCGTCGTTCCCCCTGATTGCCTCCCCGACCCCTCCATCCACCGCCTCTCCGCCCGCCTCCTCTGGGAGCAGGCCAACGAGCCCCTCCACACCGACATCGACACCAAGAAGACCTGCGGCGTGGGCCCCGGGATGTCGTTCGCCAACGCGGTCAAGGAGCGCGTGGGGGTTATAGGCCTAGTCCCCTGCGCGGTGGGCGGAACCGCCATAAAGGAGTGGGCTAAGGGAAAGCATTTGTATGATGATATGATAAAGAGGGCCAAATCGGCGGCGGAAGGTGGTGCCAGTGAGATCAAGGCGGTGCTTTGGTACCAAGGAGAGAGCGATACGTCTTCACAACACGATGCTGATTCGTATAAGGCTAATATGGAGAGCTTGATTCGGAATGTGCGTGCAGATCTTCAATTGCCTTTTCTTCCAATTATTCAGGTACGCGCATTCGTTTCAATATGAACTTATCCAGAACTGGAGTGCCTTTGTTTTTGTTGTCTGAATCTGAAAATTATAAGTCTAAAACATTTGAATTTGAAAATTTATTTGGTTCATAATCTGAATACAAAATGTACTAAATATAAGCTGCTTTGACTATGTTCTTCTCGTATTTCGTTTAATAAAATAAACTTAACATCAAAATACTTCAGAAATTTCACACAGCCGAGGTGCTAATCACATTAAGGTGGCGTTTGATAAAACATCTTAAAACTGAAACTGAAAACTGAAACCGAAAAAACTGTTTGTTTACTTCTGAAAACTGTGTTTGAAAAAATGTTGTTTGTTTGAATATAATACATCTTAAAACTCAAATTTTTTTAATATGACAATTTTGCCCTTATTAGTTTATTTAGATCAAATGATTATAAATGAAAATAAAAAAAATACCATATAATTTAAACTTTTCAACCAAATTAACCCATTTCATTTATGAAAATTACTAACCACTATTACCTCACTAAAGACATAATTTTATATCAAACATTGATAATCATGTCTTCAAATCCTTGAATCAACTACAAAGTGTGATCACATAACTGTGTATGTGATCACATAACTTCAAAGAATGCATATATTTCAACAAAAAAAGATACATGAATATGCACATTTAAATCTAGAGATACATACATATATATATATACTGAGCTCACCATTTAAAAGGAAGGGACAAACGACACACCTAATTTCCCACCACAAAAGGACGAAAAATGGAGACGCTCATGTCCCACTCTGTTAATGGCCCTCAATTTTTTTATTTTACTTTTGCCATTTAAAGGCTATCAAATTCTAGACAAGCACAGCAGCAGCACAGCAGCTACGTGAAGAGGAGAAGAATGAGAATAGGAGAAGAGTAGCAGGTTAGAATGGGTATATGCAGCAATGAGTTTTCAGATTTCAGTTTTAAGTGGTAATTTTACCACTTAAAACTTTTGACACAATTTTTCAGATTTAAGTGATGTATCACTTATTTTTTTTTCCAACCAAACAACATTTACACCACTTAAATCTGAAAACTTAAGTTTTCAGATTTAAGTGCTCCAAACAAACACCCAAGTTAAAAAGACTTCTAAATGAATTCGGAGACAAAATAGCTTTTTGCCTCTTAAAATTTAGAAAAACAAATAACTTCTTGAGCCTTTGAAAATCTAAATGCATTAAGATTCGGATTTCAGAATTCAGAGGTCAAGAGCATTTACAATGGATGAAAGTTTAGACTATGGTAAGTAGGGTAAATATACACTAGTTACTTTACTAGTATGGTAAAAGAAGGGGACAATAACACTCCATTTGAATTGAAAGAAGGGAATGGAAAGGAAAGTTGGAATTACTAGAGCAGGAATGGAATGAAATGGGATGAAAAGGATTGTTTTTAATTTTAATGTTGTTTGGATAGTTAACGATAGAATGGAATGAAAAGGAATAGAAATAACTCTTCTTTGGATAGAAGAAAAGGAAAATAATGTGTTCTGTTTTTCTCTACTTAGTTAATGACTAATATAGGATTAAATTTGTAAGAGCAACTATGATCATCTCCCTAAATTTTTCTCAAATTTGAGGGAAAAGTCAGGAGAAATTCTCCAATCCTATCCCCATATGTTCCCATATTGGAGTAGTAAATATCTAGAGCCATTTGAAAAAGTTCCAAGTTTATGCTTTTGGTTCATGGTTTTTGGTATTTGGGGACCCCTATTCTTCGATCCCCATATTTGAGGATAAGTTTAGGGACTCCTTAAATACGAGGAGAAGATAGGGGAGGGTTGGAGCAAGATTTTAAGGTTTTTTCCCCCAAATTTAAATTTGGGAAGAGGTTTGGAGGAGGATTGAAGTTGCTCTTACAGGGTAAATTATTCATTAACTGAGTTTTATTTTCCTCTCATCATCTCAACTTCAGAAGAGGAAACGAAATGGGTTAACAGAGGGAATTGATAATCTCTATCTCATTCCTCCGCTTTCTTTTCTATTCCCCTCAAAATCTATCCAAAAGGAGTTTCTTTTCCTTTCAAACTGTAAGAGAGAGAAGGAGACACCAAAACTAGAGATTGCAAACTGGTTACCGAACAAAAAAGAGCGTGCAGACTGCCCTGGTGAAAGGTGTGTGGAAGGTAAACACCACCAATCCAGCCAGCCATGGAACGCCTCTCACTTGAGCATATGTTAATGAACTTTTTTGAATCTAACTGTACCATACACATGCCCTACGGAACAGTGTTTTGTCTTATGAACCGTAATTGCTGTGTGAGAATGTAGGGCATATTTAGCTTAATTACTCTATCTACATTAACCTTTGTGATGGCTCTTAATAATGTAATGGTTAAAGTGATATGAATAATTTATGGATTTGAAAATGGGAATTGAACAGGTTGCAATTGCATCGGGGGATGGGAAGTATATAGAGAAGATAAGAGAAGTGCAGAAGGGGATAGATCTGGAGAGTGTTGTATGTGTTGATGCTATAGGATTGGAGCTGAAGGAAGATAAGCTGCATTTAACTACAGAGGCTCAGGTTAAGCTTGGCCACATGTTGGCTGATGCATACCTCACTACTTTTGCACCTTCTTCTTCTGTGCTCTAATTTCAATGTAAGCTAATTGTGATCAAAACTGTGGATGGTAGTTATCGATTATGATAAAAGCTTCTAGTTGTTCCAGAAATTGTAATCTAAATGAATTTGAATTGCTGCGGTTATATTGATGAGATTTTGTTATGGACCTGTACCATTGCTCATTCCTCATTGGTTTCTGTTTCTATCTTTTTGGCCTCATTTGGTTCACATAAGGGAAATCAATACCCTTATATTTCCCGTGGAGGTGGGAAACGAAAGTTTTTGTCAAGTTTTCTTTTTGAGTTTGGTAACACATGAAATATTTAAGTAGGTGTATTGTTGTCCAAAATATTTGTAATAAATGCTAGAAAATCACAAGAGAAAATCAATCTCATGATTTTTGAGAGGAATGATTTTATCTCCTATTTTTTTCCGGAATTTGTACTTACCAAACAAACGAAAAAAAAAACTTTCCTTTCCTAATTACTCAAATTCATGAAATACATGGACCAAACGAGACTTTTATATTTAAGAAGTGTTACATTAATCAACTTGCCCCCGGTTCAATTGGAACTTTTGTGTATTCTCTTCACCATATGTTTGTAATTTTAACTCTAGTAAATAAAGAAATGAATTATAAGCTTTGATTCGCAAATTTACAAATTAGTATTTTAGACAAAATTTAAACTAATCTGCCACTGAAATTAAAGAATGGTTAATTGGAGAAGGCCGCCACCTTTTGGTCGTTGCATTTTGTCCATTACCCTTTTTCTACGCACAATATAATTTTTCGTTTTAATGAAAAACCACGTCATCTTTTAGTTTCTTGTCATTTTAATCTCTTACTTTATAATGTCATTTTAATATAATTTAGGTGAAATATACCATTTAGGAAAATTATAATATAATTTATAAAGAAACATCACAAAATCTAGAAAAGGGATCACTAGACCGGTCGTTTGTAGTATTTTTTTTTAATTCCAATTAGCGTTATTCGTCTCCAAACAAGAGAAAGGAAAGAAACCAAACAAGAGAAGGGAAGGAAAAGTAATAGAAAACATAGGGCGAATGAGTATCAAATAGATTTTGGTAATCCTAGCTAGTTCCGAAAACAAAAAGAAAAGGCCTTAGTGCCTTACCTAACTAGCAAAATCTAATAACAAAGCGTTGCGGCTTGACAAAGCGAAACAGGGATTTTCAACATCCTCACCAACTTATACGGGCCCCACCCCCACTCATAGAACGCAAGATCCTCTTTGTTTAATTGGGCCTTCTAAGCCCACACAATATCTAAGAGCGTGGTAAGTACCACACACACCAACTCCTCGGGGTTGGTTAAACCCTCATTCCCTTCGTTTATATATTTAATAGCCTAAGTACGTAGCTAAATGATAAAGTGTCTCTTTTTTTTCTTTTAATTTAAAACTCACGAGTTCTACTTGAATCTCTTCAAATAATTTTTTATTGAAAAAATATAACCACATGGACAAAATAAAAAATTACCGACCATTTGGTATCTTAATCGATAACAAATACTTCCAATTCCTATATACATAAATAGATTACTATATCTGTAATATATTTAAAATTGAGTGATAGAATTCGTTAAGTAGTTGGGACATGTGTATTTAAAAGTTATATTTTAAAATTATAATTAGTTAGTATATAATTTTTTTCTTTTTTAAACCATGAAAAGTATTTTAATAATTTTTTGATACACCTTAGTGCTCATTTGATTCGAATTTTTGTTCGTTTTTGAAGTTTAAAAGAACAATTTCACATGAAAGATTTAAGTATCATCAACTTATGATTCAACTTATTTGAAATGAATATAAGAGAATTCTAATTCGAATTTATCAATTTAAAAATTCATGAACGGACAAAAATTTAAACCAAATAAGCACTAGTGTAGATAAACTAATTCAAGGTTACTTCTTTGAAAAGCACAAGTGTTTATAACAAATAAGAAAAAAATGTTATCAGTAAGACTTCAGCCTTAAATGTTTCTCAAGCTAAGTATATATTCATATATATATATATATATATACGGAAATTTTTTAGTAAGGATCAGTCCATACGAACCGGTGCTTTTTACGACCCTTTTTGCATTATAAAAAACACTCCTAAAATATTTTTATGACGCAAAAGCGTCATAAAAGGTATCAGTCCTTACTATAAATACTATGTATATATATATTTACCCATCAAGCCACAAAGTAATTTTGTTTCATTTTTTCATTCAAGTTAGATATGTCCGACTCACAGACGTAATACGTCTGTAAATTAGCCAAGTATATAAATATAGACTAAAGAATAAAGACAAATATGAGCCATTTATTATTTAAATCAATGGTGCAAATTATTGCTCTAGTCTAAAGTGATCTAGAATAGTTAAATCTTAACAAGAAAAAACAAGATAAGCAAAATTATTAACTACCTTAGTCCCTGACCTCTAAATAAAACACAAAACAAAAACATATTGAAATACTTCCGTTGTGTTTTATCAGAAATTTTAACTTATAATACTTTCAACGTAACTACTCAAATGCATTTTTCACGTACTATTTTATAACACACACGAATTTGTAATACAAAATAATCACTTAATTTTCATTCAAGAATAATAAATATAATTATTTTGGGTGATGATATGGCACATCAAAAAATACTCGGTAACCTTTCTACTTTCATTCAGTCATTTACAATCGAGTAAGATATATATTACTCGGTTGTCAAAGATTAAGTATAAATTTATTAATTTCTTACACGGTTGTCAAGGACTGAGTATATAAGCTTATATTCGGCCCTCAAGAACTGAATAACAGACACCTTATTCGATTGCGAAGGATCGATTGAAAGTAGAAGTATTACCGAGTATTTTTAGGGGTGTCAATATATCTACTCATTATTTAAACAATTATATTATATGCTTATAAATAGGTTAAAAGTTTCATTAATCACTATGTCTAATTTACTTCAAACAGTAAGACTTTGTTTGACGACAATATAGAAAAGGAAAATAAAAACAATTTTTTTAAAAAAAATAAAAACACTTGATTCGGTAAAAAGTTGAAAAATAAATTGAAACATATGATGAGATGCTATCTTTTATGCTCATTTTACGAGTAAGTATCATTCATCCTCCATAATTTTTCGTAAAATATTTTTCTTCTTCAATCAATCAAAAAAACTTATCTATAAAAAAAGTTACAAAATAAAAAGACATTTTATCATGATATCTTAACTTATTTTTCAAATTTCCACTAAAATCAATAATTTTTATTTTTATTTTTTATATTATTATTATCAAACGGATATAAATAATGATTTGTCTCGTACACTATTTCAACTTGATAATTTGTACCGTTCTCGCTTTGATAGCTAAAAAAAAATAAAAAAAATCACAAAATTTATTGAAGATTAATTCGACTTTAACGCACCAACCCTCACCGAGTTTCCCGCACAAATCACAGGCGCGTGTAACTTGTCACTCCCTAATTCATCCGTAATTCTCAAATCTCAAGTACCCTCTGCACTTACTCAAACAAAAACCAACGAGCCCGCTATAAATACCTCCACTCCTACAACCTGTTAACGGCACAAGTTAGCCCCCGCATCTTCCCAGATACGCATTTCCCGATCTCCCCAAAACCCCATTCCAATGGCCGCTTCCTCATCAAACCTTCTCACCACCCCAAAACCCTCCTCTCTCTCATGGAAGCTCCCCCTATCCCCCGCCTTCACCTCCGCCGTCACCCTCCGCCGCTGTCAATCTCCCCGTACTCTCATCGTCTTTGCCGTCAACGCGAAGCCGACGGTCCTCGTGGCCGAAAAGCTCGGGGAGGCCGGGCTGGACCTGTTGAAGGATTTTGCTAACGTTGATTGCTCGTATAATTTGAGTCCCGAGGAGCTATGCACGAAGATCTCTCTATGCGATGCTTTGATTGTAAGGAGCGGTACTAAGGTAAGCCGAGAGGTGTTCGAGTCGTCCGCTGGAAGGCTCAAGGTCGTTGGACGCGCCGGTGTGGGGATCGATAACGTGGATTTGGCGGCGGCGACGGAGCACGGTTGTTTGGTTGTGAACGCGCCGACGGCTAATACGGTTGCGGCTGCGGAGCATGGGATCGCTCTTCTCACCGCCATGTCGAGGAATGTTGCTCAGGCTGATGCTTCTGTTAAAGCAGGTTTGTGATTTGTTCGAGTTTTTTTTATATTTGTTGGCGTATCTATGATTTAGATCTGCTTTTAATTATAGAACTAGCAAATTCACTCCAACTCTGTATTAGATCTAGTGGGTACACTCGCTGTTAATGCCTCGAGATAAAATTTTAAATTACATACAGTAATTTATAACATGTTTTGTTATAACCTTCAGAAATTTTCATTTCAGGCTTCCAAGCACTCGATGAATTAGAATTTAATTATTTCTTGATATGCAAATTTACAATTGATTAATTGAATTTTGAGATCTGCTTCGACGTGATTGCCTTTCATGATTCGAAGTTGGGTAATAGTGTTAAATTTTGGATATATGAAAACTGATTGAGAGGTAAATGGTTATCAATTTTTTTTATTAAGAATCAGAAATATATACATGATTCTGGTTATTATAACTTTTCCAAGGATTGTTTAGGCTAAAGTGAATTAGTTATTAAAGTTAATCGTGCATTATTGAGATTTGGCATTCACACGCTCATAAAGTGCGCATTAATAGTATGGTAGGACCTTGTTCATCTTGGCTTTATTAGGATTTTGGTCTTCTTTCTAAGGTATACCAAAAGTTGATTGTTTACAGCCCTCTTGTTAAGATGACATTTTAATGGCACGTCCAAAGCCATTGGCTCTTCTTTTTTTTGTCATTTTCCTTTTTATAAGTAAGAAAGGAACATAAAAGGCAAGAAAGCTAGTATTTTGGAAAGAACTTTAATGATTTCGTCTTTTGAAAAGGCAAACTCGATGTCATTAGCTTCTCATTGCAGAAATTTTTCATTGGAGTTTGTTGTTTGCAGAAACATCATCTCCGCTGTGCCATTAGAGCATAGCCACTATGATTAAATTCATTGTTTCTGTACCTGGTTCTTCATCAATCACTCCATTTCTCTGATGCCAATGATAGTGATACTACCTTGTCTCACCCAGTCAACACCACAATCATTAATGCCTCTATACTTCGTAGTAACTCGCCTCATACATGTTCTACGAGTAAATACTTGATTTGCAAACCTGTTTCTGTTTTAATTTTGGGGAATAATGGAAATGGTTATCTATGTGCTTTCTGGCTGTTTTTGCTAGTTGTTGAAAGTATTTTAGAAGTTCAACCAAATGGTTAATCTTTCGTTAGACTCCCTGGTATCTCCTTATGATTTTGACTGATGAACTTTTTTCTGATGAAGATTTTTGTTATTTAATGTGGTAAAGAATATGGGTTGTGGGAATGTCAAACGTTCTAAAATGTTTCATCCAAACCAGGGAAATGGCAGCGCAACAAATATGTAGGTGTATCCCTAGTTGGAAAAACACTCGCTGTGATGGGTTTTGGAAAGGTTGGATCAGAAGTTGCCAGGCGTGCCAAGGGTCTTGGTATGCATGTGATTGCACATGACCCATATGCAGCAGCGGACCGTGCCCGTGCAATAGGAGTGGAGCTCGTCTCCTTCGATGAAGCCCTTGGAACTGCTGATTTCATCTCACTTCACATGCCTCTTACTCCTACTACATCAAAAATTCTCAACGACGAAAACTTTGCAAAGATGAAGAAAGGAGTACGTATTGTCAATGTTGCTCGTGGAGGAGTAATTGATGAAGAGGCCTTATTGAAAGCACTGGATGCTGGCATTGTGGCTCAGGTTATTTCCTTTTTACCCCCATTGAATTACAAATATTTTATTTCTCCCTCTATCCCAGTTTAAGAATCATACTTCTCTTTGAGAGACTCAAATTTATTGTCTCATTTCTAGGATTGGGCTTATAATTGATGTGAAATACCAAAGTTATTCTTTTATTATAATGAAGGGTAATTATGAATTTTATATTACTTGTCTCTTTGATTTTCAAATAGGACTTTTAATTTGAAGATGGAGGGAGGATTTTTTTTTTCTTAGAGAGGGGGATAACATGAATTTTTCTTGCAGGCTGCACTCGATGTTTTCACTGTAGAACCACCACCGAAGGACAGCAGGTTGATACAGCATGAGAATGTAACTTGTACTCCGCATCTTGGTGCCAGTACTATGGAAGCTCAGGTTTGTACTTGATTGGAAATTGGTGCCAGTTGTGATTGAGTTATATCCCCCCCCCCTCCCTCCCTCTTTCATTTCACTAGTTGAGGTTTGAATTTGATATGCAGGAAGGGGTGGCCATTGAAATAGCCGAAGCTGTTGTTGGAGCCTTAAAGGGAGAGCTTGCTGCTACTGCAGTCAATGCCCCCATGGTTCCTGCTGAGGTATGACTAAACATTATGTTATTTATTTGTTTTGATATTTAATCCTTCTTGGTATCATCAGAACCTGCACTACACTTTTTCCTCTCTTCTTAATTCTAAGATACCATACATAAATTTTCAGTATTGAATAAAATGCTGGATGCAAGAAATACGTTGAAGTTAGTCAGCGAAACCATTTCCAATAAACTAATTACTTATCCATTGATCTATTTAAAAAATTCTTTTTATTCTAAACTAAGATGGGGCCTTAGTATATGCACCTTTAAATGTCAATCAGTTTCTCACTTTCTCCTATGTTAGTAATATTATTATTCAGTTCCAGTGTTTTTATCAGAAATTAAATATTGTGAAAGTTACAAGCAAAATATGCTGTTGAAGTTCTATAACGCAAGTTATTAGTGCAACACGTGGGAAGTGGCCAAAAGAATTGTATGCTCGATTCAAATAATCTTTTGTTATTTTTATGTGACTCATTTATATTAATTCAATTTGATAATTAATGAATACATATCTGCACAAATAAATTTTCTGTTCTTTGCAACCAGGACCTCATTTTACATGGTTCTTTGCAATCTGCAGGTTCTGACAGAGCTTAAGCCATACGTTGTGCTTGCTGAAAAACTTGGTAGACTCGCTGTCCAATTGGTAGCTGGTGGAAGTGGTGTAAAATCTGTAAAAGTGACTTACGCATCAGCTAGAGCTCCCGATGATCTAGATACTAGACTACTCCGTGCTATGATAACAAAGGGACTGATTGAGCCAATCTCTAGCATTTTTGTAAACTTAGTGAATGCAGATTTTACCGCTAAACAAAGAGGAGTCCGAATAAGCGAAGAACGGGTCCTGCTCGATGGGTCGCCCGAAAGCCCGCTTGAGTTCATCCAAGTTCAGATAGCCAATGTCGAGTCAAGATTCGCCAGTGCCATTTCTGATTCGGGTGAAATTAAAGTAGAGGGGCGAGTCAAAGATGGGATTCCTCATTTGACTAAAGTGGGCTCGTTTGAGGTGGATGTGAGCTTGGAAGGTAGTATTATACTGTGCAGCCAGGTTGATCAGCCGGGTATGATTGGAAAAGTGGGGAGTATTTTAGGGGAGGAAAATGTGAATGTGAGTTTTATGAGTGTTGGACGTGTTGCTCCTCGGAAACAAGCTGTAATGGCAATTGGAGTGGACGAACAGCCAAGCAAGGAGTCTTTGAAGAGGATTGGAGATGTTTCGGCTGTGGAGGAGTTTGTTTTTCTCAAGTTGTAGTTTGGTGATTTATGTGATGAGATTTTGCCCTAATGTTGTGACCAGTTTTTGATGAGTTTGGTGTTTACTTTCAGAGAAAAGAATAATTTGGTTGCGGGATTTAGGAGGATGTAGTAACTTGTATTGTTGCTTATTTTTCTTTAGATCTAGCTTTTGAGTTTAGTATGTTCCATGTTCCTCATTGGGCTGCTATTGTCCCTGAATCAAAAAGTCTTTCGGTTTGCCTTTTCGACATGTGATGGGACCTTCTTTGCAGCTGGTTATCCTCAATATTCTCTTTTGCAAATTAACAGACCTACTTTATTTTTCTGGATATTTTGCATTTCGTTTTTTAAGATTTGATCCATGCTAAATCTCACAATATAAACTAGTTCTTTTAAAAATCTTTCTCTGATAAGAAAGCAGGAGAGGGGGACAAGATGTCCCCAACAAAGGAACCAAAAATATACAGCAAATACAACAGACAACCCCCCACTTACACTGACGACAAAAACACAAAAATAACCTATGAACCGTGAACTAAAAACAATTAAACTAAACATATCTCAGCCCAAGTTCGCATAATGATGCCAATCCCCAAACCAGAAAATTCCTTCAAAAAAGCGATGCCCGCAAAGAAGACAAAAAAAAAACACCCTATGCCTTCCTTATCTTAAAAAATTTGAGCATTCCTTTGCGACCAAATACACCACGCCGCTGCCATTAATATACATCTTCATAGCCGTTTGAGCTTTCTTTTATGGCCCGAAGGAAACCAAGCCACTCTCAAAAAAGTCTTCCAACTCCTAGGAACTGCACCTACCACTTAAAAGGTATAAAACACTTTTCGACAAATGAAAGAGCAATGTAAGAACAGATGATCAATGTCTTCCCCTGCTGATTTACAAAGAGCGCACCATGAGTAGAGAAACATTTTGAAAGCTTCCTTTTTTGTAGCAAATCACATGTATTTAGCTTCCTCTTAAAAGCCACCCAAACCAAAACTTTGACTTTTGAAAGAATGCCATCCTTCCAAATAAATTTCCAATCTTCATTTCCAGCACAAGGCAGTGACTCTAAAATAAAATTGAAAAAAAAAGTGACAAGAGAAATGACCCGCAGATTCTTTTAACCAAACCTTATAATACATCCCATCAACTTGGAACACCAAATTCTCAATTAAGCTCTTGAGAAAAGTGAATTCAATGAGTTCAAGATCATTAAGGTTACTACGAAAACCCAAATTCCAAATATTAGTACATATAAGATCCTTAGACACTAATGACTCTATATAAATATTATGGAGTGAAGAAAGATAAAAAAGGCAAGGAAAACGATATGAGAAGGGTGAATCCCTAATCCAAGTATCTTCCCAAAATCGAACTCTATTCCCCATAACCACTTTGACACGAACATTTTTTGAGGAAAATATCAAGGCCTTTTGATATAAATTTCCATGGATTTCAATAAGAACCCCTCCTACCTACTTTAGAATCCCACCCATTTTTTTGGAAACCGTACTTGTTTTTAACAATAGAGTACCATAATAAATATCTTTGAATGGAAATCTCCAAAGCCACTTGCTAAGGAGGGCTATATTCCTAACCATTAAATCTCCTATACCCAAACCATTTAAAGATTTTGGCTCGGACACTTCAGCCTAACTAACCAAGCGGCCCCTCTTATCCTCCTCACTCTCCTCCCACAAAAAATCTCTCATTAATTTCTCAATAATAGAAACCATTTTTTGGGGAAGTTTAAAAATGGAAAGGAAATAAATGAGAATGCTATGTAACACCGATGAGATCAATGTTAATCTTCCCCTTCTAGAACGACAATTTTTCCTCCACCCATCAAGCCTCTTCGACACTTTCAATCACTGGATCCCAAAATGAGATGTTTTCCACCTAATGGTAAACCTAGATAATTTAGAGGCCAAGATCCAACTTTCCTTGTTAGACATTTCACATTTCACATTTTCCTTATCCATATTGATCTAGGTACCACACTCTTTAATAAATTAATCTTCAATCCGGAGATGAAACCAAAAAACTCGATTAAATTCACAAACATGCAGAATTTATCTTAAACAGATTAATCATATTAAATTCCTCTACTTTAACCATCAAACGACTTAGAAAGTGATAACGGATCACCTTGGCTTAAATACCTTGATGTTTTAAATTTACCTTTCGGTTTACCATTAATCACCATTAAAAAATTAACTGAATTCAAGCAACCTCCAATCCATCTTTTCGATCTACTCCCAGCCCCCTTCCTATCCATCACAAAATCAACAAAGTCCCAATCTACATGGTAATATGCTTTTTCTAAGTCAATTTTAAACATTATCCTTCCCCTTTCCTCCTTTTTACTTCTCACTTCCTCAACAACCTCATTGGCTACTAAAGAAAGATCAAGGATTTGTCTATCCTTTTTTTTTTTTAAAAAAAAAAAAAATTAAGGGAGGTCTAAGTCTCTCCCTTAATCCTACAAATAAAGAAAAACCCTCCCCTCCCATCCCATGAGTCGAACCCTTGACCTCAAGGCAAGGGTGGAGGTTGCCTACCACTGGGCCAACCCCTCTCCTCAAGGATTTGTCTACCCTTAACAAAGGGACCTTGGCTCTTAGATGTAGTGAACCTAATCACCTCTCTCAATCTCATGGCAAGGACTTTGGCTAGGATTTTGTAAAGTGAGGTTACCAAACTAATTGGTCTAAAATCTCTCACTTTGGTCGAACACACTTTTTTAGGAATAAGATAAATAAACGTCTTATTTGTTTTAGCATTCACAAGCCCTTTCTCATAAAACTCATTAAAGACTTTCATTAAATCCTTTCTAATCGTATCCCAACAATTTTGAAAGGTTTTAAGAGTGAAGCCGTCCAGCCCCGGAGATTTATCCCTATTTCATTCCCCTTTTTTGATTTTATCATCACTAAAAGGTCTTTCAACCAACTTATCATATCATTATCCAAAGGACAAAACTTTAGACCTTTTTCTCTTGCCCTCTTTCCTTGAATACAATTTTGTGAAAAAACAAAGGACTTCCCCCATTATATTCTCCATATCCTGAACTCACTACCATCATCCAATTCAAACTTATTCAAATAGTTTTTCACTCTCTTGCCACTAGCAATCCGAATGAATAATTTGGAGTTATTATCCCATTCTTTAACCCATTTCACTTTCATCTTTTGATTCCATGAAATCTCTTATTTTCTTATCAAATCACCTAAATGACTTTTCAAAACATTTATTTCCTCTCTAAGGACTTGATTCAAAACTCCTCTTCATCAAGTATTTTAAGCCTTCTCTGGATTGCCATTTTTTCAATTATAATGTCTCTAAAGATTTCCTTGTTCCATTCTTTTAATTTTCGATTTACACCTCAAAAAAAATAGAATGGAGAAATATTTTAGTAAAGTAAGAGTAAGTTCCATTTATCGAAATATTAGTTCGAATTCTTCTACTCTTATGTCGATTTCACACCGTCAAATATAGGTACTTTTGCTCCAAATGTTGATTTTTGACATATAAAATGTTAAGTATTTTAATATAATATTTTGATTTTGGCTTTATTACAGTATATCAAAAAACTCTTAAAAGTCTGTTACTTTGTTCCCTCCTGAATTTAATTCATGAGGCCACCCCTGCCTCCCATCCATCAACTTCCTCACTATCACAAGAGAGTTTAAAACTTTCTTTGAAATCTCGATATTCTAACCTCATGTAACTTTTTTCTAGTTTTGTTTCATTAGAACTAAGTGCAATTAGACAAACACAAACCATTTAAGCACAACACGGTAACTTTTTTTTCTAGTTTTGTTCCATTAGAACTAAGTGCAATTAGACAAACACAAACCATTTAAGCACAACAAGGTAACATTTTTCTTGTTTTGTTTCATTAGAACTAAGTGCAATTGCTCATTGGTAGGTTTCTTAATGATGCGCAGCTGAACCTTTTGGGTAAGTTTGAGGATTCAATTGATTACAATTTGATGCCAGTGCCATTGGCAACTCCAAAATATTCCAAAACCACAACTTAAAAGCAACAATTCTTTCATCATTCCCCAATGAAACAGAAGGCCAATTCGCCCCAAATTTTGCTCTTGGTATATCGTACATGCCCACCAAAAAGGAGGTAATTTATTGAACTACAAGGAAAAATTGCATTCCCTCAAGGTGAACATAACATAAAACATTGAGGGCACTAGAGATATACCCGCAATTTATAATTCTAAACTTTTAGACACTTAAATACTTCCTATGTTTTGGACGAAGGGGAATTCTACACGGTACATTTTCTTGTCTATTAGCAGCTTCACATCCACGGCCTTCTTCTCTACATCAATTGAAGTGGCTAGCCAAATTCTGCGTGATGACTGCCCAATCGGCACCCATAGAGCATGCACCTGAAGCCACATAAATTACGAACCAGAAAGGAAAGGAACCTGAGCTAGAGTTGTTGGGATGGAGATGTGGAGATTATAAGCCGCTAAATACGCAGCAATTCCAGCAACATAACCTGCCAAAGCAAAACCACTCACCTATATATAGAAAGAGAAATTATTCAGTATCAAAGTTCACGTTGCTCCCATCACTTGATTAAAACAATCAAAGACCCTTTTTCCACCAAAAGAAGTGCAATCAAACACAGCATTACTAAAAGGGGAAAATGGAAGTTAATAAAGGTATACCACAAAAAAACATTGTATATATTACCTTTCGGATGTACCAAAAGAAGTCGACCTTTTCCATTCCCATTAAAGCAACTCCGGCTGCAGATCCAATAACAAGCATGGAACCGCCTGTACCAGCACAATATGCAATCAACTGCCAAAATTCAGAATCTTGGGGGAAGGAGGAAAGATCGTACATCCCCATTGTGGCTGCAACCAGGGGAACATTGTCTATGATTGCTGATACTACCCCTATTGCACTTGCGATGAGTTCTACATTTGGAATATTGGCATCGAGATAATTTGCCAATTCACGAAGAATCCCTGCGGCCTCCAGACTACAAAAATGTGGGTTTCAGAATTCACGGTAATATCAATAAAGAATATAAAGAGCTAATGCCATCCTAACAGAAACAGTAGGTTTTCAATAATATAAATGTGATGAGTTCATTGCAGTCTTCTAAAGGAGGAGAAATGGTTCAGGTAATCTGTTAAGTTTTCCTTATATTTGATTTTCTCATTGATACTAGAGAAACTTCGCTGAAAATGAGATTCTTATTCCATTCTCCCCTTCTTTTTATAACAATTTCCCCGTTTCTTTTTTTTTTTCTCCCTGCTATAACTTGGTAGTTAACAAATTTGTGAGGCCAGTTGCTATTCTTGTAGCTACCAACAGACATCTTACACAGACAAAAAAAAAGTTGACAACTAACGAAATAGAGCAAATCTTTCATAAAGATATATAGACACCTCCACTCTCCCTAAGATCTCAATAAACGGATAGTAGAAAAAAAAAACCTGTAAGGGAAAAACCTCCCCCCTGATGTGGAGATGGCAATGGTGATTTGGTAGTTTTGATTGTGAATCACAAAATTTCCCGGGCGTCAATCGGTTGTGAACTTATGATTGATCCAATTTATAAATCAGTACATTCTAAAATGATGATTTCGAAATGTCTACATTCCAATATAAACATGTAGAATGTTTTTAAGTTCACAAATTTTAAGAAATCTTTAAGAGTAGTCCTTTAATTTTAACTTTTCAGACTATTTCATTTTGGTAACCAAAAACAAATAATAAGACAACTCAAGAATCAAACGTTTTTACATTGTCCAATCCGTAAATCGAGGAACAGCCAATAGTACCTTAAAGATGTTTGAGGTTTGAGTTATGCAAAGGGAAAAAGTCTGACAAATCAGTAAACTGATTATGAAATTCTCTTTACTAAACCCAACTTCAAAATGTGTTTACAATCGTACCTGCTCACTGACAAGAGGATTCCGAGGAAGAAAAGAGCTCCTTGAGTGTCGATTCGGGACAATGCCTGTGGTACTTTCAACTTTTGTCTCTCAGATTCGCCGTAGTGAATAGCATCAGTCAGGATCCAAAGAACTCCCAGCCCAAATAACATACCCAAGAAAGGCGGCAAGCCCGTTAAGGCCTTGAAAACTGGAACAAACACTAATGCCCCAATTCCCACTGAGAATACAAGCTTTCCCCGAGGAGCCATCTGTTCAGATGCCAAAACACTCGCAGAATCCTCTCCCTTACCATTAACTTCACTGAACAGAGAAAAGAGGCCCATTTGGTTTATATCTATTAATTTGTTAAATCGAACAAAAACTTTTTAAATAAACTTGTTAAAATGAGCTTATTCCATGCAAGATGAGTACCTGGTAAGGGACAGAAGAGACAGGGGAACAATCAGAGAAACCACAGAGGGTATAAATAAGCCCTGTAAGCAGAAAATTTGCAAGTCAACTTTTTTCTTAATAAAAACTTCCGGTCTAGTCCTTCGTTAGAGTATTTTTTATTGAAAAAAATTGCAGTTATAGAATGTCCTTTCTTGAATTATTACTGCGGCAGAAATTTGTATATGAGGTATGAAAAAGAAAGAACTTGGAGAGGCTCGGTGTTCTAAAAAGATGGTTTCAAATGGATGAATTGAAATATATGAATCGTAATTTGGACATATTGTCACTTTGAACATTCAATAGAAGGGATCTAACGGAGGAGGTGCCTTGATCATACATCAGCACAATTAAATGATTTCCAATAGCCAATTTGTAAAAATTTCGTTAACAACGGTCCTTGTTGCCAGAAGAAATTCCACAGTGGCCAAATCCAATAGATTCAGAATGTTGCATGGGTAATTAATATTTATGCATAAACTTATGGGAGACCAAAGAGTTTCAGTTTAAACTTCAAGTCAATTTTTTTGGAAAGCATGAATTGTTAAGTTCACCACTTTTCTTCATTGGTGTACTCTTGTTAATCCTGAAGTCATCACAGAATCTCTCTCAGCACAGCCTCATTTCTTAAGTGATGTAGTTTATGTATACATATTAGCAAATAATTACTAGAGAAATCTGTTCATTAGAAGAACGGAAAGACCTTCATAGTCTCCAATGTGGATATTTGGCCATGTATCCAGAGCATAGTAGTTGTAACATCGCCTATGGGAGTCCATGCCCCTCCAGCATTTGCTGCAATCACAACAACAGCCCCCAGCAACCTGTCATTCGGATAAAAAGAAATGGATAAATTAAAATGATTCAAACAAATAGATACAAGCGAATCAAATCAGTTACTCTTGCTCAAGAAGAGACAGCTTTTCCTATGTGTGGAGCCCGCTCTCTTTCTCTCTCTCACTCTTCTTTTTTTGGGGATACATCTTACTATTGCTAATACTCTGATAACTGATCAACTGTATAAAATAGGGAAACTAAAATGGAATGCTCAGGACACGAACAAACATAGATAATACCAAGCAAGATAAAAGACTCATACATAATATTCATGTATTCTTGATTTATGAAAAAACATTAGAAGAATATGGTTACATACTTTCGATATTCTGATGGAGGTACAAGCTTCCTTAATAAGGAAACCATGACAATCGTAGAGGTTAGGTTGTCAAGGATCGAACTTAGGAAAAATGTCACAAAACCAATCTGAAAGTTTAAGCAATAATTAGTCAAACAGCAGATTGTATACGTGCAAGTCCAAATGAAAATATGAAATGCTGCTATAATGGCTTCAAATAACCATATGAAAATCACTAGAAATTGTGTTTTATATTAGTTTTGCGCCATTAAAAAACTGCTGTTTAACTAATTCACTAGTGTCCATTTTGCGTTTTTGTTTCAGCTAGTTTCTTGGCATTTGTATAATAGTGAAAAATTTACAGCACTTCAATTTTGCATTCGGTCTGTAAGGTGAATTTACCAAATTAAGGAGACTGTAAAACACAGCACTCAGATTTACCAATTTCCTAAGTGCATCTTATTTGGAATTTCCAGATTAGCGCTTTATTTGAATCACGGTGACTATATACATATACACAACCAATCTTTCTGCAACAACAAATATATCTTAACAAGTTACAACAAGGAGCTTATTTATTAAAGGGAAATGAAATAAATTCAAGATAGAACAGTTTTTGAAGTGTGAAGAGAGTGCCAGTGGTAATGTGGCAATTATAGCCAAGCAAAGCAAAGCACTAACCACCCAAAGAAGAGTTCGTGGTCTGCGAGTGGTAATGTTGTCAGTGACCAGCTTAAATCCTTGATGAGCATCAACTATCTCCACAATGGTCATTGCACCAAGCAAGAAAAACACTATTTCACTAACTTCTGCAGATGCATGTGTTAACTCTGAAACCGCTATGTCAGTTGAAGGGGCCTACATGACAACATTGAACGACCTAAAAATGACTCTGCATGATAATATCCAAATATGAATATATAACGATAGAAGGATCCAACGGAAAAACTGAAGCATATTAACCTGTTTCAAAGTTTATGCTTGGCACATTTTCTTTAACAAAATTTAACAAAAACACAAATTAGTCATTTAGGTTTATTCAAACACCGTTTTGTAAAAATGACTAAATGAATCCTTTGTCTGCAATATCGCCACTTTCAGTTAAGCAATGGTTATGTGTATTGTCTCAAGACCTTTAGGAACCCTTTCATTTAAATTAGTAATGATTCCTTCAAGAAAACACCATATCTACACTATATATTCAGACTCAAACATTTAAATAACGGTTATTTAATCCACGCTATTATGTCTGAGATACCAGATTACAGTCACAAATATGTTCGTTAAAAGGAAAATACAATGTATCAATTAAACTCCAGAGATTGTGGTGCTCACATGGATATAGGGGCCTATCTCCACTCCTTCAGGCCAAAAAATTATAATAGGGATGGGTTATAAGGAATTTAGAGCCAAAAAAGGTGTCTACAATAATATGAAGTAGTTCAAAGTCTTACTCCAATGCTTCGTATGACCCATAAGCTCACAGCCATCAGTAATCCTACTCCACTTTTATTGAAGGCGAGTGATTCTTCAAAAATTATGCCTGCATATCCTATTCCAAATAGCAATGCCATGGCCATATCCTGTTTGATGAGTTATGATCAAACTAATTAAGGTTTTCAACAGATCCATTCACATGTTAGCTGCCACTGAATATCTTTTCAAATTTTATAATCCAACTTTGGTATATATAAAAGAAACCTGGTTTGCAGCCACCCAAGAATGATTAATTGCCACTGTCCCTGTTGCAGCTGCAGCAAAAATTGCAACAGCTTTAAGTAAATCGGTCCTTGGCTGGTAATTGGCTTCAAACTCTTGTGAACTTGTTTCATCAACAGAACATAAAGGATCACATTCTCCAGATGATGGTTTTAGATCCTGGCATATGGTAAAGATCAATATAAGGCAATGTTTTGAAGCAAAATGAATTCAATGAGTACAGAAATACGTGACAGTGCTTGTAATATTGTTCGGAAGTTGACTGTAGTAGTTGAAGAAGTTCCCAAGAAAGTTTATCGTTAAACAAGATGCTAAATGTTAAGTTATTGGCTCAATTTGCAAGAAACGTTGCCAGTAAATAATAATAAAGTGTTGGTTTCAGTTAAATTCGACAACCCTAATTCAGTGCCGATGTAATAAAATCTTGTAACCAGTCTTTGACAGAAATGGCTCCCCTGTAATAGCTCATAGACCAACTTTGAATGGCCATTTTTCTCAATACTTAATTCCTTCAAGTTAGAAAAAATCCATCTATGAGATAAAGGGATCGATTGCTTTTATGATTAGTGGTTAAGTGCTATCCTAAGCAAAGAAGTCTTTATAGATGGCAAACTGTAAGTGCTCTTCTTAAGTGGTATCCAGACATTAAAAGCAATCAACTGATCCTTAATAATTTGCTCTTCTTAACTGCTATCCTAAGCATATTTGTTTATTGTTACCATATTGCCCAATAGAACCAGGTTCAAGATGATTTTTCTTTCTTTTTACTGTTCCCGTCCTCTATGTATGGCATCATGGAACGCCAACAACTAAATTGCCCAGAATCAAATTACTTAAACTACGATCAATAGTTAAAAAACAAAAAACTACGACTCGCCATTGTTTGGACCGCTCATGACCAAGTTATTTCCTCCCCATTATTTTAAATCATATTCCAATATCATTGCAAGTAGCAAATATATTATTGGCTATTTCCCCCAAATTTCGTGATAGAATTCAATTACTTCCTGACCTATTGGGAGAACCCAATCTTATATGTAACATGTTCATTACAAATAATCCATATTCCACTATTCATAATTTCATATGTTAGTTTAGATTTGGCTTCCATAGTAGAATTGAACGGAGGTCCCAAATTGCAGTTGCCACCCAATTTTAATCAACTAATTAGAAACCATACACAGTCTCACACATCCACGCCAGTAAATTCAATTAATTTATTTCAATATTAAATAAGGAAAAAAAAACCGCAATATCAAAAATGAAATGAAGATAGAATTGAAGAACCTGAAGCTGCTTGTTGTAGTTGGGGTTGGGTTGTTGGGTTGAAGAACTAGAAATAGGGGAAGAGGAGGAACGGGCCTTATCTTCGGCTCGAGCCAAAACGCCATTGCGGTGCAATAATAATCTTGATGATGGTTTCAGTCTCAACAGATATGGTGATGGGGAAACAGAGAGAAGGTGTGGCGGTGTAGAGAGGAGTGTTTGGAAGGATGGGGAAAGGTAGTGAGTTCTGATTGGCGGAAAAGTAGACATTGGAGAAGAGGCGATCGGAAGTGTAGAAGAAGGGGGAGGAGACGGCGGCGGTGGGTGGTCGGTCTGAGTGTGAGTGAGTCAAAAGTACATTTTTTATTTTATTTTTTTGTTGTTGATTTGTTCCAAGTTAAAGTTGCATGCTTGCTTTCAATCTTGGAATGTGGTATTTGCTTTTGGATAAGAGGAGTACTAAACTCTATTTACGCACAAAGTATTTCTTTTTCATTATAATAAATATAATATCATTTAAAAAAATTATGTTATACGTTTATAATATTGTGTTAATAATTATTATAATTATTTCTACAATAATATGCTTTTCGCAATGTCACTATTAGCATAATTATAAAAGAGATACAAGTATTAGACCTTAGAAGAAAATTTCAAATATAAGTAGAAGATATTTTAAAATATAATTTTATTTCAAACCAACCTAATCCAATCTTAAATCGATTCGATAAAGCTAGCACGTAGCTTGTATTCAATTGCCTTTTTTTATTCAATTAATTAACATTGGATCAATTATTTGTTGATTTTACCTGGTGGGAAATTAATTTAAATCTAAAGTAATCTAACTCTATTTTAAATTGGCACATGTCACAATACAACTAGTTAATATTATATATTAAGTTGTTAGAATATTCACAATGGATCACACTAGACCTATTTTGAGCATATTCAAGTTTGAGCTTGGCCCAAAGTGAATTCACCTTGTATATTCAAATTCTAACTCATAATTTAATATAAATTTTAGGCTCGAGTTTGGGTTAACTCGTATAAGATTTATAAGTATGGTTTAAAAATTTGCAAAGCACTACACATTTTCTAGTAAGCATATGTAAACCACTATATAGTATAAAAAGTGTAAAATATTTTATACAACATCTAAATTTTAAAACACCATTACATAAAATTCCTTTAAGAAACAATATATTGTTAAATGACTATGTATAAGTGGTGTTATACATGGGAATGAGGTTTAAACCCGAACATAAGTGGATAGGTATAACATAATACACACTAATATATTTTGGTACAAGTAAAGCAACCCTAATTTGAGATAAACACTTGAAGTTCAAATTCGACACAAAATTTAATTTGGATTTAAAATTTTGTTCACATTTGACCCGAATCAAATTCAAGTAAAACTTATCCCACAATTTAATCAGCCAAACAAGCAGGCTTTGCACTTGCTCGACCCAATTGATAAATATAATTATGAGTATTATAAGTAGGATAAATATATCATATTAAATTTGAGTAAAAGAATTTACGAGGTCGGTCGTAAAATATAACAAGTACTGGATATAACACGTGTCAACAGCTGTTCCTCCCCTCCCTCCCCCTTCGGATAGAAAGAAAGAACGGAAGAACGGCTGAATTCATTACTCCCTCTCTTTCCTGAATACAACAACAAACATGGCGGTAGTGGCTCAAGTTTCTTCCTCTCTCTGCACTTCCATCCGAGGTACCCCCTTTCTCTCTCTCTCTCTGTCTACAAGCTTCGCATAATTATCTTAATTTATTCTTATATATTCAATTTCCAATTACAATATGCTGTATTTTAGATGTCTGTGTGGTATCAAGCTCAGCAAGAACTTCAGCAATTTCTCGGCTTCCCCTTTCCAATCCAGCTCGAATTGGATCCACCTTCACCACTGGTTCTCCACTCTGTATGCTTTTCCAACTTTCCCACTCTTGAGTATATATGTGTATATATATATATATTTATACTAGCTTCTCAATTACAACATTCTTTCAATGTGAGTTAGGGTGGACTTGAGTTTGTTTGTTTTTAGTGGGGAGTATTGGTACTGGAAAATGCAATTTTTGTTGGAACTGGAAACGGGGTCTAGTTACTTTTCCTTCTAAAAATGTACTGTGCTTATGCAGATTCAATTTCGTGTACAGTAAAAGTATGGCCATTTAATCATTATTTGTGTTATTATCCACACAAAAGTTTTAGTGTGTGCTTGCGAACTCAAATTCAAATCCGCAATCTAGAATCTATAATTATTTTGCTTAAGTGTGATTCTTGATTTGGATGGACATCCCAAAATGTAAATAGTGTCTCCCAGTTTGGGATGCGCTGTATAGAACAATGTTCTCAGAATTTATGATTGATGAACTGAACTAATTTTGTGTAGAAACTGGGATAAAAACTTTGTAAACATACTTATGTAATTTTACAATTCTGGTAAAGCTTTTGAGCCAATTGTATGGATCATTGAACACATTAGTGTACATGTTTGATAAGTACTAAAAAACTATTAAAACCGTCTGGGACACTGGAAGTCATACAACAAAGATTCCCAGAAAAATGCTTCCTAGTCATACTTTCCTTTTTCAGTTTTTCTTAGGATGTCTCAATTAAGAGGTCGCATGTTTAAACTGAATCCACTAAATCTATCTCAAGATAGTTCACCAACCAAAGAAATTTTTTCCATGGAAGAAACCAAAAGGCAAGAGTTAATCTCACCGCATTATGTTCTTCCTTTCATTTCCAGTGATGCCCGTAGCTACTCATCAAAGGACATGTTCACCAAGAGCAACATCACTTACCATAAGATGTGAGCAGAGTACCAAGGATGGCAACGGCTTAGATGTATGGCTCGGCCGAATAGCAATGGTTGGTTTTGCTTCTGCTATTACCATTGAAGTAGCAACAGGCAAAGGACTTCTAGAGGTATATGGCTTTGCATTCTCATCTCTCTGTTGATCCAAATGCATAACATGATCTTGTTTGTAAACGTTACTTTTATTTGAACTGTTATAAGTTATAACATATATGATTGTCTTAGTGAGTTGTACTTTGTGGAAGAAACATTGTACTTGAGGGCATTCATCTTAAAAAAACCTTCTGCCATTTTGATTTCGCAGAATTTTGGGCTCACGTCCCCCTTGCCGACAGTGGCCTTGGCAGTAACAGCGCTTGTGGGAGTTCTGACTGCCATCTTTATTTTTCAGTCTGCCTCTGATAACTGATGTTTTTTTCAGATAAATCAAAACCATATGATTTTTGGAAGATGATCTTTAGTATGTACTTTTTCTTTTATGCAACTTCATCTTAGTGACAACAAAATATCAACACTTGCGAATATATATATATATATGTAAGGGAGACATTGTTCATGCAACAACATACTTATGTGTTGTCACTTTCAGTGGAGCTTCATTTGTTTCAAGATTTTGTACTTTATAGTTCTTCTTCTAAGTTGGGTGAATCCAAATGTAAAATGTCAAGAGTTGTGTCACATAATGTCAATTATTTACCACCTACATCCCAAATTCATGGTACATCAATTAAAACAAAAGTATACTCTTAATTTAGGGTGAAGGAGAACTAAAAGTTCAAACTTTATTTGCAAAATTACCAGTTCATGATAACAAACTAGCCCTTAAAAAGTCCATTTTCCTTTTCCTATTTGACTTTCGGAGTATACCAAACGCAGTTCAAAAGCAAAGAACTTTGACAAACAAAAGCCAATCAAGTAGGAGTCACTCTTATCATTAGCATGCCTAATTATAAAGTTTACAAAACAGGTCCCTAGGAATCTGTCTCAAGGGCGCAAGGCATAGTAAAGATTGATAAGACCAGTGAGCATTGAACTTACTATCTACGAAAGGGTACCCAAAAAATGTCTAATACGAACATCAAAGGGCTAATATTCACAAAAAAGTGGGGCCAAAAAGGACATTCACGATCTGATATAAACCCTAGTAGCTCAGATCTCCATAGTTTGAGGGCCAGTTGAAGCCTTAGACTTGGTTCCTTCACTCTTCTTCTTTCGGATTTTGTCATACTTTCTTGCTGGTTGTTCATCCATATCAGGCTGTGTACTCTCCAAGTTTTGGTTATTTGCAGCCAATGGACTGGACTTGAAAGCAGGATTACTAAGAACTGTTTCAGTTTGATTCCCCTCCTTCAATCTGATGAAAATTTGCATACTTGTTACATTACAATGGTGCAACGTGCAAGTAACAATATTAGAGAGGCATTAATGGAGAAATTGAAGCACTCACGCTAGCTTTTGCCTGGATTTACTGTCTAGTTTAATCTCAGAAAGGCACTCAGAGAGAGGAGAGCTCGGATGCTTTCAATTTCTTTAGGCGTATTTTTCTCTGGTACAAAAGGAAGCCAGTTCATGTATATCTTTGATGCAGATAATGATTGAATGAAATGTCTAGAAAATTTCGCACTATACTTGCTTGTGGGTGTAGAATTGTAGATAGAGAGATATTCAAATGTTCTTGCCCTCTATAGCAACATTATGGGCGGAAACTTGTAAGGAATTACCAGCAAGGTGTTGAGCTGCCTCGCGAAGCTCATCATCAACACACGTAGATGATGATTCTGATCTGAATCCAAATAAAAATTAAAATAATGTCACCAGCAAAAATAGTTAGCAAGATAATGTATGCGTGACTACATTATCAATTTTACCGTGAATTAGTCTTTCCCATGTCTGGATATTATATTAGGGCTCGGAGCTCAAAAGCTGATTTGTAGTTTTGTACTCTCACAAGAATTATTAACTTGCAGATTAGGGCTTTATAGTCGGAGAAGAAGTGATCGACGTGTCTGTGCTCCTATGCTCGTATATATAGTGACCAGATTGTAGCGCACACTAACGTAGACGGTTTGAGCCGTTACTCACCGCTTGTTACATTTGTTCGTCCACCCTTCTCACATTGTTCAATGCATCGAAATAATAAAAATTTATAATTATAAAGCTCCGTTTAGTAACGATATAAAAAAAAATTGTGAAAATTTAAAAAATAAGTTAGACACATGTGGGTGATGAGATAACTTATTATTTTTGACTTTTTTCATGGATAAATTTTATTTAATGGTTGACGAAGAAAAACATTTCAAAAAAAATTACGAAGAAAGAAAGATATCTATTTATAAAATAAACATGAAATGTGGTGTATCTTATCACATGCCTAACTTATTTTATAAATTTTTACCAAGTCAAGTGTTTTTTTTTCATGTTATCAAACGAAGCTTAAATATTATTACTTTAACTAGATAGAAATGCTGGTACACACTACACGAATGCACGTCTACACCTTTTTTACATGATCTAATACAAAATAAAAAATTAAAATGCTATCATAACATTTACTTTGTTTGATAATAATATAATTATGATAAGGATAAAATTGAGAATCAATAATTAATTAATTTGGTATCATAACATTTACTTTGTTTGATAATAATATATAAAATAAAATGAAAAGCAGCTAATTTAAGTGTGAAAATGGAACATAAGTTGAGATTAGCTCTTATTTTTTACTTTTTTCTATGAAAAAAAATTTCTTTAGGTAATGGTGGAAAAAATTTCAGTAAAATATTAAAGGATGATGGAGGACATATACTCACAAAAATGAGTATAGGATGAAGAGTGTCTCACTATATCCCTCAACTTATTTTTCATTTTCTCACCCAAATTACTTATTTTTCTATTCATTTTTTGTATTGCTATCAAAAGAAGCCTCAAAGGAGAAAGTTCTCTTGCTTTTATATATTAGTATTAATATATGCGTATTAATCAATTAAAGTGAAGGGTCATAGAAATCAATCATTTGAAGAAAGTCAACAAATTTAAATTTCTATAGGGTATTCCAATTCCTAAAGCAAGTTTTTCATTTGCCAAAACTTAGTATGTTTTCAAAAGTTTTAAAAAGTCGTATTGTCTACTTCTTATGTTATACATTTCAATAATACCACCCTTTCTATAAATGATACTATATCATGTCTTGCGTATTTATAAATCAACCTTTTTTTTTACTATTGGCGTGTACAATTTCACATCTTAATGTTGAATCTAATTAAAATTGCCATTTCGCATTAAGATGCAAAGTCCATTCTTGAATCTTAATCATAAAACTTTATTCTAATGTTGCTTATTTATAATATAATTGATGTATCAAAACTTATTGTGCGGTCAACAAATTTATGAATTAGTTGTACACAATAATGATAAACTGTACTAGTGCATAAATCAGATTTTAAGGAAAAATATAAACTAAACACACACACACAACCAAGCAGAGGTTTTTATAAGTCTAAAGTAGGTTCGCACTTGAGGTTGGTGTATATATATACTATATTGAAGAACAATGGCGTACAAGATTTTTGGCAATGGTGATTGGGGGATCGTGTGTAAGATCGTGTTTTTGGTGTCTCCCTCTCTTAACGTTAGGAATAGGGTTTACAAGTTGGACATGGTAGTATTTTAAGAATAATGTAAGGACAAATATAAGGATTGTTGGTGCTAAAAACTGGAAGTTTTTAGACCATACAGTCAAAAGGTTATGACAAATTATTTGAATGGTAAAGGTGTTGAATTTAAGAGAGTTAAGGATTTATAGAGGAGGTAAGCCTCGTATAAAGATACGGGTTAGTCCTCCTCTGTGGAATAGAGTTAGGAGCTCAGTTTGCCTTGTATTGATAGTAAACAAACAAGTATTACAAACTCGCGAAAGTCTCTCTACTTATTATATTCTCTCAATATTACAATAAGATGAAGGTTAGGCCACCCACAGTTTAGTTTCTCTAACAGAGGAGCCCTGAAGAGCTAGGCTACGAAGCTCTTGTGTCTATCTCTTGCTCTTGCGGTAGTGTATCTTGATCCTCTTGTCCAAACTGTTGGTTTTTCTTAGTTGAAACTTGGTTGTTGGGAGAAGTAAATGCTTCTTGTGAAAAAATAATAAGAGCTGGGGAGCGCGTGCAGAAGCGAATTAAAACAAATTATTAACCATTGGTTCGTTGTTAAGCGGATGTATTATCAAAAACCAATTTTAATTGAATCAAAAAGTAAAACCTAAAAGTCTATGAATTTTAATTCTAGAAAACCTATTTAATCTTTTCTAATATGCATCAATCAATAAAACAATTAAACAAATAAGCAAACACCAGAATTAACGAGGTATTCCTGCAGTGCAAGACTAATCCTCAACAATCCACTATATGCACAAAGGTTTACAAACACAATTAATCACAAATCACACAGACTTACAAAACTTGAATCGCACAAGCTGCCTGTAAAAGTTTCCACCTTCTGTGCGTACAGTCCTCCTATTCGAATGGCACGAACAAGTTCACAACGAATCACTCGCCACGGTATTACACCGTTCTTTAACTCTGTTTGCAAATCACACGCACTTTGTGATCTGATTGTTTTCTATAAAAAGAACGATTGCTTTTGCATGAATAAAAAGCCCTAAAGTGATTTAATATTTTGAGATTTTAATCTCTCTCTAAGATTTAAAAATCTCTCTCAAAACATATGTAAAAGTGTGCTCAAAAGTGTGTAAAAGTCTCTTGGCCTATGAATTTATTTATATAAAAATATAGAGACCAACTTACTTAAAGAAAAGGTTAAAAATAAATAAAATTAAAATTTTTGCTATATAAAATCACTGTCCATAAAATATAGCCGGACCGATACACCTCTAAAATCTCGAACCAGTACAAAATTGCGGATTTCAATTCCAAGCCCAAAAATGTGCCGGACCGGTACACATTATAACAAGTGGACCGGTCCACCCTTTCTTCATGAATTTTTGCACGCCACATGTATAAAGGTGACCAACCAAAACGTGACATGTGGCTTGGTGGAAATTAAATTAAAAAGCAACCACACACTTTTTAAACATCATCATGTGGGTTTTAAAATGGCTGGGCATCTTTGACTTTTCCTTCCTTTCTTAATTCTTTACTTTAATTAAATATTTTTCTTTCTATAACCCTTTTTTTTTTCTTTTTGTTTTTTCTCGTATTAAATTCGTTTGAACTTTAATTTAACTCAAATTTTCGAAGCAACTCTAGAAACATAATATAAATATAATTCAAGAGTTTTCTCATAAATTTGATTCGCCGAAATATTACGGATGCGAGAAGAACACTAATAAAAATAATAAAAAAATTAATTAGACCCAAAAGGTTTTTCTAAAAATAAAAATACCACCTAGGAAATTAAATTCAAATGTCAATACTCACCGTATCTTTCTCGATGAATTCTTTAGTGCATTGATTCGGTAGCTTGGTTTGCTTGTATTCTTTAGATGTAATTCTCCAGTGCATTGATTCGGTAGCTTGGCTTGCTTGTATATTCTTCAGATGTAATCTTGAACGACTCAAACCACTTACAAGCAAATGCGTTTTTGTCAAAGGAATAAAGCCAACCAAAATATAGACTTTACATCTTGTATATATATGACTAGAGGAGACGTGTGGCCAGAGCTCCTAGAGCAGGTCTGATGCCATGCTTCAATCAGTATCAACCCTGACATTGCTTATCCATGAATTCCAGTGCATTAAATGCAGTTGGTATGCATTTAATGAATGTGAGGGAGTTCTGCGCGCTCTGCAAAGCAGGTGGCAGTCGCCCATACTTCTGCTAACCACTCTGGCAGAGTTGTTGGGCGAGAGAAAGAGAGAACGCTCTGGAGCGAGCCGAAAGAGCTCTAGAGCCCGGTCCTCGCAATTTGTCGTACGTAATTGACCTTTGAAATGGTACCCAATTCTTGAGGGGCTCTATCTTTCTTACAAAGTCTTAATAAGACTCCTCCGAGCTCTTTGTACTGAAGCAGGCTTGATAACTAACGTGGACGGCCATGTGTCAGCTCAAGGTTGGCAGGGTAAATTAAATTAATAATTTACACTATCAATTGCCCATATCATTGACATTCAGCTTAGAGGGGTTGATTGGCAAGGATAAAAACTCTTGTTCGATTTTGGAAAAAATTTCGAGCTCTATTTGATAAACGACGTGCTTTGGGGCTTCTAGTGGAGGTCAGATTCGGTATCCACATCGAATTTGGTAGATATCTCGAATATAAGAGTCTTTGACATGTTTTAAGGACCTACTTTTTAACCCCGAGCTCCTTGGCGTGACCTTTACCGCTCGATGAGGTCATGTACGGCCGTTCCGTATTCCTTAGAGAACGTGCGAAAGCGTGGCAGTGGGTCTTCGAGTGAAAAGTTAAGGCTTTTGAAAAGACACTTAGCTTCCCCTGCACACCTTATAAAACTCTCATGCCTTAAAGAAAATCTTTTACTTTTCGCTTCTTCTTCTCTTAAACCTTAGGCACTTTAGAGCCCTTAAAACCTTCACTCAGCACACCCTCTCTTACTCTGGCTTACAAACCTTCTCTAGATTATAACTTTAAGAGATTTTCGAGTTTGGCCTTTGTAGATTTCATTGACCGCGTTCTGTACTTTGCTCCTAGCACCTCTCTACACACCTTAGCCCTTTTCATAGATCGCTTTACACACCATGTCCAGAACTTAGAGATTCTTATCGATACAGAGTAGGGCCCTTTCGCTGGAAATGAGGGCTTTTCGGTAGAAAACATGCCCACTCTCCCCAAGGTTAGGTCCATTGAAATCGTGGATAGCGAGGAGGAGGTAATTCATATTTGTCTCCCTCTCTCTTTATTGAATGATGCCAAGGATATCCAGAAGTACACGGAGTATCTCAATGCCTTAGCCGCTTTCCGTGTTCCATCGACCTTCTCTGCGCCCGACATCCCTAACTTCAAGAAAAAATATCAAATTCTTAATTCGATCAGGATTAGAGCGCTAGGCCTAGAAGAGAGGTATGCTTCTACGAGGCCTTTTTCGAGCATGGGTTGAGGTTTTCGATTGATGACCACGTAAGGGAGTTATTGGTAACTATGGACCTTGTTCCCGCCCAAGTTAGCCCGAACATGTGGTCCTGTTTGATAGGTCAATGATGATCTTTAGATCCATTTCCGCAGGAAGTCACGATATATCCATTGAGGAATTCATCTCACTCTTTCAGCCCAAAGACAGCGGAAGGAAGAATAAGGGTGTCTTCAATTGCCCCACAAGGTCTAGGGCCACAAAAATCATTTACGGGCTTCCTGATAGCATTTCGAATTGGAAGAAAAGGTTCTTCTATGTCTCAAGGGAGGACGGGGAGCATGACTCGAGGTGTCCCAGTATCCACGACCTCAAACGCTGGCTTTCAGAGCTAAAATTCGTTAGCAAGTCATTCTTCAGTGCTGAATGACCCTTTATTATTATATATATTAAACTGTTAAAGTCTCTGATCTCTTTTCTTCATCTTACACTTTGCAATTAAAAAGAAGAAGCCCGTCTTGGTGAAAACATCTTGGATGAAAGATGCCAAGGATTTCTTTCTCAAAACTACACTGATATTATAGCTCCTAGAATGCTATGGAGGTAGGGACTAGGCCCCAGGCCCACTAACACAAATCCCAATGTCCTTATTGTAGAGGACCTTCTTACCCTGGACGTGCTCTTGCCCTCTGAGTGAAACGACCCAGGGCTCCACGCCTCAAAAACCACTCAGAAGGGAAGTGGCGACCAGGTTCTTAGAATTGAGGTTCCACAAGAAGACAATCAAGGTGAAGTTTATCCTGTGTCCCTTGGGGACAGGGTCTTAACTGTAGTCCCCCTTCAACAGGTGCCCGTAGTGCCCAAGAAAAGTGAGTCTTCAATCTGTTTTTCTTTTTCTTTCTCTATAAAACTCCAATTATAGCCTTTGCTTCTTGCTAACTCTAACCTTCCTTCCTTCTTTTCCCAGCCTTGGCCTTTAAGGTGAACACCGAGAAGACGACTAAGAAAAGGACCGCGCTGGCCAAGGGTTTGCCCCCAATCGAAGAGGTCTAAAGGACCTGATAGAATTGGGGAGGTTGTTTCGAAACTGCCCAAGTTCTCCTAGCTAGCCCAAACGGTCATTGCCAGGTCTATCAGCCCTCCACCAGAGAATGCATAGAGTTGAGTGCATCTCATGAACGCCTCATTGGAGGAACTCCATTTCTTTAGCCCTGACAAGACGGCCTTAAAGAGAAAAGAGGCTTCAGATGGCAGAGCCCCCAGTCCTACTGATAAGAGCTCTGTAAGTGCTGAGGAGCTTAGGGTAAAGGAAGATAAGGTAGTAATAACTGGGGCCAAGGATGCCCCCAAGCAGACTTTAAGGCCTGGGCCAACTGATGAGGGCACGCCTGATCCTAGCGTCCAAGGTAGCTTTGCCTTCTTCGTGCAAGGCTATTCGCTCCCTCCACTATTGCAAAAAGTGTTGGAGTAGGCAAGAGAACGGGGAACGAGCTCATTGGCTAACTCATTTAGCCTTCACATGAGTTATGCATTTATAACTTCATTCTAGGCTCCTTTCTTCAAGTTCTTGAAGTATAATTTAGCTCTTCTCACTTCTTTTCAGGCTATGGATCTCTTTTTCTCAACCTTCCACCTAGCTAAAGAGGGTTTAAGCACAGTTGGCCATACAACTATTCAGGAGGAGCTCGCCAAAACCCAAAACGAGCTCTACATCACCAGGAGTGACCTCGAGAGAGCTGAAAATGACAAGAAGGTCATGCTGGAACACCTGAACAACGCCTTGTCAGGGACTGAAGGCTTAAAAAGCAAGGTGGACAACTTCAATGTCATGTTCGCCCGACTAGAGCCTGCATACAAAATGCTGGGGCAAAAACACGAGGCCATGAAGCAGGAGGCTTTCAACTTCAAATCCAAGCTGATCAATGCCAGGAAAGACCTCCAAGCCTCCGAGTCTGCACTTGAGATAGCCTAGAGGTCTGCAAAGCTAGAGCGCAAAAAGATAGAAGAAACTGAGGCAGCTCTAGGCTGCAATTGAGCTAGACTCTCCGACCTGGAAAATGAGCTAAAAGAGCCAAAGGAATCCCTTCATTCAATAAGAGTCCAGGCCGTTGAAGATTTCTGCAGCTCCAATGGCCCTTTACTAAGGATTTTCGATTCCTTCGTAACTGGTTTCTATAAGTGCAACGAATTGGCTCTGGAAAGGCCTGAGGAGCTCGACAAGCTAGAAGCTCCCTTAGAAATTGATGTAACTCCTGAGCTGGAGGCCAAGATTACTAAAAATATGTCCGATGCCCTTGCTATGCTACAGCTAATTCGAGTTAAGGAGCAAGATGTGTTGACCAAGTGGGAGACTGGTGAGGTTTCCTCTTCGTGAGCTGACGATGGAGCTGAATAATAGTTTTTATAGGCTTCTTCCTTTTGTATAGAAATCTAGGGCCCATGTAACTATCCTTCATATTAATGAACATAATTATTTATGCCTTGAATTGCCTTTTGCTTGCTTTACTTTACTTTAATTCTTGTTTTTACTTTTGTATAAGTTGTTTTGTGAGATGTAACAATGAGCTCTATAGATACTCTAATGCCCCCACAACGTAAAGAAAGTCAAACAAAACTAAGCAAAATAAATAGCGTGCCTCAAGGGAGGTCTTTTAAGAAATTCATAAGAGGTGAATGACATGTATGGTGATAGTAATCTTTTCGAGGTCTTTGTTATGGAAAAGAAAAAATTGTTCTTTTTATCCAAGTCTTGAGTATAATTATGCTCCCTTTTGATTTAGGCAAATTTTGACAAATTTTTTAACTGAAGACTTACTAAACTAACCTATTTATGAGAGGTTTTTACAGAGTGTAAATGTATTTTTTGCGAGTTAAGCACTTACTAAACTGACATCTTTGTGAGAGATTTTTTTATATAGTGCAAGTGTGCTTATTGTGAGCTGAGTACTTACTCAACTGACCTCTTTATGAGAGATTTTTTAACAGAGTGCAAGTGTGCTTTTTGCGAGCTGAACACTTACTAAACTGAGCTTTTTGTGAAAGGTTTTTTTACAGAGTGCAAGTGTGCTTCTTGCGAGCTGAACACTTACTAAACTGACTTCTTTGTGAGAGTTTTTTTTTTACATTACAAAGTGTAAGTTACAAGTAATGAAGTATCAAACAAAACATTTTATATACATTCCTCTGGATGCGACTATTAGAAAAAATATAATATGTTCTAACTCAAGGATAGTATTTCTTAAGGTGCTCTATGTTCCATGGTCTCATAAGCTCTATGTCGTCCACGGTCCATAAATAACAAGTGTCAGGTCTGCTGACTTTGGTGATCACATAAGGGCCCTCTAACTTGGTAGAGAACTTGCCGTATTCAAAAAATTTTGTTGCCAATGTGACTTTTCGGAGCACCAAGTCGCTAACATTCAGGCCTCGATGTATGACCATTTTTTGTAACTTTTAACCATAATTCTTTTATAAGCCTCTTCCTTAATTCGAGCCCGCTCTCTCTTTTTTTCAAAAAAATCTAGGTTAGCCAGCAAGTCTTCATTATTACGAGTTGGGTCGTGATGGTTGATTTTGTACGTCGGGACTCCCATTTCCACTGAAATGACTGCTTCATTTTCATAGGTCAGGGAGAAAGGGGCTTTGCCCGTTGGACCTTTGATGGTGATCCTATAAGCCCATAGTACTGAGAAAAGCTCTTCGAACCAGTTTCTCTTGGCATCATCGAGTCTCTTCTTCAACGAGCTTAGTAAGGTTCTGTTGGTGACCTTTGCCTGGCCATTGGCACGAGGGTGGACAGGCGAGCTGTAGTGGTTTTTGATTCCATGTCCTTCACAAAAGTCTCTAAAGAGGTCACAATCAAACTGCTTTTCATTATCAGTGATCAGCACATTTGGGATACCAAAACGACATATGATACTCCTTTGCACGAAATTCTGAATCATCATGGTAGTGATCGTTGTCAGTGCTTCGGCCTCAACCTATTTGGTGAAATAATCGATGGCCATAACTGCGAACTTGGTCTGCCATTTGCCCAACGAAAAAAGCCCCACTATGTCCATGCTCCATTGAGAGAAAGGCCAAAGGCTGCTAACTGGGGTCATAAGCTTTGCTGGAAACTGTTGGATGTTGGCAAATCGTTGACACTTGTCACATTTCTTTACCAGTTCCTTTGCATCTTGTAGGATAGTGGGCCAGAAATAGTCTTGTCTGCCAATTTTGAGTGCTAGTGAGAGAGCTGTTGGATGCCCTCCACATAGACCCTCATGAATCTCTAGCAAGGTTGCTTAGGCTTGGTGCATGTCGGCAGAGCAAAAAAGGGAAGACGTATCCGCTCTTGTACAGTACTGCTTCAATGACCACATATCTGTTGGACATGTATTTTATTCTTTTGGCCATCTTTCCATCTTCAGGGAGAATTTCGTCAGTGAGATGATTTAAAATTGTATCAATCCAGCATTTGCAAACATGCACCGGAGCTGTGTCCAACTCCAAGGGTTCATCTATGGCTTTTGTTTTCAAATATTCAACGTGAATCCCACTTGGTAAGTCTGAAGTCGTGACAAGTTTGGCCAGGCAATCTGCCTTGTTGTTTTGAGCTTGTGGGACCTTGATGAAGATTAAGTTAGAGTATCTCTGAACTGCCACTCTAGCTTTTATCAAGTAGGTAGCCATGCGATCTTCTTTTGCCACATTGTGACCAAGTATCTGGCCGACTACTATCGCGAAGTCTTTATAGACCACCATGTGCTTTACTACCAGATCACCGACTATTTTCAGGCCCGAAATAATGGCCCTATACTTAGCCTCATTGTTAGAGGCCTTGAACATGAACTTCAGTGCTATCTCCAGGGTGTTAGCCTCAGGAGTTATCAGCACCAAATCGACTCCAAAACCTTGCAGATTAGAAACTATATCAGTGTGCAAGACCTATATGGGTATCCCTGGAAACATGTTCATTGAGGTGGTAGGGTCGAGGTGTTTGGGTCTGGGAGCGGCACTAGCTCTGGCGGCTCGTCAATATGTTCTTCTATGTAAGTGAATTTGGCTATGAAGTCTACCACTGCTTGACCCTTGATCGAGGTTCGAGGCCAGTAGTTAATCACGAACTACCTGAGTTCAACAACCCATATGGCTAAACGACATGATTGCTCCGGCTTGTTGAGAATTCTTCGCAATGGCTGATATGTTAGCACATCTATAGTGTGAGCCTGAAAGTAAGGTCTCAAATTTTGAGATATGATAAGCAGGATATAGGCCAACTTTTCTAACCTCAGGTAGTTTATTTCGGTAGCATGCAGAGCTCTGCTCGTGTGTTATACTGGTAGTTGAACTCCTTCACTGTTCCTTATCGGTGCTGAACTAACTGATGTTCGTGATACTGCCAAGTACAAACTCAGAATTTCCTCCTTCTTGGTGAGCTAAGGAGGGATGAGCTTCGAGGTATTGTTTGAACTGCTGAAAAGCCATCTCGCATTCTTCAGTCCACTCGAAAGCTTTTCTCAGAGTTTTGAAAAAAGGGTGGCACTTGTTGGTTGCTCTAAAAATGAACCTGTTGAAGGCTGCCACTCTTCTTGCCAGACTTTGGATTTATTTCAGTTTTGATGGAGGTCTTATATCAATAAGTGCTTGAATCTTCTCTAAATTAGCTTCAATTCCCCTTTGAGTGACCATAAAACCTAAGAATTTTTTTCCTTTAACTCCAAAAGCACACTTGGCTGGTTAAGGGAAATGTCGTTCTGTTTGAGTATGACAAAGGCTTCGTTGAGGTCGTCCACATGGTTCGTGGCTTTAAGGCTTTTTAACCAAAATGTCATTAATATAAATCTTCATATTTCTGCCTATTTGGTCATTAAACAACGCCTCATCACCCTTTGGTAGGTAGCTCATGTGTTTCTTAGGCCGAATGGCATAACTTTGTAACAGTACATGTATTTATTGTTGATAAATGAGTTATTATCTTCATCTTTTGGATCCATTTTGACTTGATTGTAGCCAGAGTAAGTATCCATGAAACTCAGCATTTCGTGGCCCGTAATTGCGTCTACAAGCTATTCGATTTTTTAAAGCGAAAAACTGTCTTTCGGGTAGGCCTTATTATGGTCTTTGAAGTCCACGCACATTCTCCACTTCCCGCTGTGCTTCTTCACGAGCACTATGTTGAAGAGCCACTTCAGATAGTGGACCTCCCGAATGAAACCAGTTCGTAGGAGCTTCAGGACCTCTTCTTTGGAGGCCAAATTCTTTTTTGCAGCAAAATTTTTTTTCTTCTCTCTCACGGGTTTGAAAGTGGGGTCAGCGTTGAGCCTGTGCACCATGACCTTCGGGTTCAGTCCCTTCATGTCATCGTGGGAAATGCAAAGATATCCGTGTTAGCCCGTAAGCATTGGTAAAGTTATTCTCTGACCTCTGCGCAAAGTGGATCACTGATTTTTAAGATTCTATCGGACTGTGAGGGGTCCAGAACCAAATCTTCCACTAGTTCACAACTGAGTTATTTTTCTTCATCCCTGGGTCTAAAGTGTCGATCTCCCATTTCTCTGTGTCGTTAAGCTCTCATGTCCCCATCAATTCTTTCTCAGCTGTGACTTCGACCTCAATAACTATGATGTCTATAGTTCTGACTTCTTTTAGCATCTCAAACTGGCAGTTAGGAGTTTCGACCTGATTTTCTTTGACCTCATCGACTCTGTGGATGTAGGGAATCTCATGGTCAGGCTACAAGTCGAAATGGCAACCCTGATCTCATTGAGCGTTCCCTTGCTGAGGATCACGTTATAATGGGAAGCTCTATCTAGTATCAAGAATTCAGCAACTGTGGTGATCTGTTTTGAAGTTGTTCGTAGGGTTACAGTAGGCTTAATTATTCTTAGAGACTTAGTCTTTTCCTTTGAAAAACTAACCAGGATGACGGAGGAAGGGGTTAGGTACTCTGTGGTGAGGCCCATGGCCTTAAAAGCACTGTAATACATGAGGTTGAAAGTGGCCCCTGTGTCAATAAGAATTCTGTGGACATTGTGATTGCCCACCATCGCTGTTACTATCAGAGGATCGTCATGAGAGAATTCTACACCGCTCATATCTTTGTCGGTGAATACGAGCTTCTTCGCATCATACTTCATCATTTTGATAGGTCTGAAGCTAATGCATTTTGCCTCCGATCTCGAAGAATTGGCCTTTCTGATGTAGGCCTTCTTGGACCTATTGTTGTTCCCAGAGTAGTATGAGCCCCCTTTAATCATGAGATTTTGTTTTCAGGTGCCTTTTTTTGGCTTCTTGGAGAGCTCATTTCTTTCTTTCTATATATTGCATGAGTTGCTCTCTCTGAATGGGCTCCGATGTCACGAAGCTTCGTCTGAGTGCCTTGTTGGTGGAGGAGGGAGCGAGGCCAAAATTTTCTCATAAGAGGTCTCCCTAGTAGTGCTGGAACGGTAGGATTCGAGCTCGCCAATTCTGCTGCGGCTCGGTCTAGATCCTCTACCACGGTCTTCGAGTCTTTCTCTGACCGGAACTCTTGGAGGGATTAGGTGAACATTAGCAAACGTGGAGGCTGAGAACGACCTGCTTCTCGAGCTGGTTCGGGGACTCTCTCTTTAGGCTAAGAGTCTATCAATTCGGATTTGAAGAGCAGCTTGACACTATTGTAGGGCCAGTATAGGGTCTGGTTGAGTTTGTCTAGAAGACATAGTAGATTTTAGGTGCTTTTGTAGCTTTATAGGAGGTATGTAACTTTAAGAAATTATCTTTTTCACAGGCGGTGCCAAACTGTGGGTGCTAAAAACTGGGATTATTTTAGACCACACAGTCAAAAGGTTTGGAATGGTAAATGTGCTAAATTTAAGAGAGTCAATAATTTATAGATGAGGTTGGCCTCGTATGACGATACGGGTTAGTCTTCTCCTGTGGAATAGAGGTAGGAGCTCGGTTTGCCTTGTATTGATAGTAATTTAACAAGTGTTACAAACTCACAAAAGTCTCTCTGGCTATTATATTTTCTCTATTACAATAAGAAGAAAGCTAGGCCACCCACAGTTTAGTTTTTCTAACAGAGAAGCCCTGAAGAGCTAGGCTACGAAGCTCTTGTGTCTATCTCTTGCTCTTGTGGTAGTGTATCTTGATCCTCTTGTCCAAACTGTTGGTTTTTATTAGTTGGAATTTGGTTATTGGGAGAAGTAAATGTTTCTTGTATATATATGACTAGAGGATACGTGTGGCCAAAGCTCCCAGAGCAAGTCTGGGGACATGCTTTAATCGGTACCAATCTTGACCTTGCTTCTCCATGAATTTCGGTGCATTAAATGCAGTTGATGTGCATTTAATGAAAGTGGGGGAGTTCTGCGCGCTCTGCAGAGCGGTGGCAGTCGCCCATGCTTCTCTTAACCACTCTGGCATAGTGGTTGGGCTAGAAAGAGAGAGATCTGGACCTCGGTCCTCGTAATTTGTCTTACGTAATCGACCTTTGAGCGGGTACCCAGTTCTTAAGGGTCTCTATCCTTCTTACAAAGTCTTAACAGGGCACATCCGAGCTCTTCGTACTGAAGTAGGTCCGATAGCTAACGTGGACGGTCACGTGTCACTCGAGGTTAGAGGGATAAATTGAATTAATAATTTGCACCATCAAGGATAATTCTTATAAGTTATGAATTATATATGATAATTCCTTGATTTATAGGATAGTAATTGTCCTTTTGGGATTGAATTTTGAATCATTTCTTATTTTTGACCACCTTTGGGATAGGATTGCCAACCATACTACATTGATCTGCTCAGTTATAACCAGTCCAATAAGAGTTTCATTGACACCTTACGGTAATCATAATCAATTCAATATCTCATTTTTTTATTCACAAAATCAAAAAATATTTGTTTAATTCTTTCCTATTATATTATGTCTAAATTATTTTATCCATTTTGCTCAAATGATTGGAAATGTGACTATTCTAAAGCTCTCAGGTTTCACCCGGTTGCTTATATATATATAAAAAAAATCTCTATCCTTAAAAAATAGCAAAAGTTAAACATTGATTCTTTATTTAAAATAAGCGGCATAACAATATAAGGTCAATCTTCAAATTTGTTCCTATATCAAAACAAATCAGATAGTGTTTCTCCATAAAAATTTCCCAAACACCATAAAAACATAGTTTAGAGCACCTCTAATGGAATAACCCAAATTGAATAATCATAATGACTTTTTACTATCCATTTAGTAAATTGTTATAATAATGTAAACTATCAAATTTATAAGGTTCATTATATTGATTGGCCATAAATTAATCAATTTGAATTTTGTTTTTGTTTTTTTTAAAAAGTGAAGGAAACATTATCTAAATTATTTTAGTTATTGAAAAAAGTTGTTAACTCTGATTATAAGAGTATCTCTAATGGTATAATCAAAACAACAATTATAATCAATTTTAACAATGTTGACTGAAAACATTACACCAATGGCATAATGGATTTTACAAATTTGGCTATTGAGAATAAAATAGCCATCGAGAAGGCCTACATTATTAACCTTAACAATTTACTAAATGAAAAATTAAAAATTATTTTGATTATTCAATTTTGGTTATTCTATTTGAGATGCTCTAAAAGGAGTAAATTTGGTTATTGGTGAAAATGTTGTTAAAATTTGATTATGCTATTTGGATAGTATTTTTAACTAATATTGTTAAAATTAATTATAATTATTATTTTGATTATATCATTGGAGATATTCTTATCGTAGAATTTCTCCCTTCCAAATATAACATATTTTTTAAAGTTTTTTCCCTTAAATTTAAGAAAAAATATAGGACAATGGTCGGAAATATTTTAACTAATTTATCCCAATTATAATCATAATTTATTTTACCATAATTATAAAGAATAAATAAAAAAGCAAGTACAAACAATGAAACTATGTTTACAAGAAAAAAGTAGTTAGTAATTAGGTGATATTATAGGAATCCCGATTTTGTTGCCAAAATACTAATGTATCCTTAACACACCATAATTTAATAATTATGGATCATGGCACCTATATGGTGACACTTTTAATTTTAGTACTAAGTCAATGTTTTGTTGCTGAATTTTTACATTCGATAAACTTTGACTAAGTTAATTTTTAAAAATATTTCACTAACATTTAATCTCGACAAAAAATTACCAAATTTTATTCTCTTACTCAATAAATTGCCACCGATGTTGACCTTTAAGTCAGCAATTTGCTACTGACTTGTATATAATGTATTGGAGTAACCAACTTCATATGGTGACACTCCAAATTTAAGTACTGAGTCGGTGTGTTATTGCCAAATTTCAACATTCGATTTAGTAACCTTCCACCGATTTGATATTTAATAAACTTTGGCTGAATCAATTTTTAAAAATATTTTACTAACATTTCTCGGCAAAAAATTACCGAATTTTAACCTCTAACTTAATAAATTGCCGCCCACCGAATGTTTGACCATTAAATCAATAACTTGTTATTAACTTATATATTATGTAGTGAGGAAATCAACCCCTAATTTATAACCACAACATTAAGTAGTTAATATTTTAATTATTCTTATAAAAAAAATACTTTATTTCAAAATTTTAGTATCTCAACTACAAAATAAAAATGTATATAACACAGAAATTTGGTTGACTTGAGAATTTGGGAAGTCACGCGGGTTGCAAGCCGAAGGCGTTGGTATTCATGAGCATATTAAAGTTAAAACTCAAGTAGAATCTTTTAATATTCCAAAAAAAATATACACTAGAAATAAATATAATATTATAATCTGAAAATTGAAAACATCGACTGACACACTACGACGTCGGTTTCCCACGATACGCTTGTCGGCAAATCAACGTAGATTTCTGCGATTTCAAACAAAGCTGCGAAGAAACCGGGCAACTCTGTAAGCAGTTGTCCCCTAAGCTGCCGGTAACAGAAGATTCGCCGGAAAACAATCCCATCGGCGGGTACCCGTTCAAGAAATTCCCATCAAGGTACAACCTCTTTAACGTCACCTTGTTCCCGTACTCCAATGGAATTGGCCCACGTAGCTTGTTGCTACGCAGATTTAAAGATGTCAAAACAGGGTAATCAGATAAATTTAAAGGTAAATTCCCTTCTATTTGATTAAACCCAAGATCGATGGCCATTAGACCACTGTTGAGATCCCACGGCTTCCATATCTCGACACGTGTAAAGCTGTTATTGGCCAAATCAATCTGCTGAATCGACGGCAAGAGGAATAACCAATGCTGCAGTATTCCGGTAAGCGAGTTCTCACTAAGTTCGACTACTTCCAACTGAGTTAACCCGCTAAATGAAGATTCGAAAAGAGACCCAGATAGAGAATTCCCCTTCAATGCCAGCTCTATTATATTAACCGGCAGTTTCGGGATCGACCCGATGAGTTTGTTAAAACTTAAGTCGAGCCGTCTCAAGCTAGAGAGTTGATTCATGGAATTAGGCAAAGACCCGGAAATCAAATTTTGAGAGAAATCGAGGGACTCAAGAGATTTGAGGGCGGTCAAGGAATAGGGTACTGAACCGGAAAATGAGTTGGAGCGGAGAATGAGGGTACGGAGATTGGGGAGGGAGGAAAGAGAAGAGGGGATGGGACCGAAGAAGTTGTTGTCGGACAAATCAATGAGGGTGAGGTAGGTGAGTTTGGATATGACGGGAGAGAGGGTGCCGAAGTAGCCGGCGGGGTCGAGGGTGAGTTGGGTGAGTCGGGAATTTGTGCAAGTTAGACCACAGGTGAAGTGGGTGGTGCGGGGAAGGGAGCAGGGGTGGATGGTGGTGGTGAAGTTCCAGGAGGATAGGCAGGAGTAGGGTGGGATTGTGGTGGGTTTGATTGAGGATTTGAATGATTGGAGGGCTGTTATGTCGGAGGAGGGGGTGAGGGAGGTGGCGGTGTGGAAGGGAGAGAGGAGAAGGAAGAGGAAGGTAGACATGGTTAACAGCTGCATTTTAGAGAGAGCGGGGAAAAGAGAAATGTTGAAAGTGATAAATTATACAACATAAGAAATAGAGAAATTATATTAATGAACAAGAATTCCATAACGGATTACATTGTTACGATTTTACTTCTTACAATTGATGAGCATCTATATATACTGGAAATTAGAGAAAGAGAAAACAAACATAATGAGAACAATTACATAATTAAAGGAATTTAAAGAACAAACATAATAAATACCACTACATAATTAAAGAAGTTAAAGTGCATAGAGAGGGGAATAAGGGAACAAAAGCATAGGGAGGAATCTCCTTTAACACCCCCCGTCAAGCTCTGGATGACTTGGAAGCATGCGGAGCTTGGATCCAGAAATCGAAAGCGAGCAGTCACATGAGAGATATGATGTTACTGCGTTCGGCAGAGAGATCTGAAAATAATTGGAAATCCGAGTTCACGGTGGCGCCGGAAATGGAGGTAAGACAACGGGTACTGCCTGATGAGAATACAGTGACGGTGGCTGAAGGCGACTGGTCACGCCGGTGCTGTACTTCTGGAAAGTAGTAGGTGAGAGTTGGGTATCTGCTGGTGGTGGTGGTGGCCGCTGAGGTTGCGGTGCTGTTGTAGAGAGAGAAAAGGAGAAACAGGGGGTTGGGTTACGTGGTGGGTCTTGTTGTGGTGAGGGGCAGGGCTGGAATTTGAGGACAGTTCCTTAGGCGGCGCTGGTGGTGTTTGTTGGTGGAGGTACGCCGGAGAATGGCTATGGCGCGGGAAGAGAGCTATCCTAGGCAAAGGCATAGCCGGAGAGAGAGAGAATGCACGCCGGGAAGCGATTAAGCATATGTATTGGTCAGATCTGAAATCTGGCATGGTATCTGGACGGCGCTGCGAGAGGGCGCGCCGGAGGGATTCGGAGATGCGTGTAGTGACGCGGTTGTTGTTGTTGATGAAGTAGGTGCTGCGGAAGAAGCTGGCAGCGAAGCTACCGGAGTTCGCGGTCGGAGAAATAGTCGGCGACGATGCCGGGGATTGAGAAGCAGTAGAGGCCTTGGATGCAGGTAGGTCTCCCGTGGATGTTCTAGCATCACGTTTGCTAGAGAGAGAGATAGGGATAGAAAGGATGATAGCAGAGAATTTGGACAATTTGGACAGTGGGTTTGTAATGGTGAAGGATGAAGGAGGAAGGATTAAACCTGGCTCTGATACCATGATAAATTATACAACACAAGAAATAGAGAAATTATATTAATGAACAAGAATTCCATAATGGATTACATTGTTACAATCTTACTTCTTACAATTGATGAGCATCTATATATACTGGAAATTAGAGAAAGAGAAAACAAACATAATGAGAACAATTACATAATTAAAGGAATTTAAAGAACAAACATAATAAATACCACTACATAATTAAAGAAGTTAAAGTGCATAGAGAGGGGAATAAGGGAACAAAAGCATAGGGAGGAATCTCCTTTAACAGAAAGGATATATGAGAGGGAAATGTTGAAATCCGAGTGAGGAAAAAGGCCACAGTCGGCATCAAAAAACACAAGAAGGCAAATAATTTGTTGGCACACGTTGTTTTGGGTCAATTTTCCAATAAAAATAAATTATGAATTTTTTTTAATTTTTTTCCCCATATTCTCGTTTGTTTCAATGATGGTATTGTTTATTACTAACATTCTTTGTCCCAAACATTTTTCTAAGATAAATTTATTACCAATAGCATCTTCCGTAGGTTCACTTAATATCGATTTAGATGGAGTTTGTTGATAAGAACTCAGATAACATTAAGTAATGAAATGTTGAAATGTTTTTGAAATAAAAACTACCTTATGAGATGTAAGTGTACTTGCGTAAACTTAGTTCAAATAGAGAGAGTGTGTTGTTAAGCACTAGTCTAACATCATGCAATGAATGTGGTGTTTTTGGTAAATAAAGTGTTAAAGTGTATTTTTAATTAAATTCTAGAGCCAATGATTGTAACACATTTGAGGAGTTGTATGACCAAGTATGAACAAGATTTCAAGATCTATATCCATAATAAGTTTAGCTTGCTTAAAATTTGCGAAAAAGTAGGTTCAATATCAAATTTGTAATTAAAAATTAATAATAGTTGATGGCTATAAAGTACTTAAAAGCGTTTGAGAAAAGAACAAGTGAAGAATGCAGTGTAGTTGAAAGTCCAAAGTTCACTTGGAAATTAATAATTTACATCTATACGGGCCAATCCAAGGTTCATACTAAAACAAAAGTTGAATTTAAGTGTAGAAAGTGTATTTTACTTCGGGCTTCAACAGGTTTAAAATAATTCTATAGAACTTGAACGACCCAAAACTCAAATCATATAGTCTAATTAGCAGACCTACTCTTACAAAATTACTCTTACAAAATAAGGTAAGGTGATGATGCTACTACACGCAAATCACTTATATTGTCACTATGAATAGTAATAGAACAAGGTGAGGTATTCTACTATTCTTTCGTCCTCCCCTCCACTTTAAATGGGAAATCCCCGTCTCTAACCTCATCTGGTTTTGGTTTTCCACACAAACTACCACGAATATATGCTATGTTAAATAAAATAAAAAAATAAAAAATTATTTTTATTTTAAATATATATATATTATGTCATATTTTGTACACTTGTATATCTTTTTACGTGGAACATTTATCTATTACTAAATTATATATTGATATAAATTTATTAATAACAGCCAATAAACTTATATTTTAAGTATTAAAAAATATAATTAACTAATTAAATTAGGTTCCTTACGGGGGTGTGGACCTCTTTTTGTTGCGCATCCCCGAATACATGTGAGAGAAAATATTACTCCTATACCCGCCTCCGTAATACGGTTCCTTGCAATAATTCAAATCCACAGAGAATTTCGCTATCCGTAACTGTCTTCATTATTATAGGGGTTGAGAACTAATTGAACCCAATAACTCATTATAATAGGACAAGGATATACTAATTTGGCTTTGAAAATACCAGATACAAGTAATGTCCAAAAATAAAATTCTTTATACAGAAAATTTTAAAATATTGATTATGTTTTAAAATAAAAGCACGAGATCAATTTGAGACAAATCAAATATTATATATTTTGAAATAAACCTCGAAAATAATCCAAAATCCTTTGCTTTCATTTTTTATTTTCTTGTAAAAGGGAGCTCAAGATCAGTGTTTTAAAGGGCGTTCAGAAGCGTGCCCCAATGCTCGCCTTGCTGCGCCTTAAGCCAACAACGCACCAAAGTTTCTGGAGAACAGCGAACTGCAAACTAGGCTTAAGCCTTTTGTGTAATTATTTTTAGACAAAAAGGTCAAAAATATGCCATTTTGTGCAAAAAAAAAAAGGCATCAATTTTAAACCCTAAAATACTAATACACGCCTGTCTAAAAGACTTAAACTCAAAACAGAGATAGGGGAGGAAGAATGATTGAATGACAACTAACAAGTAACAACAAGAAACCGTGCAACACATACCAAATTCCAAGCCCTAGATTATAGATGGAATCATTGATTTGAGTCGAAATCTTTTTGCGGTCCTCAACTAGGGCTTGATTTGGGTTTGATTTTGTTGGATGGAGTGTGATTTGAGTTTTGAAAGATAAATTGTTTGATTTTTACGAAGAGAGAGAGTAGCCATCTGATTTGGAATTTTGGATGGAGTGTGGTGTTTGGATTCTATTAAGGGGGAAGAGGTTTTAATTTTGATAAATAATAACATACCCTTTAAGTTATATTATTTACACAAAAGGGTTACGTTTTATTACATTAGGGCTTATGTCTCACCTTTTAACAATAAAAAATATATATTTATGCTTTCATCTTTTAAAACACTGCTCATGGAAATCCAAATCTTTTTATTCAGGCTTCATTCCCATTTCATCTTTGACCTTAAAAGAGAACCCAGGCCCACCCAGCCTATTATTAGGCCCATTCTTTCGTGCTTCAACAAAAAAAAAAACAACTCAGCCCATATCCTTAACTTATTATATACAAAGCTTATTTGTCCACGTATTAGCGCTACTCAGGCATATAAAATTTTATAAAAATAATTATTTTCACGTACAGTATGTGTTACTTGTACATATAAATTTTTATTAGAAACTTTTAACAAAAATAAAAGATAGAATAGTGGCAAACTTTAAGTATAATTAGCTTAAGGGAAATGGTTCAATATGTTAGAATTTTTTATTTATTTTTTTGTGAAAAAAAAATGACAAATTAATAAAATAGTAATTTCAAATATATTACGCAATTTATTAACGGTTGAAAGTTGTTTTAGCTTTATAATATAGTATAGAGAAATATATATAGAGAGAGGTATTTTTGTTTTTGTTTTCGGATTTGTCTTATATTTTATTTTTAAACCGACTCCTTCATTTTATTTAGAAGTACACAGACTCTTTTTATCAGTTACAGTTGATCTTTACGTTGTGAACTTCTTTCCCTCCAAAAACAACCATTTCCATTTTCCCGCATATTTCCACCTACAGCTCTCGCATTAGTCCGTAATACCCTCTCTATGTATATGTCAGTATATGCATGAACCAAATTCTAAATTTAGATCTCAATAATTCACTTCCATTGGATTCTCAACAACCACATATATTTGGTTGATTCCCCTGCATTATAGACCCCGCCCCCTCCCCCCTCTTCACATATCACCAACAAACCACCACCATTTATTCACTTTCCTCCCACACAAATTTCTCCGGAAAGCCTTTCCCGGCAAAATTATTCCCATCCTTCGCTAAGCACACCAGACTCTGTGCCCCTCGATAGGTGCCTTTCCCACCACCTCGAGGGCTCGAGTTTAGGTACTTCCGTCCTTCGCTAAAAGATAAATATGAAACACTTTCAGTCTATCCTCCTAACATTTGCTGTGGTGCTCATTGCCCTCTCCACCACCAAAGGACTGGAGCTATTTGAACCTTCGGGTACAGAGGACTTCAATGGGAGAATAATTGATATAACTCATAGATATGTACCTGAGATGCCTTCTTACGGGACAAATAAAGGACTCAGGCAGATTTTGAATCGGACTACTGATCAGAGGAGGAACGATCTCACTACCAATTCTGAACTCAAGATGCCTGTTCACTCCGGCACTCACACCGATGCGCCCTCGCATGTATTCATCGAGTACTTGGAAAAAGGCTATGATATTGATTCTCTCAAGCTTGAAACACTCAATGGTATATATACTTAAAACCTTCTAATATTAACCTTATTTATTCTTCATCCTTTTAGTGGTGACAATTCCGAAACATGTCACCAAACAAAACAAAAGTAGTTCGAGAATTGGTGCTTGCATTTAAATGCAGGAACAAAATTGATACGAAATTAAGAGTTATGGCATGGGTGTCTAAATGAGAGAAAATGTTTCGTTTTTAATCCTGGAAGGACGTGTTTATTAATTATTAGGATGGAACAATTGTAATTGTTTATGTCGGTTTGTGCCCTGTTTAAGTGGGCGGTGTTTCTTCTAGCTAAAAATAATACAACCTCTTGTCGTGTTCATGTTCTTGTGTTTGTCAGGTCGTGTTAGGCAAAAACGCGACCACAAAATACAAATTACCACCCTTACAACCTTTGATGGCAAAAATTGATGGTCCTATTTCTCTAGGGCATAATTAATCTACGACATCTTACAGTAAAATAGAAATTAATTTATGGCTTTGACCATTGATTAAGTTGAAATTTATGTTTTATTAATAAAATATTGAAGTCAAAGTAGGACGAACTATCGGAGCAATGGATATGTCATGTTTATTGATTTTTGTGAAAATTCAAAAATGTTATAAGCACAAACAAAGAATACACATTACACGGGGCATTCCTCTGGCAATACAATAACACCCTCTTATCAATCCCCCAAGCTTTACAAATCTGCCACTCGCCAATGCCAAGATTTAGCTTGAACATAACTCTCCACATCTCTAATAACTACATACACCTCTCTAAACTTATTCTGAAATATTCTCTGATTCCTTTCCTGCCATAAGCAAATACACAGCAGCAGCCAAAGACACGCTTCCCACTCTAGCTTAAAATGCACACTACCTTTGACCCATTGAAGCATAGCAGAAACCTCTGACTCCCAACTATTACATACATATCTTTGCCCATTCCTATATAAAATCTCACTCCAAATCTCCCTTGAAAAAGTGCACGTAAAAAAGAGATGGTCTCTACTTTCCTCTTGCTCGCCACAAAAAATACAAATATTACTTTGCACAGTCCCCCATCCCATTAGTTTATCCAGAGTACTCAGTCTATCCCAACATGTAAGCCACAGAATGAAACTACATCTAAGAATCTCATCTTTATGCCACACCAAAAAATGCCAGTCCACCATAGATTTAGTGTCTGTTAAGCCATTATATGCTGATTTAAGAGTGTACACCCCATCTGTAGTGAGTACCCATCTAACCATGTCATGTTTATTGATTGTCTTTGTCTTCAAGCTTTAACAAGAGTTGTGTACAGACGTTCAACAGAATTGTTAAACTGTTTGAATTTTCAAGCTGGTGTTCTTAATATGTGATGGAATGTAGATCTAACTTACTCCTACCAGAAATGAACCGTACAGTGAAGCAGATAAGAGGCACTAAAGGTGGTAATTGAATTACATATTAACTCGATCAATACCACCAATCCATGGCTATGGCGTTCTTGTATCACTTTAACGGAAGCCAACTTAGTAGTATGCTTAGTATAGATTAATTTTGCTGTAGTGGAATTTATTTCTCTAATCAAAATTAGTCTTTATGAATCTTCAATGCTTTCTTTGCTGAGCGGACTTCCTATAACCCATGGCGATTGCTCTATTCTCCTATTTACGCCATTAGCGAGTGATGGATCTATTTTTCTTTATACTTTTAATGTGATTCGCTATTTTGTTTTTCTTTGCTCGATTCCCATATTGCAACTTCATTGATTTGGATTGATAAGCCAGTGTTTTTTTCACAGGTCCTGTATTGTTAGTTGATGTTCCAAGGAATATGAACATAAGTGGTATGTATTTCAAGTAACTTGTAACAGAAGCTTGTTTTAATTTTTACTATTTTGAATTTATTGCTCTCTTTGTTGCATTCTTGTTGATTTGAGCAGCTCAAACAGATTGATTATACTATATTAGCAAAATTTTTTAGCTTTATATCCCCCTTGAACTAGGATTTCTTCTGCATTCTTTATTTCCATGGTATTCATTACTTTTCTGTGTATTCTTTGCCCATGCTCTGTAATGTGCTTCCAAAGAGTACAGATAACTTGAACTTACACTTATTAGTATTGAAATAGTTAATGATCAGCATGTTGTTATTGCAAAAGCAAGATTTCACCTTTGCTTTGATCATTTTATTTTCTCAATTCCTCTTAATGAATTCAAATTATGACTCCAATTAACTCTTTTTCAGATATAGCTCTGAGTCAGATGAATATTCCCAAGGGTGTAAAGCGAGTGCTCTTCAGAACGTTAAACACCGACAGGTAATTTGATACCAATAATGCACTTTCGGAATAATCATCTTTATGCAATGGACCATATTTTGAAGGCTGCTTAAAGGTGTTCTGTGATAAAATTGCTTCTTTCTTTTCTTTTCTCAGGAAACTTATGTTGCAAAAGGAATTTGACTCGAGCTATGTGGGATTTACGAAGAGTGGAGCATGGTGGCTAATTAAAAACACTGACATCAAACTTGTTGGTAAGAGCAACTCCAACCCAAAACACCATTTTTGTGTTGGTAAGGGCAGAAATATGTCATTTTCTCTTGTACTCTCTTTGTTGAAAATTAAGAGTCTATTTTTTTTGCTTTTTCACCTTTTTGGGGATACTCTTCTTTCAATGCTCATTCGGTATAAGTTTTTGTTCATTTCTGGAACCCAAAATATTAATATCACATGGAAAGTTTTACCTTCATGAACTTATGATTCAACCTCTTGACATGAACTTTAAGAGACTTTTAGTGCAAACTATTTTAGGATTCCAAGAATTAACCAAAACTCGAACCAAACGAGCACTCAAGGTGAAACTTCTTTACTAGAGTTTGTGTAAATTGATCATGTTCTGAAAAGGAAACTAGGATTTTTAATTTAGGATGCCCGAAAAGAGATAGCACTGAGGAGAGAATACTACATATGAACACGAATAAGATGGTTATAGGTCACGTTACACTTTCTTTTGTGTTTGCATATAAGCTTCAAGTTGGGAACCTTTTTGGTTATTGCATGTCCCCTTTTAAATTGGATCATATGCTTTTACTGGTAACTACCTACAAAATTAAAGAATGCAAAATGTGCTAAAGGGGTTCTTTGCTTTTGTTTACCCACAAGTACAAGTTTAGATTTATTTTATATTTTGTCCATTTCTTCAGATTCTAAATTACTCTCAAATAATTAAGATACATTAAATTGACATTTCCACCTACCAGTTAGAGCTTTAACTTCATTTAATAAGCAGTCTGTTTCGCTTGATACTTTGCATTATTGCATAATATATTCAGCCCCGTCTTCTTCTTTAATAGCTCAAACCACGTATAGAGAAAGGTGCAAGAGAAAGTAAACAAGAAAATCTTACAAGAGAAAGGTGCCTTTCACTACAAGGACTAATGGTTTCTCTCTTGATTGTCTTCTATTTGTTGTAGGAGTTGATTACTTGTCTGTTGCTGCAAGCGATTATCTTATTCCTGCTCATCTTATTTTGCTGAAAAGCAGGGTAAGAATTATTCTTTTTATCCATCTGAAACTTTTGCAAATCTTGAACATTATGGCATGATAATTTTTGTCAAACATATATATATATATATATTAGATTATATTTCATTGAATGAATGTCCAAAGCTATGACTGAGGTCGTAATCTAACGATTCTGGTTCTTTCTCAGCTAATACATGTAACACCACTAGTGGTCACCCGATACCTCTCATTTATAATCTATTACTTTCAAATCAATACTGAACAAACATAGGAATTCAACACCTCCTCCATTACTTTCTAATAAATACTGAACTTGGTTTCTGTTAATTATACGAGGAATTGAGTTTTTTACCATCTGTTGTATTAATTGATTCTGAGTTCTGAAAAATGCTGAAATGCTGTAGGAAATTGTTGTGGTGGAAGGACTGAACCTCGACAAGATCCCAGCAGGACCATATACCCTCCATTGCTTACCTCTTAGGTTGGTGGGCGCTGATGCATCACCAACAAGATGCATTCTTATTAAGTGACTACATCTTTGATCTAGTAAGTGAAGTATTGCCACGAATCAAAAATATATGGATACTGTATCTATCTATCTATCTATCTTCAGCCATATGTCATAAATTCTATTAGTTAGGGAAAATTTCAAAACATACATCGTATATTCACATCCATTTGCCTTTGAATCCATTCTGAGGTTCTTGAAATAAAGAGCAACCATTGATTATGTTCTTACTAAATTTCTTCATTGTATTGCAAAACTGCTGCAGGGGAGGAAGAATGATGGATGGGTGTGGAAGGTCTAGTTCTACGTGTGCTTAGTGTTGGGTTTATCTGTTTGGCTGGGTTGTAGTGTGAGAAACACAAAAATTGCAATTTTCAATGGATCCATTTCTTTGGATCTCAAAACTAATGAAGAAAAAAAAAATTGTGTTATGTCCTTTGTGCTCTTTATTACATATTTTTTTCCTTCTTTTGCATGCGTTCTCCGATCTATAGACATAACAATTAAGAGAGTTGGCAACAAATTTAGCTTTACGTCCATCATCACTGTTCGAATATTGAGAATTCCACAATGTCCAATGTATAGGATAAGAGCATTTTGATTAGGCACAAGCTTAGTAAGAACTCTTTTTTAATTTTCTGATACTTAAAGAATGAATAGAGGCCCGTTCGAGAAAGGGACAAAGGCAGTCCAAGAGAAGTTGGGGCTCTAGGCGATCAAGATAAAATGGGCTTTCAAAGTATTTATTAAATTTTAATTTTGTAGAGATGCAATATATAAATACGACAAAAAAAATTAAGTTTGACAAGCTAATGCTTGTATATATAAAATTATCATTACTTTTTCTTCACGGCCCTTATATTATTTAAAGTGGGGGCCTTTTTTTGCATCAAGGCCTTAGACGACCGCCAAATTTGCCTTATGATAGCGCCATCTCTGAAAGGGAGGAGCATATGACATTCGATTTTTCACGTGAATGTCTTGAAGACCTCCTGAATTGGATGTTTCAAATTAGGATTTTTTTCAAGGTCTCAACATAGTTACAAATATTTTGTTCCAAGATGATATATGTTAATATTCTCATGATGTTTTCTTTTTCCATTATAAGAAAGTCTCAAGATTGAAACATTGAAACGAGGAGTTATAATAAAATCACCAACCTCAACCAAAATTTATTATCAAATTGATTTGGTAGACAATAATATAATGTAAAAAGGCAGATTAACCAGAAGCAAATGATGTGAACATATAAAAACATCATAACTTTTTCATTCCCAATTCCTTCTATTAGGCAATATTACCACAATCAATCAATAGTGGGACAAATGATATGAACAAACTTTTATTTTTTTTGGAACAGCAAAAGAAAAGGAGACACTCATCCCAAACTCCATAAAAACTATTAGAGCAAGCCAAACTAGTTAATCAAGTTAATAAAAAGAAATACTACATTGATTGGCCGAAAAGTCTAATGGCATGAAGGATAGAAGAAGCCTCCCAAGGAGGGGACATTTTCCGAGCTACTCAACATAACCAAGGTTTGAACAATTGAAAAACACAAATGAACCAACACAAACTGTGCGAGTATTTAATATTGGCGGACAGGCCCACTTAGACACTTGCACTTGAAAAACATATATATTTTTAATTAAAAAATAATAATATTAGCATTTCACAAATTTATTTCAATAATTTTAATTAATTACCGGTAACATTTTATATAAACATTTTGTATATTTTTATTAGGGTTAAAGTGTTTCAAACATTTTATCATAATCCGAATTTGTTGGTTTTTTTCTCAAAGTGTGACATCTCAAATTTGTGAAAATTTCAAAATTATGGAAAAATAGTTTAAAGGGATAGATCTAACAGTTGAGATGAAATTTTAAATTATTTTTTAGCGAACTCTACAATACTAGGACAAAAAAATTCAATGTTGACTTTGAATATGACATTAAATATAATCCAAACAAGTTATGTATGACAACTAAATCGCAGTGACTATGGTGGTGGCGTAATGGCAATGCAACCCGGCAGCTGTTGTTGTAATTATCAAATGACATTTGGCCATTTTAAAACAAAACATATAAAATAGTCGGTTCTGTCACCTAAAACCAAAACTAATTCAGTGATTTCAAATTTTTAAAAGCGTATCTAATCCGATCGAATCTAATTAATATATAAAATGCAATAAAATCAGATTGGATTGGACGGCTCAATTTTTTCGGTTTGAATTGGGTCAAATGAACCCAATTGCTCAATTCATAATTTTTTTTAAGTATTGATATTAGTATTTTTCATAAACATTTTAGTATTTTAAAATCATCTTTAATAATATATATATATATATATATATATATTATGCCTTTTATATATCTAAGAAGTTTTTTACGAGGCCAAACATTCAATACAGTTCAAGTAAGTAGAATAAATAAAATTAAGTATGATAGGTTAAAACACTATACTATAAAACAATGGTATGTTAAAGTTAAGTTTCACAAAGTTACTTACCATATCACTCATAATTTTAAAAAGTAAAAATAAAATTTTAATTGGTGGATAAACTTTAAATTTTTAATAATATGTTATTTTGAAATAGCATTTGGTCAATCACGTGATTTACATAATTCAACAATGTTCTTTTTGGGATAAATATCTATATTTTATAATTCCGTCAAATTTTAAAATCCACTAAATTATGTGATTTTATAATTCGCTTAAAAGTGTTGAATTACAGAGTTTGAATTTGATCTATTTTATTTAATTATATCTATGCCCCGTTATTAGTTATTAGACTTTGTATCTATAACTAAAACATGTAAACTCAACTTACGTTACTGTATTTTAATAATTTATTATATATTTAAGAAAAAAAGTTAAATTTTTTAAAAGGACACTTAAATTAAAACCATGAGATTTTAAAATCTTATAATTATCAAATCACATGATTTTCAAATTTTGTAAAAAATAAAATAAAATTCCTCCATCTGTTGCATTGATTTATGATGTTGTAGGGAGGGAATCTTAACTTATTTTCAGAAAAACATTAACCAGGTTAATTTTGTGAATATTGTGTTAAAATTGCCATAAATTTAGTGTTGATTGTTGAAAAAAGTCACGGAGTAGTTGTGCGCATGGTTCAAAATACATGTTGAGACTGAGTCAAAATGGAGCTCGCCGTGACACGATATGTGTAAATATCGGTATTTCATTAAATCAGCGATATTTCAACGAACTGCACCAATTCGCCGATACTTCACTAGTTATATAGAAGATTATTCTAGTAGTGGATAATCAAATAATAGTATTGCTATTTCATGATAGTTATTATGAAAAATGATTGTGAAACATATCATGATATATCTTTAGGTAGCAGTATATGTTGGGGATTTTGGTATTATCATCATCATAGCCAAACAAATTTTTTCAATTGCAGGTCATTTAACCATTCATCTTATCCTTACCACATAAGTGTCAATTCCCAACATCTTATATATCCTCATTCGTCATCGCTAGAGTCTTGGAGTAATAATGCTGATTATAATCCAAATCATTATTTTAGACCTAACTGACTTATATTTGAAATATTTGTGTCTCATAAAATTATATTATTATATATTTATTGAATTATGATTTTAAATTGCATTATTAAATGTAACAAATGTTGATATTTCAATATAAATGATGTAATTCATATTAAATAATTGTATTATACTTATTTAATTGATCTATTTTATTAATCTTATACTTCATAATTTTTCATATATATATTTTTTGTAATTTTTAAATATTTTAAATAATGAATTAACGTGTATCGTTTAGAATAAATTGACTAATAGAGTTAGCCTCCAAAAGTGCCACTTAAAATCACTTGTGCATTAAAAAAGAGATTCACAACAGTTATGCGTGGAAAAGATTCTCTCTAGATTTTTATATTTAATCTCATAAACATTTTTTTCTCTTTTTTAATTAATTACAACTAGAAAATAATTATTCTATTTATCCTACTATTATCTTAACATCTAAGGGTCCGTTTGATAGCAATATACAAAACGAAAATAAAAACAACTAATTTTAATGTGAAGATGGAAAATAAATTTAAGAATATGGTGAGATAGTCTACATCTCATACTCATTTTTGTGAGTATATGTCTTCTATCATCCTTATTTTGTGAAAGAATTTTCTCCACCATCACCCAAAGAAAATTTGGTCATGAAAAAAAACAAAATGCAAGAGTTAATCTCACCACATTCTTTAACTTATTTTCTATCTTTTTATTTAAATTAATTATTTTTTTTTTCATTTTCTATGCTGCTATCCAACGGAGCCTAAATAATCTTATCTTGCTAGATAATTAAATATGGGTCTGTTTCATTCGTATTTGTATTTCTATCGTAAAACGAGTTCATCTCATTCGCCTCTCAAAAGCCAAAACAATAAACCTCTGCTTTTTCACTTCCCTACCGATCACCCAAATCACTTAACTAATCACTCGCAACGATGATCACTCTACCCACTCTGCTAATATGCACCTCCGTCCTCTTTACCATCGCCGCCACAATCGATCCCTATCCCTGCCCCTCCGGTACCAACGCCGCCGCCTGCAACCCCTTCGCAACCGACGACCTCGTTCCTGTCCGTAGAGAAGTGTACGATAACGGAAGAATATTCGATATCAGTCACCAGTACCATCCAAACATGCCTTCTTGGGATTCTGAAGATGGCCTAGGGCAGTTCCTTTGGCTGCCGGCGAGTATGAAGAACGGCTCACTCGCTAACAATTCTGAGATGAAGCTACCTACTCATACCGGCACGCATGTCGATGCGCCTGGACATGTTTTTGATCACTACTTTGATGCTGGATTCGATGTTGATACTCTCGACCTTGAAGTACTTAATGGTATAATACCCTTTCTCCAATATTATTACCGTGTTAACGTTTTCGTATGTTTTGAGTTGAGTTGAGCAGCAGCAGCCTAGTCAGAAATTTTTTGGTAACGGAGTTGTTCAATAATATTTTTTCAATCTCGCACCGATTACTATTCTGTCAAAAAAAAAAAAAAGTGTACACGTATGGTTAATGCATTTTGGCACACACTTTTTTTTAGCTGAATAGCATTTTTCTGCTTTTGGTATGTATTCTTATAAATTATTTCTTCAAATTCAATCTATCTTAATATATTCTAATATGAAGTGGGTCAGTAGACCCCATAAACGACAATATGGCCACGCCCCTGGTTTTGAGTGAGTGGAACCCTTCCCTTGATTTATATGGACCAAAAAAATTGAAAGAACCCCCCGCTTTTGACTTTCGAGTGTGTGAGTGGAACGTGTTTGATTAAATGTCTGTATGTTGTACTTTTATCTTGAAAATGTGCTATGGCTAAGGGAAGAAAACAAGAATAGGGATTTTGTTTTCTTGACTTTTAGTAGAATTTAGTCAAACTTCCACGCCTAGGTAGTGGACTAGTGGTTATTGCATTTTGGGACACTTTTCTTCTTCTTCTTCCTTTTTGTCATTGGAGCAGTGGTGGCAAGGGGAAAATAATCCCATTACAGTAGCGCACGGGTTTGAATATTAAGGTTGGTTAATCACATACTAACTGAGCTAACCTTTTAAGGCCACAATTTCAAAATAATTGGGAAGTTAGCTTTGAAATCAAACTTCACATGTTGGGAGGAAGGATGAGGCTTATGGTGATTTTGTGGGCGTGCACTGTGGTGCTGGCAATTGCCATATCTGCTTTGGCTTTGTCATCACCCAGTGTTGCATACCCATCTGGGCACGGTGATGGTTCGTGTGCTGCAAATGATGGTGATTTGGTTCCTCTTAGGAGAGAAGTTTATGGTAATGGCAGAATTTTTGATATTACACATAAGTTCATGACGGACACGCCCGGTGGGGACCCTCATGAGGGTATTGGAGAGTTCCTGTCTCTTTATATAAGCATGAAGAATGGCTCCGTTTATAACTTCTCTAAGATGAAGTTGCCTGTTCATGCTGGCACTCACGTTGATGCGCCAGGACATATGTTTGATCATTACTTTGATGCTGGGTTTGATGTTGATTCTCTTGACTTGGAAGTCCTCAATGGTATTAACTACTTTCTTAGGAGTTTTCCCTCTATGATATCAATTAATTTAATACTATTTTTCTACTTTTAGTGAAAGGTACTATTATGTTTAATTGTTTTTTTCTCGATTTGTATAGTAAATACGTCTCAGAAGGCAAAATGCTTAGCTAAATTATGGGGGTTATTGTTGTTCTTTCAGGAACTTTTTGGAAAATATGATTTACATTTAATATCTATTCTCTGGAATAGTTTTGGTATATTGGAATGTTAATTAAATAGGGATAATTTGTATGATTTCAGAAGTTTTTTGGTTCTTTCAGCAGCGTCTTTTATAGAACCAATAAACTTCTAATATCATTGGGTCATTTCTCTTTTGGCCCCATTTATTTAGTTATATTCCCCTTTGGCACCCAAAGTTTCCATTAATTCCCCTTCAGCCCCCATTTTAACGGTTTCAACCCGGTCAAATGGTCAACCCGTTAACTCCCAGGGGATGTGCCAAATATACCCCTCCTGTCTAACCAAATTCAGGCTTTAACAAGAGGTTAGGGTTTGGTTAGTCTACTGCAGTTGGGGTTCTTTGGTTAGTCGTCAGACAAGAATAATTTTTATTTCTATTTTTCAAACAAACAAGAGATTACTTCATAAGTTTAAATTGGATAGAGAAGCGTTAAACATTCTAATAAATTTTGTATCTGATTCTGGGCTTGTATTAAGGCAAGACTGAAGACGTGCATCGAATCTGCAGCTGGCAATATGTGCCAGCTTAGATTACGGAGGTTTAACAGTTGTGGCACCAATTAAACAAAAAAGAAAACTAATAGTACATTAAATGTGTGACGCTACCAGTTTATTCAAGTGGTACCACATTAGTTTGTACAAAATTTGAGTAAATCTAGCATTTTTCGATTGGATATTCGCGTTACTCTTTTTTCATTTTTAAGATGTCTCAAATTTAATGATTTTATTATATTTTGGGACACAATCAATGTTGCAAATCACATGAACGGAAAAATAATCTTATTCGCTATTGATTAAGTTGACACTATCTTTTTTTTCCCTTAAAAATTGAAAAAGATTAATAAAAAAAATTTAATTTGAGAAAAAAAATATTGCAGTGCACACCTAACCAACTTTTTTGTTAATTAATTGTGTTTTATTTTTTATTAAAATTTTAATATACTCTATAGAGGAAAGCAATGGACCATCAGCTAAGGCTTTTGTTAAACAGGATGGGTATATTTGGTGCATCACTTGGGAGTTACCGGTTTGACAATTTGACCAGATGAAAACCGTCAAAATGGATGCCAAAGGGGAACTGATGAAAATCTCGGGTGCCATGGTTCTTTCAAATTTTACCCAAGACTCCAAGAGTTTACAAAAGTACTATTGGAGCATATTTTCTTTAGACTTCAAGTTTTGTGTAAAAATAGGTTGACACATAGGATTTACACATTAAATTTTACATAACTAGCATAGATGCTCTAAATTTTTTTGGGTGTTTTGAGTTTGTGAGTGGATCATGTTTCATGAATTGTTTGTTTGTTCTACTTTTCTCAAATGAAATTGTGTTATGGATAATATTGGGAACAAAAAACAAGAATATAGATTTTGTTTTCGATTTTTAGTAGAATTCAGTCAACATTCTATGGTTAGGTAGTGGACTAGTGGTTATTGAAGGACATTTTTGGATGCTTCTAGAAGCATTATCGTGCTCTTGAATTATATAGACCACATTTTGAAAATATCTTGTGGAAGATATTTTCTTTATGATCTATGCAATTTTAAGTCTATAAATGTCTGTATATACATTGTTGTGGCTTAAATAATTGTGGGAAGTTAGCCTTGGTATCAAACTTCACATTTGGGAGGAAGAATGGGGCCTCTGTTGATTTTGTTGGTCTGCACTAAGGTTCTGGCAATTGCCTTATTTGCTCTGGCTTTGTCATCAGCCAACGATGCATACCCATCTGGGTACGGCGATGATTCTTGTGCTGGAAATGATGGTGAGTTGGTTCCTTTGAAAAGAGAAGTTTACGATAATGGAAGAATTATTGATATTACACATAAGTTTACGCCTGACACGCCTGGTGGAGAAGACCCTGATGAGGGTATTGGAGAGTTCCTCTCTCTCTCTTTAAGCATGAAGAATGGCTCCCTCTATAACTTCTCTGTGATGAAGTTACCTGTTCATGCTGGTACTCATGTTGATGCGCCTGGGCATGTGTTTGATCATTACTTTGATGCTGGGTTTGATATAGATTCTCTCGACTTGGAAGTCCTCAATGGTATTAACTACTTTCTTAGGGTTTTTTCCCTTGATGGTACCGACTACTTTGATAGGTTAAAGTTACTACTATTCTATGGACTATGCTCAGACCAGGTTATGTTTGTTATTGTTATTCTTTCAGGATCTATTTGGAAACATGGGTTGCATTGAATCTCTACTATTTTGGAATAGTTTTTCTATACTGGTTTGTGTGATTTATATCTTGGTTGTTCAGTGCATTTTGCATTAGTAAGAACCTAGCACTCAGAAATTAGCTTTTAGCCAAATCATTCGAAAGGCTCAACAAATTTTAGATTTTGAAAGGTGTGCCATGGACCACTAGGAAATAGGGATCTTTACTGGAGTTAAAACAGGAGATCCCAGTATAACTTTCTTGTTTAAAGATTAAACAGGAGATACCTGAAACAGATACAGTGGAAGTGATATGAATGTTTTAAGCAGCAAATGCTATTCAGGTAATTATATTGAATTTGGCTACAAAACCAACAAGGGATCAAAATGTACTTCGAAGTCTGGTGAGAAACTCTCTTCATGTACGGAAGGCTTATTATTGTGGAGAGATCCTGTTGATATATATATTTTTTTTGATCAGAAACAAAGCTTATATTGATTGGCAAAATCAGATACAAGCAAAGGTGCCAGAAGCAGAGAAATCCACCACCAAGCACACCAGAAAACAAAAAACAAAAACAAAAAGAACAGCTCCATCCTCAATCACAAAACAGACAAAAAACTCTACTACAAATCAAAATTGATCCCATGCCCAAAAAACAAGCAGTAGCCCGCCCCTAACAACAACAATCATACTCCTAGGCACTAGGCAAACCTCTAGGGCCTAAATAAGGCTACTGCATAGCCAAGCCCCAATCCCTAGCAATCTCTGACATAGTCCAGATTCCAAAATTCGTCGAAGAAAATGCCCAAAGTGAAGCCAGATTCTTGATTATGTCCCAAGTCTTTTCTAATTCTTCTTCAGTTTCTTCAAAAATTCTCTTATTTCTCTCTCTCCAAATACACCACATCACAGCCATGCAACTACACCTCCATAATGTTTTGCTTTTCTTTTTGTCACCTATGAAGAACCACTTGACAGTAAGCAATTCATACCAAGAACCCGGAAATACTGCAATCAAGTCGAATTCCTTTCGGACCTTGTTCCAGATTTCTTGAGCAAAAGAGCAGTGTAATAACAAACGATCAATGTTCTCTCTGTCCCGCTTACACAACCCACACCATGAAGGAGATAGATGCATAAAAGGCCTTCTGAATTGAATTAAATCCGCTGTGTTGACTTTCCTTAATGCAGCTAACCAGGCCAAAACACGAACTTTAGGAGGAATGCCTGATTTCCAAATCATATCCGCTGGAGCAAAGATATAACCTACATCAGATTTAGTAAGAATTTTAAAAAAAGACTTCACCGAGAACATTCCAATTCTATCTCCTCCCCAAACTCTACTATCCTCTTCATCACGAGCCACTTCAACACCATGTAACCTTCCCAACAGAGCCCTATATTCCTCCTCCTCCGATTCTGTAACATTCCTTCGTAATATCACATTCCATGAATGACATTGGGTAGAATCCCAAGAGAGATTATCAGCAACCATTTGAAAGCCCCTATTTTTTTTCCCTTTCTTCTTTCTCTTGGTTCTGCACCTCTCCATGTTTTCAAATGGAGGAATGTTTTGTCAATAGTCATGATCTCTGTTCTTTTGAAAGCTCTGATCTCTTCTATTTGGGCGTTCTAGTTCCCTTGCACTTCATGTTCTCTTATTTCCTTTCTGGGATGTTTGTTTTTTCGCTGCACGTCATGGGTAATTGTGTAAATGAGGGGTTTTACTGTTTTCTTGTGGCAAAACACAAAACTTAAGCATGTATGGAAGTAAGTTATATTTAATTCATTTACTCAATTTCATCCTATCATTGCTGTATTGACAGGCCCTGCTTTGTTAGTGGATGTTCCAAGGGACAAGAACATAACTGGTACCCATTTCTCTGCACCTCAATTTCATGTTTTATTGAAGCACATTTTATTAATTTATTTTGTTGTTAGTGACTCAGGTTTTTATTGCAGGGATAATCACTATCTTTTGTGGTATAGAATATATACATTCTAATCATGTGCACTGTAACTTAAAATTGCAAATCCAAATAGCTGTTAAAGAATGCAATTTCTATAAACATTCAACTGATTCTTTTTAAAAAAATATGAACATTCAGTTGACTGGGATTTTGACCAAGTTGCTTCTTATGTTTTTTATGTTTTCGGTTGCTTTGAGGATCTTATGTTTTCCAAATTCTCTGGGTGGGTTCACTCATTAACTTTAGTTATTTCTTTCAGCCGAGGTTATGAAGTCCTTAAATATTCCGAAGGGAGTTAGGCGTGTGCTCTTCAGAACATTAAACACTGACAGGTAAGTTTGTGTCAGTTATAGTTCTGCGTAAGATTATTTGTCCTTCACAGTGTATTTTAACTTTTTGTCCAATGTCAATATTTAAAAACCTTGGGACTAAGAAGATTTGTGTGGTTTGAATTTGATTAATATCATAAAGGGAAAATGAAGAAAAGAAGAGATTACTTCCTGTTTGGCTGCTGCATATGGACCAAATTATCTCCATTGTGACTTGGGCTGGCTGTTCTTTTCCAAATTCTAGTGTCTTCTAGCTTTTGTTCAACTAGTATGCAACTCAAGGTTCACAGCCAGAATCTCCCTTCGTGAGATTTGGAACCATTTAGCGTACAAAACTTGGTTTGACACTTGGCCTGTAGCTGGCCACTCAATCATTCATTGTGGTACCCATTTGCATTAGAATATTAGATTCACTTTGATATGAAGTGCAAAAAATTCTCCTGAATCTTGAAAGAACGGTTTTGTTTTGGTTTTCCTTGTCAGTAATATGCTTTCCCCCCATTTCAGGCGCCTTATGTTTAAAAAGGGGTTTGACACAAGCTACGTTGGCTTCATGAAGGATGGCGCACAATGGCTGGTCGACAACACTGATATCAAACTTGTTGGTAAGATAAGCATCTTCTGTTCTTCTCTATTGATTAAGAGGTTCTTAATGGGAAGTAGACACCCAAAAGAATGCTTGTTAATTGTTCTAGAATTTCAGATGCATTTTGTACTTGCACGATTCTGGCCGTAACGAGAGCATGCCATGGAGGCGTGGATGTATTTCACTGATAAGCTTTCGTATGTGTCCGATGTTTACTTGGTGTGTCCCTAATTTGATGAATCAATTCCTACGCAGATCTAATCGACACTCTTGAACACTTTCTAACACATGAACTTGTAAAAATGAACATTGCATATGTTAAGTATGCATGCCAAAAAAGTATAGAATTTAGTGGGAACTGACAGCTTATATAACAACAAAAGTAGGCCTGCAGAATTATCATGAGGATGTGAGGAAGAAAAGAAGTTATAAGATGATTATATGTATGCGTAAATGATTTATGTATCGACGAATAAACATTCCTTGGTATAAGTATCTGTGCAATATGAGTTATATGTGGTTCCTAATTTAATTGAAATAATGATAAACTTGTGTTACTATGAACAAAAATATATAATTCACAAATTTGCCAGCAATCATTTGGTCCTTTTCGCTTGGGTTCCGCTGGCAGTTGTGCTACATGTTTGCAGTTGATTATGTCCGTCCTTGTATTTCTATCTATCCATTTCAGCATCCTTGTTGGTTGCCCGCTATACAGGAATGTCTCTTGTAAGATCACGTGTACATGTTTAGCAGAGGTGACCAAACCATGTTACTTGTCCCTGGTCTAGTGTCCCCTGGTTCTGCTTGTGAACCCATATTGAAGCGTATATCTTGTCATAGTGGCCCTTTTCGTTGTCATTCTTCTAATAGTTATATGGATGGATGAGAGTTTATCTACCAGCACACTGCTAAATATATTCAATGACATTTTTGTCCAAAAACAAAATGAAAAGAATTAATCTATTAGTATGGACCAACCTAAAAAAAACAAGAATTGATCTGTTAGTCAATAACGTGTCTTTGTCATTTATATAAAATGTTTACCTTTTGTTGTTTTAAGTAATGAGAAAATTTGACCGGAGGCCCATCTTGTAATATCTAGATTTTTCTTCTTGCGGTTATGCTGCGAATTTAATGGCTGTACTGTCTGACAAGTTTGATTGTTATTAATTGTAGGAGTTGATTACTTGTCTGTCGCTGCCTATGCTGATTTGATTCCTGCTCATCTTGTTTTTCTGGAAAGCAGGGTAAGAAACCTGCCTCCAATAAATTTAGGAATTGAATTTTCTAAGGCTTACTTCTGCATAGTTCCTTTCTCAGAATTTTGTATCTCTCGCATTTTTCCAAGAAAATTTGTTATGGTCTGTTGTATCGTTTAGTGCCAACACTGGTGGACTGTTTTTTAGGAAATCATACTTGTTGAAGCTCTTAAACTGGACGATGTACAAGCCGGAATATATAACGTCCATTGCTTACCACTAAGGTTGCTCGGGGCCGAGGGCTCTCCTATAAGATGCATCCTCATTAAGTGATATATCACCCTTGTAAGTGTTATATCATAGATATATCCTATTGTTGATTTCGTCCGTGCTTATTCTAACTTGACTTGCCAATTTTGTACATATTGATTGCCTAAAAACAGACTTCGTAACCTCACTAAATTACTGCAGGGAACAATGATGAACCGATGAGGTTTAGATTTGCGTCCTGATACGCTGCAACACGGCTAGCTGGCTCATGGGACCGATTTATAAACTGGTTTTTGTATAATATTATTAGTTTTTAACGTCTTGTATATATACAATGACGTTTATCTAAGTATGTGCTAGGTGTACTATGGGCAATATTAGGACCTACTTGGATCTGTGATCAAATAATGTTCATCTTAATGGTGCCAGTAATGTATACCGCAACTTCTCACAAATTCGGAGAATGAATTACTCTCTCCCCCTTTCAAAATATTAGAAATTATCTTGCATAATGTGACAATTACAAGTTTTTGAAATTGATGGAAGGTTCAAAATTAAATTTTAAGCTTATTATTTTAGATGTAACTGTTGGAATGCATCCAAGTATAGTTAATAAGTTATATATCCAACTCCTTTTTCTCTTGATGCTTTTACTTGGGGTTCAATTTGGGAAGAAGCATCCCACTCTTGATGCGTTGGCTTGGGGTTCCATTTGGGAAGAAGCGTCCGCAGTCAAAAGAACTCTTTGCCACTTTTGATGAATTATTATATAACTGGGTATTGACCGTGCCGATAAATAGCATTTCAATTGTAAAACTAATGAGATTGTTATTTGTCTGATGAACATCATTTCAATTGTAAAATTAATGAGTTTGGATGGAAAAAAAATATTCATTCTTTAATAGGGTACCCAAAATATACATCCATAGAATTGTGTTTTTGCGTACAAAAGCTTAAAAAAAAAACCTCAATTAGGCATCATAGCAGAACTTCGGGCTAGATAATATTTGTAGTGTATGTTATATCTTTTGGCAGTAGGAGAATATTGATCTGGTCGGAACTTGTACATCTTGACAACGCTGCTTATAGCTGACCGTGATTGAATACAAGTGTTCGCAAATCGAAGCAAACAAAGTTAATAGACTGGCCTTGAGATTGGTTAATGTTCATAGCATAAGCTAACTGAACGAGAAATTGACACCGAGTAAATTTGATAGGCAATTCCGAAAATGAAGGGGTTCAAGAAATTCTTGGGATGAAAGTCAAGTTGGAAAACTTATCTTCGGTAAGAATTTTAGCTTCAATTACGAAAGTACTACAATTTTCAACAATTAGTCTTGTACCATTACAAATACCCTCATTCGGTGCGATATTTCGAAGCAACATTATCATGCAACCTACTTTAAGACCAAGTTGAAAAGGAGGCAATCCCGTTAAGAAATTCATTAGGATAGGATAGCAATTAGTAATGGATATTTTCATTGTTTTTAATTATTTTTATAACATTGTTTTTCCATTATTAATCTAATATGAAAAATCATTGTATCTTGGTTTTTTTTTTTAGTTTTTCATTTTTTTTTTCATATCATGTTAGTAGTTACACTATTTAGTGCATCTTAATTTTCTACATCTATATTCAATTCAACATTAAACCCAAAGATTTTTTAACACAAATATAATACAATGCACTTACGGTTGGATTTTTTCAAATTTTTTTTATAACATTTTTTTTGGGTATTTTTTGTTAAGTTTTTTAATTTTTTTTTTCATCATGTTAACATTAAAACCCATATATATTTAACATTCATTTTCAACCCAAATTTGATAAGTCCACTCACAGGTGGATTTTTTCTGGTTTGTTTTCAGATTTTTTTTTCTTTGAACCCAAATTTGATAAGTTTTCATTTAATGTAAAATTTCAGATTTCAAGTTTTTATTTACACTATTCACTGCATTTTAATTTTTTACATCTATATTTAATTTAACATTAAACCCAAGATTAAAACTCATATATATTTAACACAAATTTTGAACACAAATTTAATACAATGCACTTACGGTTGGATTTTTCAATTTTTTTTTCATCATGTTAACATTAAAATCCATATATATTTAACATTATAATTTGATAAGTACACTCACGGATGGACTTATTTAGGGTCTTTTTTTTAAACCCAAATTTGATAAGTTTTTATTTAGTCTCAAATTTCATATTTCAAGTTTTTATTTAACATTAAACCCAAAGATTAAAACTCATATATATTTAACATTAATTTTGAACACAAATTTAATACAGTGCACGGTTGAAGTTTTTCAAATTTTTTTTCATCATGTTAATATTAAAACCTATATATAATTAACATTCATGTTAACATTAAAACCCATATATGATAAAAAAACAAAATTAGGTCTTAAATTTCAGATTTTTTTATACACAACATCTTGGTTTTTTTTTCTTTTTGAACCCAAAGTCCCATAAACTATATTAGAATAAAAAAAGGGTGGTATTATTGTCACCCCACAAACTACTTGCTTCCACTCCCACTAAAAAAAAGTTCTAAACTTCTATTTTCACCCCACCCAATTAATCATTTTCAACAAACTAATCACTTATTAACATTAATTACTATTCATCATTATCATCTTCTTCTTATTCTTCTCTTTTTCTTCTTCTTGCTCTTCATTTTCCTCTTCTTCTTCTTTTCTATGATTTTTACTCAATGGTTAATAATTAACAAAAATTCAAATCTAATTAACACATTCTATCTCATTCAATTCATTTCAAAAGCCAACAAAAATTCAAAAGTAACTCATAAAAACACACAAAATCTCCATTGATGTCACACAAAAAAACCTTAAGTTATAGAGAATAGTAAAGAAGAGCGAGTCAAGAATTATCAAGGTAGAAAAACCTAATGAAAGAAAGATATGTTTGTTTTTATTATGTTTAATGTTTATTTTCTTTAGTTAGAGCATCCGCAGCGTAATGGAAATATTTAGGCTAAATTTACTATACATTTTATTAACTTTTGAAACAGTTCACAGCGAGAAGGGTAAAAAAAAACAATAAAAAAAATTAAACGAATGACGCATTATCGTATGAGTTGATGTAAAAAAAAAAAAAAAAAAAACAAATTTGGCCATACGAATGTGGCAAAATCGTATGATTCAAATTTTTTTATTTATACGAGTGTGCTAAATTCGTATCATTCATACGGCTCTTCCAAATTCGTATGACTAAAAATTAGCGAAATGGTAAATTTGGCCAGTGTACCCTACCTTCCTAAATTTTAACCTACCTTTTCTCGGTGTGAACGGGGTAGGGTAAATTTATCAATTTACCCTACCCGATACAGATGCTCTTAATATAAAAAAAAAATTGTACCAACAAAACAAATTAGAGCATTAGAACAGGTTACCTCGGCTACGGAAAACCGAAATTTGAGCACTTGTTCGATTTTCGGTGATCGAATGTGTAATTTGATTATATTCCATAGAACTTCGGTCCTACGAGACCGAGCAATTTGATGAACTTCAGTCCTAAAAAACCAAAATTATTCAAAATACTCGGTTGTTAGAGACCGATGTAAGGTCCCGAGAGTTGAAAATATAGTCCAGAATACTTCAGTTGTGAGAGACTGAGGAAGTGGATGAACCCCGGTCATAGGGAACCGAAATTATTCTCAATACTCGGTTGTTAAAGGCCAATGTATGGTCCCGAGAGCTAAAATATGATACGAGGAAGCCACAATTGTAAGGGACCAATGGGTAGATGAATGCAAAAATTTAAAAACCATTATTGAGAAGAAGAAGAAGAAGAATTAATGATTAATTATAATTAGTTTGTGTTGCATTAAGGGTTAAATGAATGTAAAATTTTAGAAATCATTGTTGAGAAGAAGGAGGAGGAGATAGAGGATGAAGGAAATTAATGATTAATGGTTAAATATAATTAATCATTAATCTATGTATATTAAAATGAGAGTGGTAAAGGAAGTAGTGAGAGTGTTGATGAGTAAAAGAGAGTTTGTAGGAGTAGGAGAGTGATACCAAATATATATTGGGTTAGAAATAGCACCACCCTAAAAAAAAGTCTTTTTTAGTTACCTTTTATTTATAATGTGATGCAATATTTGAGTTACTCACATTTTTATAATTCTTTGATTTAACCCCCCAGCTTTTGATAAATCGCAAACTCCGTCCAAAAATTTATTAGCCTGACCATTTTACTGTCATCTATTCATTTAGCATTCTCCATCATCCTAAAGCAAGAACCCTAATATCTTCCTCCATCTACCTGAACTTATATCCAAATCCAACTAAAATACGCAACAAATTTTACAAATCCGTCCCACCTACAACCTGAATCAACAAAACCTTGAGATAAATTTCAAAATTTATTCTAACCAAACAACCAAAATGTATACTGTATACACTTATAAAAGAGGTGATAGCAAGTTTGTGTAGAGAGATAAATAAACGCCAATGGAATCGATCGGCTAGAATCTCCGGTGGCTAGAGAAATTAATTAATACACCCATTGCCTTTTCATTTATCAAACTCCGACCATAAATCTACCATATCCCTACCCTCATTCTCACCTCTATAGAAAAGAAAACAAGGAGAAAAAATACTCCAAATCCTACTTAGCCAAACCCAGGCAAGATATATATCCATACAAGTCAAATATATATATATAGTAGTACATTTTTATCTCTAATCTCCCCACACAAATTGCTTCAATGGAACTACCCAAATCCATCAACAATGATGATGATAATTTATTTGATTCTCTCAACAATTTCCCCTTTAACGATTGCATTGGCACCATTGAATCAATATCAAATTCTTCTTCTTCAGTCTCTCAAATGGATCCAATCGAATCCAATGCCACTGAATCACACAAATCCATTACCTCGCCCTTTCCGTCGCCAACATTCATTCTCTCAACACACTCGTGTTAATTCGAAAAACTCAAACCTTAATTATTTGGTAGCTTTCGATCTTACTGATACTAGCTCTGCTTCTTCTTTTATTACCCTAAATAGAGAGAGAAAACCTAGATTTTCTCAGAGTTTGACAAAAAATGCGAGAAATAGTGAAAAATAATGTTCGGGTTTGAGTTTTGTGTTGATTGTGGGTTTTTAATTAATTTTAGAGAGAGAAAGTTGGTTGGGGCTTTTGTTTAGAGAGAGATAGGGTTGGAGTTCATAAGGGTAGAAAATATGGGTATTTTGGTCCATTTCTTAAAATAACTAACGATGTTAAATGTCTATATGAAAATGGGGAGATTAAGTCAAAGAATTATGAAAATGGGATGGGGGATATTCAAATATCGTATTATAAATAGGAGGTAACTCAAAAAAGTCCAATAAAAAATTAAAACATACATGGAGAGAGATGGAGTACTATTAGAAAATAAAACAAACATATAAAAAAATACATGAAGAGAGGAACAAAACTCATATACATGGAATAATATACATATATGAAGAGAGACACAAATTTAAACCCAATAAAGATATAAACCAATGAGCATCTCTTTTAGTGCCAGAGACAGAAACAACGGAGGCCGGAAGTTTACACAGAATATGTGGTGGGGTAGGTGTCGATGATAGAGCTATTGTCTTAGTGGTAGATTGTTTAGGGCCGTAAGGTGCTGAAAATGAAAGCCCATTATTGGGTTGACGACGATGAGGTATTGCTATAGACGTCGGTGTACATAGAGGTAAATGGGTGATGACGATGAAATGGTGGTGTAGACATTAATGGTTGTTTAACCATGAAGGTTTGAGAGAGAGAATGAGAATGTTTGAGGGACGGGTAAAAGAGAGAGAGGGGAGAGATAAGACTATTGTCTATTATTAGTATATTTTGAGAGAGATGGAGAAAGTGTGTACAATGTTTCAAATTTCAAATATTTTTTATCATCATATTAAGGTGGAGAGAGAGAAAAATAAAAATATGATTTGATTTATTGATTTGATATTCTAAAATTATATCTAAGGGCTTATTTTATTTTATTTTATTTTTTGTTATTTACACATAAATCTTGACCATTAATTAAAAAGAATAAAATGGAAAAAAAAGTATTGACTTTGTATGCCTTATAATATATATATATATATATATTAATTATCGGAACTTTTTTTTGGTGATTTTATTCCCATCCCCAATAATGTTTGATTTCACTCCTACCATTCATTCGATCCTAAAGTATCGAATAAGGGTATGTTATTTGATTCTTGAGAACTGAGTATAAGCCTATTATTCGGTGCTTCAAAGTAGAGTAAGGTATTTTTAAACTTATACTCGGCCCTCAAGAATTGAATAACAAACCTTTATTTGGTGCTCAATGACCGAATGAAAAATGAAAGTGAAACCAAGTATTATTGAGGGTGGAAATAGAATCACCATTTTTTTAATGATATAAGCAATGATTTGCAAATATTAATTTTTTATCCAAGTCGTAACTTTTACAATTATTGCAATAACCGGTGGATATACAATTACTACACCGGGTAAGCATAACATAAGGTTCAAGACCATGTTTATGTGAATGGAAAATATGACATCCTCATTACAAGAATAAGGATGACACTAACCAAAAAGACAGTTGATTATCACAACCCATATATTATAACTAAGTCGTAATCTGTACCAAATGCACTAACGTCCATTCATAAAGTATTTTAAATTATCCACCAAATTCTTTATCCCTTTATCCATTTTTAAGATTAAAAAACTATTAGCCCTTGTTATGTAAACTAAGTTGTAATTTGTGTCAAAACATTATATATAAACTGTGAAAAAAAAATTTGAAATCCAATCACACGATATTTTATGCTTTGGGTGCATTTAGATTTGAGATTTGAAAGTGGAATTAGCTTGAAATTTAGATTTGTAATATTTTGTTTGGGTCAAAGTACGGATTTGATATTTACAAATCTCTGTAAATTCTGGACTTGACTTATCTTCATTACTTTTTTAGTCCAATTTCATTCAAGGGAGTCTAGTTCGAGAGCTAAATGGGTGAATTTTTTCATGAAACTTGGTAAATAATCACTCTATAATGAATAGATCATGTCCACAAAATTTCTTAATGAAATTCAAACCGGAAATGAGTGTAGTAAAAATTTGATGCATTTGTTCATTTTCGACCGTTCAAATTTTAGATATCATCTCACCATTTTCTAGATTAAATCTTTTAATAAAATTTTGTGGAGATGATCTACTCATTATAAATATTATCTCAACCAAATTTCAAGAAAAAATTCACCCCTTTAGTTATCAAATTAGACTCCTTTGAAGGAAAATAATGGAGATGAACCAAATCCGTAAATTATAGGATTTGATATTCAGCATAAATCATAACTTTTTAAATCTTCAGGAAGAGATTTTTCTCCCCAAATCCAAAGCCGCAAAATTTGGAACAAAGTTAATTTTGGAAAGTTTCATTATTATTTGTATATAATAATAATAAAAAATTAATCTTGATGTCAATTACACATAATAAGTGCCCACTACATATAAATATAAATAATTAATAAAATAAACAAACCACTAATTGACATAACAAGATTTTCTCTACTACATGGATTCTTAAAATGATCAAACACAAAGCATTAACTTTTTTTTTTTGCAGTTTTTTTTATCAAAAGAGTGTTAATTATTTTTAATAGTATAATAAATGAGTGGTGTTATTAACAATTTAATACACTTATTTTTTTACTATTATTTATAATGGGTGATTTTGTTTCTATACACCGTATCTTGTAGTTAATTTGTACTGTTAAGTTAATCCGCACTACTTATTAAGTTAATCCGCAAACGTGGATAGACTGACAAAAAAATATTATTAATTTAATTTTAAAAATACTATTTTAAACAATAATTTAATACTAAAATATACATTAAATTAATAAGTTCAACCACAATTGCTCTGAAATTTTTCGTCTTATTTTTCATCTTTATTATTTTCTTCCACTTATTTTCCTTCTTTATTCTTTTTCTTCCTCATAATTGCTCCAAAATTTGTAAATCAGGGCCACAATAACTACATCATTAGAGCAGGTTGCAAAGGGGTAATTTCATCCTTCTTCAACACATCTTCCCAAAAGCATTAATTTTTTAATTATGTTTTAACATGTTATTTAAATTTTCAAACATTATTTGAATAATGAATTTGAAATAAAATAATCCATCTCAATTTCTAGATTCATAAACCAATTTTGACCAAATTATGTTGAGGATTAACTCAATAATATTGTACTCTTTTTTTCTCCATCTAGTTGATTAAGCTTTCTAAATTAATGGTGGCTCTGGTTTGTAATTAACAAATCAAAGGTTATGATTTTGGAGCCATGGCAGAGAGATATATGAGACCTAAACGTTAAGATTTGGCTGACATTAATCTGCCGACTACATCTTCAATTATTGGCACCTCATGGCTGAACGTTAAGATTTGGTAATATCTTACTGAATTTATCATATTTTATTCGATAGACTATAATCAAAATATTATAATGCTTTTGAAAACAGGTTGTTGAATATATTTTATTTTCTCAGCTTTATTGTCAACTGGTTCTGTGTGATTGACAACAATATTTCACTTTTCGAAGTCGAGCTTACTATTACAAGTTTTAAAGGAATGTGAGCAAATGATACATATATTTATATACCCCGATATACAATAATTCGTTATTAGTGTAGATATTCGAATGCCTTAAATAATGTTCAAGTTCATCATTTTCCTCAAATCTTTTCAACAATATAGGGCATACTTTTAGTAGAAATAAATTGATATATGATAACAAATAACCAACAATATAAAAAATCTCACTTATTCAATGAATTCATTATTTTTCATGTCAAGAAAGTTTCAAGTTGAGGAGGTCTTGAGTTTTTGCGAGAAGAATGAGTGAAGATAATATTTTTTTTGTGTGTGTGTGTGTGATATTATATGCATGTTCTTAATACATCACAAATATTTCTTAAGTTGACCACAAATTAAATATTATGTTTTTTATTTAAACCATTGTCCATTGCAATTAGCAAGCCCTTCTTTTGTACTTTTTTTTATTGTTTTTTATTTTTTTGTATTTAAGTGATTTAAAGATATTTTTGTGAAGTAAAACAAAACCCCAATAACCACACAGGGTTCCGGAAATATATGAACTTCTAAACCACGAATCCCCCCATTACCGGCAAGGGTTTAGACTCACAAAGTCACAGAAAGAGAAACAAAGAATTGACTGAGAAAGAAAAAGAAAGAAAGAGAGATGGAAGGAGGAGCATCCTACCAGAGATTCCCTAGGGTTAAGATCCGAGAGCTCAAAGACGACTACGCTAAGTTCGAACTCCGAGACACCGATGCAAGCGTGGCCAACGCCCTCCGCCGTGTCATGATATCCGAGGTTCCCACCATAGCCATAGACCTGGTCGAGATCGAGGTCAACTCCTCGGTTCTCAACGACGAGTTCCTCGCTCATCGCCTCGGCCTCATCCCCCTCACCAGCGAGCGTGCCATGAGCATGCGCTTCTCACGTGACTGCGATGCTTGCGATGGTGATGGGCAGTGCGAGTTCTGCTCCGTTGAGTTCCATCTCAGAGCCAAGTGCATCAATGACCAAACCCTAGATGTTACAAGCAAGGATCTCTATAGCTCTGACCACACTGTTGTTCCTGTTGATTTCACCGATTCTCCTGCCTTCGACAACAACAATAATAATGAATCCAAGTATAAATTACTTACTCCCCTATTTATTTTTCGTATTATCATTATTTTTTTTGAGAAAGCATGCAAGCAATTTAAAATATTACGAATTTGCTTCATTATTTGAAAATGTGCTGTTCCTGTCAATTTATGAAAATGTTTCCTGCACAGAAAAAAAAAACAAAAGACCAAACTTCACTTTGTGTTCAGGGGAGTATTATAATGCATGACATTGAATACTCGATTCTAGTTTGGCTACACAGATCGCGAGCTGTTACTATCATCTAGTATGAGCCCCTTCTCTAGTTTATGATTCGAAGATTTTTAAATTGGTATTAGTTTTAGGCATTTGCAATGATAGGGGGGCTAAGAAAGTTTCAAAGGATTATGCATATGAAATTATGAACATGTTCTAGAACATATATCAGTTTCTAAATAGTAGTACAAGCATCAACAAGACTTATTTACCGCAAAATTAGATAGTGGTTGAGGAAATAGTGCTGGATAAGACGCTTGTAATAGTATGGATTTAAATGAGATTTCTAGATTTCGTTGCATGTAATTGTTTTAGGATCTTATGCCTCAACATTGTATACTTATCTTTGTTAGTTCAGTGCATTTGACATGTTCAACTCATGCATGATTACTTTGAGTTGAGTTGATTACTTCTCGCCGAGTCAGATGGGCTAGAAAAGGTTTCACTAGAATGAGTTAGATGCCCAGTTTGCTTCAGTTGTCAGTAGAAAAAGTTGTGTCCTTGAAATCGAAAGTTTTAAGTTGTTTTCTTCAATTCTTCATATAGATTGTAGAGATCAGAAGATGTAGAAAAGAAGAGTGAGAGCCATGGTTTCGAATTTTGAGCATTGGACACATGGCAATAGGATGCTATATCTTATTGGCCAACATGCATGAGATTGACTATACACTGATATTGCTGTGATGAATTGATTTATCATTTGATACGACTGAAATTCTGTAGAGTCAAAGAGACATGAAGTCGTTCTTGTTGTCTAATACTAGTGATTTAGTGCTCACGTCCAACCTTCAATAGGGTTTGGCGCTCCGTTCACTCCATATTTCATTCCTTCTGTCTACATGAGTGGAGTGGACATGAGTCTGGGCTTCTACAAGTACCACACTTGTTTGGTTTTAGAAGATCGAATCTATAGCGCTAACCAACTCTCGTAGGATCTTGGCATCGCCTTGTGCTTTCTTGTTTTTGAAACCTTGCACCTACTTTGTGTTATTCACTTGAACATGTGTAATGCCTCACATGGCTTTTGAACTCAACTCTTGAGTTATTTGAGAACACTCGAGTGTGCGCTACCCTACTCCTCCTAGCTTTATGTAAGCATTCACCTAAATTTGGAGATTCTTTTGGAGAGGTATTCACAGAAGATGGTGAAAGGAAAAGGTACTAGAGATTTACCTATTTAACTCCTCATCAGTCATCACCCAGCATGAGGAAATCCTACCAACTAAGATGGTTTAGATATACTACCTTCCTTTGTCACACCCCCAAGGAGTACTTCCGTAAGAAAATTCTTTCATCCCATGACATCCCTCGCACGAGAGATCACAAATCCTTCATTTTCCCTGTTCACATCTTAACCAGTTGGGAAGCCCGTGTCTTCATTTTCCACAATTCATTGCACTACAGCACATTCCTCAAGCCTGCACACTTTTATATGTCTCACAAAGAAATAGTTTCTTGGCCTTCCTTTAGGCAGTCCAAGTCGCACTTGCTCTGCCTAGATTTTTGTTCCCTCTTGAGATCCAGAGATGTCGTAACCGCTTAGAGTGCTAGAGAATAGTTGAGTTTCCTTGTTTTATGAAAAGAGGGGTTCCCCATTAAAATGCATTCGTTTTATGTGATTCTTTTTTGCTTCATTTTTTAAGGCTTTTTCTGCATGTGCGAGTTTCTTACATCACGCTTAACTGTGTTGCATTTTACCGAGTGGAGTAGGTTTACTTTGGTGTGGTTCAGATTTGATTGTCATTGTTGACGGGAGTTCATATGGTGTGTCTTCTGTATTTGTTTTACTTTCAGTTTTGTATTGGAATCTCAACAATTCTCTTTTCTTTTTATTGGAATCAAATTTTGCTTTTTATGCAATTGTGGTTCTTATTTACTTATTAGTGATTCTCTCCCTCTCTCTCTCTCTCTCTCTCTCTCACACACACATACACACGCACACATTGTTTATAGGTTTGTAAATATTGATGTGCAAAAGCTTTTGAATTTCTTGATTCCTATGAAGTTGCTTTACAATGTATTCCTTACAATGTCATTCTAAATCTTTTCCTTTTGGTTTGAGATTATGATGTAAACATGCTGGGATATTACAATTTTAGCAGACCATCCTTCTCCTCAGCAAAAATTGAAGAAGGAAAGAAGACTTTAACTTATAATTTGTCTCTGTTTTTGTTATCCTCAGGATGAGTCAAGGTTGGAAATGAAGAAACGAAAATATGGGGAAACTTTTGTCCCTGCATATTTTCATAATTTGCATTTGGGCAAAAAAAATTTATAAGCAACTTGAGAGCTTAACTTGACCGAGTCAAAGTGCTGAACAAGTCCTTGGTAGATGGAGTGTATTTTCTGGTCTTATTGGACCCCAAATAATGGGAAGGATATTCTAGTTTCGTTTTCCCCATAATCTAGTAACCATTTAGAGCTTTGTGGAGAAATATTTATATATGATTTAGGCAACTTGTATTGCATATTTTTAGTAAATGCTGGCTGTATGTGCACTCTTTGATATTATCGTTTAACATTTTATTTGTTAAGATTCTTAATTTAGTGACTTAAACTTGATCTTCATTCATGCAGTAATCAACAAGAATAGAGTATTGATAATTTAGAGAGTAATATGGTTTATTTTGTGTTTAGGGGAATAATAATTGTGAAACTACGCCGTGGACAAGAACTGAGGCTGAGAGCCATAGCAAGGAAAGGGATTGGGAAAGATCATGCAAAGTGGTCACCTGCTGCTACTGTTACTTTCATGTATGAACCTGAGATTCATATCAATGAAGATATGATGGAGACACTAACACTTGAGGAGAAAAAAAGTTTGGTTGAAAGCAGTCCTACGAGAGTGTTTGAGATTGACCCTGACACCCAACAGGTTTGTTTGATTACACTCTTTTAGGTTTCATTGTTATATTTTTATTTTTGTACGCTTAACTTTTGTGATGAGGATGTGTGGGTTGTTCTATATTTAAGATTAGGTTACGTAGGTCTGGTGCACGTAGCTAACACCGATAGTAACAGCTTTTGGCTGATGTTAACAATAATCCATTGGAGGGTGAAATTAGGTTATTTCTTGACATGTTTTGTAAAATCTTAGTTTATTTACTGCACTGATGGATATCATAGGATACTTAAACTGACTAGCTTTATATTGTCCTTGATTTTTGTATCTTTGATGTACATAAACCTTAGGTGGTTGTAGTTGATCCCGAGGCCTACACTTACGATGATGAAGTGCTCAAGAAAGCCGAAGCTATGGGGAAGCCGGGACTGGTGGAAATCTATGCGAAAGAAGACAGTTTTATATTCACTGTGGAATCTACTGGTGCAGTCAAAGCTTCAAACCTGGTGCTCAATGCCATTGAAATCTTGAAGCAGAAGCTTGATGCGGTTCGGCTGGCTGAGGATACTGTAGAAGCTGACGAACAATTTGGTGAATTGGGTGCTCATATGCGAGGAGGTTGACATCGTTTTTTAACAAGTTAATCATGCGTGATATACTTTTTGTCACTTCGAGCCAGTGCAATTAGATGATAACTTTTTAACTATGCTTATCCGTCCTTTGTGGAACTTGTTTTGTAGAATGAATGGAAAAAATGTGTATTTTCAGATTCTACAGGTTGTTGAATGATGTCTAGTGCTAAATTTGCAATGGAATATTAGATGTGAAGAATGTTGCACTCGGCACTCCTGTAAGTGGGGGTACTCGGAGGTTAATGAAGTAACTTTAACATAGAATGCAGCATAAATGCCTGGTTCAAATCCTCTCTTTATGTAAGAAAAGAACAACTCCTTTCCTAGTTTATATTATATATTCTAGTTGTAAGATTCCCCACCGGCCACCTGAACCTAAAATCCCCGGGCTGTAATCTATATTATAAAACATCAAGTTTGATCAAATTTATTTTCAAAAAGTATAAAAATCTAATGGTTAAAAATATACATGTTATGGTGTGCATTAACTCTACACCATTGGATGAGTTTTATAAACACATCAAGATGTCACATTAAAGTTAAAACACTCACACCAATAACATACACACAATAAATTCTCACACACCAATAATTTTTTCTATATTAAAAATGCCATATTTTAAAATAAAAAATTCAAAATTTAATAAAAATTTAGTATTTAAAATGTACAAATCAAGATGAATTAAACAAGATCCATCATGACTATAGAATTATGTAAAAAAAATATTAAGTAACATTTAACACTAATAATATACACAAAGTAAACTCTCACACACCAATAAATATTTTTACGTTAACAATGCCATAACTTAAAATAAAAAATTTAATATTTAATATTTAAATTCTACTAATCAAGATCAATTAAACAAGATTCATCTTAAACTAAAAAAAATTAATATTTAAAATATACTAATCAAGAAATTTCATAAAAAAATAATATTTAAATCTACTATTTATATTATAAAACATCAAGTTTGACCAAATTTATTTTCAAAAAGTATAAAAATCTAATGGTTAAAAATATACATGTTATGGTGTGCATTAATTCTACACCCTTGGATGAGTTTTATACACACATCAAGATATCACATCAAAGTTAAAACACTCACACCAATAATATACACACAATAAATTCTCACACGCCAATAATTTTTTCTATATTAAAAATGCCATATTTTAAAATAAAAAATTCAAAATTTAATAAAAATTTAGTATTTAAAATCTATAAATTAAGATCAATTAAACAAAATCCATCATGACTATAGAATTATGTAAAAAATATATATTAAGTAACATTTAACACCAATAATATACACAAAGTAAACTCTCACACACCAATAAATATTTTTACGTTAAAAATGTCATAACTTAAAATAAAAAATTTAATATTTAATATCTAATATTTAAAATATACTAATCAAGAAATTTCATAAAAAAATAATATTTAAATATACTAATCAAAATCAATTAAACAACATCCATCATAACTATAGAATTATGAATTTAATATTTAAATTTACTAATCATTATTAATTAAACAAGATCCACCATGACTATAAAATTATGTAAAAAAAAATAAGAAAATTTATTGAGTAAATTTAATACTAATAATATACACACAATAAATTCTCACATATCAATCATTTTTTCTACATTAAAAATGTCATAACTTAAAATAAAAAATTTTAAAATTTAATATTTAAAATTCACTAATCAAGATCAATTAAACGAGATCCATCATAGTATTCGTACATTAGTGTTCGTAAATTTAAGGATGTACTTTATGCGTTCGTACATTATTGATCATCTTAGTATGTCGTTTTTCGGAATGTTCACAATATATCAGTTAAATTTTTGAACTATTTTTAAATTATACCAGACGTGGTTGAATTATTTTCACATATGACCTTGAATTTAATTTGTTAAAAACTTATTTTGCCAAGATCAAAATATTTTATGTGTTCGTAAATTATTATTGATCATCTTATAATGTCATTTTTAGGAGTGTTCACAATATATCAATTAAATTTTTGGACTATTTTCAAATCATACCAACAGACGTGATTGAATTATTTTTACATATGGCCTTGAGTTTAATTTGTTAAAAACTTATTTTGCTGAGATCAAATTAAGATAAAAAAATATGATTAAACAATTATCTAAAAATTAAAAATAAGTTGGTCCACTCCAGTTTACTTTTAGTTGGTCTAACATGAAGATATATTGAACATAAGTTTGTCGATTTAGATTCATCACACATTACTCTTTTTTATCTTATTATCGGTTCTTATTTAATTTACCGTGCCGGATGGCACGGGTATACCCTAGTATTATATATATAAAATTGGAAGAAAACAAGCGAAGTGTTTCTTTGTTTTTGTATAAAATTTAGTCTACACAATTCAAATGGCCACTAAAATTTCAATGTAGTATTACTTTGGCCATCAAATTTCAAAACGAATTACTTTGGTCATACAATTTCGGAGTGAGTATTATTTTTTACCATTCTGTCCAGTTTAGTTGTTAAATTTGATGCATTTGCATGGCAAATGGTTTTGTGTAAAGCCATTTTAGTTATATTGCAACAAAAAGACTTCTTACCTTCAATAATTTTTACCAAAATAAAACACACACGGTTAAATAAGTTAGATGGTTAAAGTGATTAGTTTTAAAGTTGAATAGTTAAATTGAAACTGGTTAAAAAATTTAGTAGTCATTTGATTTGTTTACTCTAAAATTTATTTACAATTTGATGGGAATCATTCGAAATGACCTTGATGGGGGCAATGCATTAGTCTGATTTTTTTTTTTTTTTTTTTTTAAAAAAGATTTAAGCTTGTTGTTTTAATTAGAATGAAAAATTCACTCCAAAACTCTCTTGGTGAAGCTTGAATTCAGGATTAAAACAAAACTCCAATTTGGGGTGGGGGTGGGGAGCGTTGTTTGGGGGAGTGGATTCTTTGTGGTCAGTGGGCCTGGGCCGCTTAAGGGGGTCTAACGTTAATAGATGTCGGCCAACAACCGAGACTCTAGCGGTATAGGGTGTGTCTAAGCCCAGGAGCTAGCTCTTCTTTTAAGTAAAATTATTAGATTACGTTTGAAAATAGTTAAAATAAGTAATTCTCGGTTATTACTATGTTCAAACTCGTATTTTGTCAAAATGTGTTTTCATTAAACAACGGCTTGTTTGTGATGTAGTATAAAAGAACCACATAAAAAAAAATGTGTTAAGATCTCATATGTAAAAACATCCATTACATGAGACACAAAGAATTGAACTAGGTCTTATTCTTTTGATTGATGTGGTCTTAACATATGCTTTTAAGAACTCAAGTATTTCATATTAATAGTCTATTATTTTTTTTTTAAATGTCCAAATTAAAAGTTCATTTTTTTTCCCTTTTTCGAATAGTTAAGATCAGTGCCGGCCCTGAAGGGGGGCAGTCAGTGCATTTGCCCTGGGCCCATTATTCAGGGGGCCCAATTTTTTTTTTTTTAAGTAATAATTATATTTATCAACAATAATCCCACACAAAATACCTACGATCGCCGATTCCACTCATCCCGTCCTCCGCTCCTGGTAACTTCTTCTTGTTCTTCTTCTTTCTCTTATTTTCCTTCTTTCTTCACTCTTCAGCTGCAGTCCGGCAGATTACTCATCCAGGTAACTTCTTCTTCTTCAGTTCTTTTGTTTGGCAGTTTTGGCTTGATTGCTTGAATACGTAACCTTGTTTTTTACTCTAAAACTAATTAAATATTGCATATGAAACTGAGTCAAAATACCACAATATCTTTTATACCACTGCTATTTCCGCCTTGCTGTAGTGATGCGTGCAATTGACTTCTCTCTCTATATATTGCCGTATTGGCCCTTCAAGGGAGAGAAGGGACTTTTTTTTGTTCTTTTGTTACTGAATTTTTGAACTTTCAGCATTGTTTCTCTTTAGTCATCGGAATATATTGCAGATGCCTCACTTAGGTCTTATTCCAGATTAAGTGTACACTATGTTTAAATAAGATTAAGTGTACACTATGTTTAAATATATATAGGGGCCTAATTTTGCGTTTGCCCTGGGCCCTGAGAAATTCAAGACCGGCCAAGATACCAATTTTTATGAACAAGTTACATGTAATTGAGAAAAGAAAGAGAATCTTTTTAGAGAAAAAGATACTCGGTCAACCAAGAAAAGAAAAAGATACTCATATCAGTAGCATTTTCCCTCCATGAGAAAATAAATGATACCCCAAAACCAATCTAGCTGGCACAACTCCCATCCAAAACAGAATCACTTAAAGCCTTGTTTGGGAAAGCTTAGTTGAGCACTTTTTAATATACTTCCCCTTTACTATTTTTAGTAAAATTAAAAATTGCAGTTACCCTTCAACTTACTCTAGAACAGTACATTGTTAACAGCCTTCAGTTTAACCAAAAATCAAACAACAGTCCATTATCATGTTTTTAAAAACTCCACTTTTTAAAGCCTGGGCAAACAGGGTCTTAAAAAAAAGGACAATGTTTGAAATTCCCTAGTGCCCTTGGAAGTAGTGACAAAAGAAAGGAGTTGGCCTCTTTAACTCTATAGACTGCCACAAGATACCCAAAATCTTTGTCTGAGAGAAGCAGACATGCCCCCAGAGCCACCCAATTTTTCACAGATTTAGGACATTTGCTTGAGTCTAGAGCGCCCAACCACTCCCCCTCCCCCCCTCCCCCCAACCCAAAAACCCCACCCCACCCACCCTGAAAACATCTACAACTCATATATTTATAATATTGTCTTTTTCTTTCTGAGCCTCTAAAGGGACACTTGAGGCCTAAAAGCTTAAGCAATCCATAAAGTTTTACACCAATTTATCACCAGCCACAGGGTATCCCTTTAATTTTGCCCTTTGCAAACAGGGTATAGTCCCTTTTTGTATGCATGTATATGTGTATGTATTTAATGTATATGAATTGAAGATCTAGTCCACCCAGCCTTTTTCATTAAACTGGCCTTAGGACCACCTACCGATAACACTGCACTTAGAATTAATGTTTCTGTATTGAATGAATGCTTCTAGCCTCAAAATTCACCCCTTCTTTACCCTTGGTATATTAATTTCTTAAGCTGAGAATTTACCTAGAAGTTATTTTGGAGAAAAATACGTTGTCCATTAGGAGTATTGCAACTAGTACTTTGAGGCCAATAACGAGGGCTACGCAACTTTCATCAGATGAGTGTGCCTTCCATATATATGGACTATGGTGGTGATCTTTTAGAGATTCACCATGCAAAGGGTATTTTGGGTGTACCACAAATGTTGTTGTAACTCGTATATCTAGGCATAATTGTGTTATGGCTGATCGCAAAAGCACCAACATCGATCCTAGTGTTTGTACATCATGTTTAAATTGTATTACATGTAGTGATGAAGATATAATTTAAGGGTGCTTTTATTATGCAAGAATTAAGTTGTAATTACTGCCGAATGCACTATAACCATTCACAAAGTATCTTTTGACTTTTAGATGTAGAGTATAAGAGAGAAGTGAGATAATGGAGTAGGGGGAAATGATCTGAGCTTTCCATTTTCTTGAGATGCAATAATAGCCATACAAAATTTTATAAGAGACATATTTTAACTTTCAAAAATCCTTATTAGTGAGTTTGTTGTTTTTTGAAAAAATCTCTATATTTTCTAATTGTATAATTTATCAGTAATATAACAGAAGTAGACAGCTAAAGTAAATTAATGTTGTACACGCAGTAGACAAATTTCTTTGTTTGAATCACCAAATTAAAGACATCCACATAATTTTGTCCAACCTCAATCTTAATATTATAAAGGAAATATAGATATTGCAATTTTAGGGATATCTAAATGGACGGAAAATTTCTCATGCGAACCGCTCAATATGGACCGGCACCTTTAGCAACAATTTTATGTCGCTAAAAATATATTCTTAATACATTCGCGAAGGAAAATCGTCGCTAAAGTTTCCGGTCCATACGAACTGGTCCACATGAGAAATGTATTGTCTAAATGGAGAATACACTTCAAAGCTGGTACCACTACAGCATCCATGAAGACCATAGTGTTTCAAATCACTGCATTGAAGACATTCACAAATAAATTCTACGATCAACATGCATACTATTTTTCAATTGTATTGGATTGTTAATACTAGAAATTAGGTAGAAGGGCTTATTATACATTGATTTTTACCAAAAATCCAATGAATAATATTTTTTTGAATGAAGGGCCTATTTTTAATTGGTAATTTGAATGAAGGGCCTATTTTTAATTGGTAATTAGTGTAAGAGGCCTATTTTGTTTTATATTTTAAATGAATGTATTTGAATAAATTTAAATATCATTTAATTAATAAAAACATGTTATGTATTACCTAAATTACCCCTTTTTATGAAATTTTCACAAAAAATATGGACTGCAAAGTTCATATTGCAATAAAATATGAACTGCAAAGTTCATATTGCAGTACAGTGAAATATGTACTGCAATATGAACTTTGCACTAAAATTATGGACTGCAAAGTTCACATTGCAGTAAAATATGGACTGCAATATGAACTTTGCACTAAAAATATGGACTGCAAAGTTCACATTGCAGTGAAATATGGACTGCAAAGTTCATATTGCAGTGAAATATAGACTGCAAAGTTCATATTGCAGTCCATATTTTAATGCATATTGATATTTTTTTAGTTTATTTTAAAGGTTGGGATGTCATTTTATAATGAAAAAAAAAGACACATGTCATATTATCAATAAAATAAAAAATAGGCCCTTTATTTAAAAAAAAATTATTCCTTGACCTTAGTGTGAAAATCTTTCTCTAATAAGCCCTTTTTTTTAATCGCCCCTTGTTAATATACTATATATTTTTAAGATTGAGTTTATTGCCGCGAATAAATTATTTAATTTAAGGTAGGTATTGCATTACGTATGTGTATGTATAATAAATGGTATTTGGAGGAATAACTTTCTATAATTATTTGACTCACGTGAGGGGGTGGAGATTGGGAATTTTATTGGGGCCTCAATTCTGAAATCTGGAGGGCAATAGTCTACAGGCAGGAGGTCCCATTAGGCCTAGGTGGTACCATGAGACATATATATATATATATATATATAATATATGAGCCCGCTTGATGTTCATTTAAAAAAAATTCATCCAGTTTTAGAGTTAAATGGATAATTTTTTTTAATAAAATTTAGTAAATATTATTATTGTTATAATAAATAGATCATCTCCATCATATTTCATTAAAAAATTCAAACAAAAAGTTGGTGTAATGCAAATGTGATATATATATATTTATTTTATACATTGGAATTTATATGGTTATGTCATCAATTTTTATTTGAGTTTTTTAATGAAATTTGGTGTAAGTGATCAACTTATCATAGAAATCATCTCTACCTAATTTCATAAAAAAAATATTACATTTACCTCTCGAAATGGAATTTTTTTTTATAGCTTTAGAGCGGGGTTGCATATAATATAATATGGATATTTGGTGGTCCTATGAACTTTGTGATATGGACATAAAATTATTTTCTGGGAATGAGTAGGGGTGGAAATTAAATATATTTTTGGCTTGTATTTTGGTAAAATTTTGTTTCTTCTAGCTTTTAAGCAAATCTATATATATGTGAGAAGTCTAGAGATACAGAATTAGTGATGAAAATCTAAGTGAATGCTTTTATGGATGGAAGGGGGTAAATCTAAGATGAATCTTATATATTCCAGTTTAGTACTCTAGTTTGATTTTTATATTTTTAACAATACACTAATTTTAATATAATTAATAAAATTGTGCTTACTATTTTGTGATTTAGTGCATTGCTAATGTTTTGAAAAGGAAACAAAACTTTTAATTTGAGACTACAAAACAAATTGTGTACCAATTAAGTTTGGAGTATTATCATGTAGTACGGAATAAAGAGTTGAGGGACATTCTAGTTGAATAGTAACCAACTCTTATTGCAAAAACACTGGTAAAATCATGGAGTTTTATACGAGTCTTATTTAAACGGGGTTAAGTCAAAATTTATTTAAAACTCTTTGATTTTAATTTTGAAATAAGAGATTCATTTCAAATAGAAAGTTGTGGGTTTCATTCTCCTTCTCGTGTGATTTGCATATCCTTTACAAGGAAGAAACTTTAGACCTTCCTTTTAAAATTAGTTGGGATGTCCTCAAGTACAATTCACCATTTCTTAATTTGTAATTGTAATTACCACTTTTATTATCACTTATGACTAGGGTATAAACGGATGGGATGTAGACCAGATATGACATTATTCACAATCCTTATTCTTTTTTAAATATACTATCCAAATCATTATCTATATTCCTTCGGATAATAGGTTCAACTATTCTTGTCCTTATCTTATCAGATTACTTGGATTTGAATAATTACTTTATCAATTTTTCTATATAACTATAAATACACTGTCTTATGTTTTTGTTAATCTGTAGCGCAATTTTAAATAATATATATATATATATATAACTATTTGATTTATTAATTAATACGTAATCTTTTACAAATTATAACTAGAGAAGTAAAACGAAACATTTCAAAACTTGTTAAAATAAAGACTAAGATTTTATAGTAAACTTCGAACTCAAATGATGAATTTATTTTATTTATCCTATATAACTCAGTAAAAATTCACATTACATTATAAGATAACCATCACATAAATCCAAATTGAAAATCATTACTATTTAAATTTGATATGGTCTTAAACCTTTCATTATATCAAATTACATATGTTGTAACTTGTAAATAAGACATAGGTTGTTCTTTTTCTTTTATCTTTTTGTTCTTTTCTAAGCATTTTTCTGATTTAGTTTAAAAAACTTTGGTAAATTGGGTCAGCTTTTGAACACCAAATTAAGCTTATCCGATTTTTTCAAGGGTGAGAGAATATATATACGTAAATGTACATTATATATAGTAAATTATAGTGGATACAAATTATCTAAGTTGGATATTATCATTATCCATATCCTTATACGTTTTCTCGGATATTTAAAAATACTATCCAAATTATCTTTTCCGAATTTCCATATAAGTATCCTCAAAATTTAGATTCGCATACAGGATCGATTCGGATTTTCGAACATCCATTTACACCTCTACTTCTAATATTGGGGGCGCTAGCACCAGTGAACTTCCCATTGAAAAAAAAACAACATATCCCATATCTAAAAACTATGAAAATAGTCTATCTTTTTTTTTATTGGGAATTGTTGGCTAAAATCAATTGTCCCACATTAGAAGTGTAATGGTTCAACATATAACTAATAAGAGGGATGAATCAATTAATTACTAACCGAATATTTTGAGATAAAATTCCTCACCTATAATCTAAGGTGATTAAGTTTGAAATAATTTCGATACATGTGCGGATCAACGGGTCCACGAAATTATATGAGGGAAGTGATTTAATATCGCCTCTTGTTGCACCTAAAAAATTCGTATTATAATAAAAATTGATGAAATGTTTTCCCACATTCTAGCACATTAATTAGGGGTGTAGATTGAATGTTTTAAAGAACCGACTGCCACAAGAATTGAATGAAAAGACCCTGGTTTTTATTTACATACCAAAGTTTGAAAGACATATTATGTTGTGATTTTTAATTCCATTTATGGGTTTTTATTCTTCATAAAAAATTTTTAAAACCGAAACCGAACCGAAATCGACCGATAAGTAGCACTACTCTAAATAAGAGAGCACATACATAGCACTTAATAAAATAATGTTTGTTTAGTAGTAGCTAAGCACCGCAAGTAGGAATAAATCAAGCTGCACAAATTCACAAAAGTTGATCTAAATACCTTGTGAAGTAAACGTCCAATTAAAAAAAAAAAAAAGACACTATGTTGGTTAAAGAAAAAAAAAAAATTCAAAGTCAAAAGCATTACTCTTTATTGGAATTAAAAAGGGAATAGGAGTGAAAAAAAGTAGCAGAGTTGGGTTAAGTACAGATACAGATTTCTCCAAACGAGAGAGGCATTGGCTATTTTTCTGTATGGATGGGTCCTCTCTTGTTGCTGTCATTTCAGCTTTACAGTTGTAAGGTAGAAAAAAGGTTGAATAAAATTAAATGGAGTTTTCCATTTTTTTGCACAAGTGTATGTATGGAATTTGATTTGAATTCTTTTATGTACTTTTTATTAATGAAACACAATAACAAGCAGGAGAGGAGAATGATTTATTAGGGCTGCAGGTCAAAAAGTGGGGTGGGATTACCATTGAGTAGATCAAACAAGCAAACAAAGCCATCACCATATATATATATATATATATATATTATTCTACAATTATTGGTGTGGGGAAACAATTACCTTTTTTTACCTTTCTCTTTCTAGCTAGCTCTTTTGTTTTGTACATAAATATTTAAAATAGATAATTAATTATCAAATAATTGTGCAGGTTATACTTAACTTATGTAACATCAACAAATGTCTTCCAGGATGATTAAACCCACGCGTTATTTAAGAATGAAACATTGCACTATTTTATGTGATCGATTTTTGTAATAATAGATGTGACAAAAATTTAGGATAATTAATGATATTAACATTTTACAAAAATATTTTAACACTTCAAAATTATATTTAGTGACACTTTATATAAAGTTTTTGAGATATTTTTTGATCACTAAAGGTCCGTTTGATAACAATATGGAAAGAAAAATAAAAATAATTGATTTTTGTAAGAAGTTGAGAAATGTGATTGAGATGTCTTCTTATTTTGTAATTTTTTCCATAGAGAAATTTATTTTGGTGGTTGAAGAAAAAAATTTCACAAAAAATTATGAAAGATGGAAAATATTTGCTCATAAAATGGCCATAAATTGAGAGTATCTTATCACATGTCTCAACTTATTTTTCAATTTTTTACCAAATCAAATATTTTTATTTTTCCTTCCTATATTGTTATTAAACAAAATTTTAAAATTAATTTAAAGTGTTAGAATACTTTTATAAAATATTAATATCATTTCTCATTAATTACTAGTTGATATAATTAAGTTGATCCATATATTATAAATTAAGAGAGAAAACTACACACGCTCTATCTCATATAAATCATAACACTAGAAGCACGCACCAATTGGAGGAGAGGGGTTGGTCCAGTGGTAGGCAACCTCCACCCTTGCGTTGAGGTCAAGGGTTCGACTCATGGGGTGGGAGGGGAGGGTTTTTCTTTATTTGTAGGATTAAGGGAGAGACTTAGACCTCCCTTAATTTTAAAAAAAAAAAAAAAAAAAAGCACGCACCAATTGAAGACTAGTCCCCACTACTACTAAACCATAGAGATTATTGAGCAAAAGAACAAAAGTAGGAGAGAAGAGAAGAAGAGACATTTTCCACAAAATCATAGATTTTGTCTCCAAACTTTTGCCTTTTTACCCTTTGTAGTGCTCCAATCACTCAACTGTCACGTTGATTCATAAAATATTACTATTACGTATATTAATAATTTTAACTTAAAATACTTTGTCCAACATTAATTTATAACCTCCCGATCCTCATCTACATTCAAGTAATAAGTATATTTATGCAATATGACATAACTAATTAATTGGTATAAAATTGTTTTGATCTTTGACGAACCACAACAAATAAGTCGTATGCCTCTAACCGAGCCAAGTTAAAAGTATATTAATATTCAATTATTATAACCAGAGATAGAGCGATCTAATTATCTAAAGATACATAGGGTCTTGAGCAAAAAATATAAAATTATCTTAAATTTCGATCCTAATAATTTTAGTAACACTTCAGAATTTTTATATTGTTGTTTTTAATTAATTTCATAAAATATAGAGTATAAATACCCTCAATGAACCAAACAAAATTCTATTGACACTTGTAGATAGATGCATAAATTTTGGTTTTGTTTAACACAAATTGTATTAATTTATTGACAGCTCGGTCTACCTCCTGTTTCAACGTGTTTTAATTATAAGAAGATAATCAAGATATGAATTTTTCAAAAACAAAAAAAATAAAATATTTCTTGTTTTCAAAATTATAAATTTACATAACTAATCTACCGAAACTTATTATTAACAAATTTCAAGATTTTTGACATCAGGATTAAGTAATGAAACATAAACATTAACCATGAAAACAACTACAAGAGACTGTAATATTATTGTTGTCGTTATAATATATAAGTAATGGAATAATTAATTAATCAATCAGCATGGAGTTGCATGTATTTGTGTACAACGTAACTTGTGGGCGCGTAAGGAATGGTAGCCACTTTCTTTGTTGTGCGAATTAAATGAATACTTTGGGGGCCAAATGCATTTTAGACAATCAAAGAGCAATCGATGGGAGGCTGTTTCTTCTCACTCTCACTCTCACTCTCTATCTTAAATAATGAATGTTACGATGCTCCACGTTGGCTACTCGGTAAAAGGAGCACACAAAAATCTATACATTCGATTGAGGGAGATTTTATTGCCATACCAATAGTTTTTATGCTATAGTAAATCATTTTATTTTTTAAATTAATATGAAATTGTTTGATTAAAAATTATTATTTTGATAATAATATTTCTTAAATTAATTGTTGATCACTATAGTGACATCGTTTATTTATTTATTTATTTATTATTATTATATTAATATAAGTACTCTCGAATATATATGCCAGATTATTTAGTAATCAGCTAAAAATTTTACACTTAATCTATCCCACTAGATGTGTCATTGATACATTATTTGATATACAAATGTTAATCTACTTTTTTTTGTTGTATTGATTCATTCTATTTTGTTATACACATTAACATAAAAAGGTTTTGGTGCAAATCAATCTAAAATGAGATTGATAGAAGTAATTATATATGGTCTCCTCGATCAATAAATGTGTGTTTGTGAGAACGAGGAAGAGATTAGGGTCTTCTGAATCTGACATATATTTTATAATTAATTAATAATTAATATAATACATCTAAGGTTTTTGAAATCTCTATTAGTTATAAAATATTTTTATATGATAGTAAATAAATAAAATTTGTTTTGTCTCATTATTTGAACATCTGATTCGATCTTTAAATTATAAAAATATATATTTACCATTTAAACAAATGTAACATATGTTTTAAAATACGTATAGGATATCTCTTAAAAATCTTATGGGGGCGATTTAGTAATTCACTAAATATTTATAAAGGATCAATTTATTTAGAGAAAAATTTCACATTCGAATTTTTTTGAGTATAAGTTGTTAAAATAAAATAAAATAAAAAATATGTGTCGAATATAATATTACACGGTCACATATATATATATTTAAAAAAAAAAATGAGAAATGAACAAGGTGCCTGTGCCAATAGCTCTTCCAACGAGGTCAAACACCAACCCCCACAAACACCTCAGCGAAAAAGTCTGACTTCACTCGTACCCTCACCCTTCCCACTAAATTTTACTGAGTATATTAATTATATAATCTTTTATTTATTTTTTTATCATTAACTTACTGACCGACAAGTTGCTATCCCCCCTTCCTTCTTCAACATGCCAACAAAATATCTATTCACTCTCCCACTGTGCATCACTGACACGTATTGGGTGATAGGTAAAAAATGTTTTGAGTAAATTATCCTAATTTTACCTAAATTATTATCACAGTTTCACTTTAATCCGTAAATTAAAAAATATTTTATTTAAATACTTAAACTATTATATGAATTTTATTTTAGCTAAAAAGGTGGTTGCCATTCAAAAATAATGTTGAGTGAGCCAACTATTTCAATGAGGCAATATGATAGAAAAATTAGACAGAAAGGTAAAAGTTAGATTTACTCAGTAATTTAAGTGTTTTCTGGAGTAACAGTAAAAGAAATTTTTTTACTACATCACGAAACTCTTTTTCTATTTTTTCTTTATATTTAATAATATTATTTTTTTATTTCATCAAATATAATAAGAGGATTAGAACCGTCTGGAAAATACTTTTTTATATTTTAGTGACAATAATTTGTCGATCAGTCTAAATATATATGGTACATATTAGATTTGGACACTATATACGATTTTATAAAGCCAAAACTAATTTTAACAACTGTAAAACTGCACAAAATTTTAAAATGCTTATTTTATTTTCACGCACTCATCTGCTCAATCACTTGTTACCTTCTTATTTTTTTTTTTGTTTTTTAATTGAATATATACAAATGCATGTACAGAAGAAGCTGGTTTATTTATGTATTTATGGATCTATGAAAGTTAAGCCCCCATATTTAGTTATGGAACTAAATTTGGCATTGCCTATTTTATCCTTGCATTTGTTTTTTTCTAATGAAAGAATGATTTGTTGGGAGTTAAATCCATGTCTCTAGGTCGTAAAGTAAAGCACTTAACCACTAAGTTATAAATATTGATAGTTCGTTTATGGTTCATTGTAAATTAACAAATTTAATTTTTTTTTCCATTTCAATAAAAAGAATTATAGTGTAATTTTTTTCCCCATAAATTTTTATAATAGTTATAAGTTATGTAATTTCAATTATATTTCTACATTTTTTTATATAATGTCTCACGTATTAATTTAAGTTTATAACTTTATATATTAGTTTATTTTATAACCAAACACTCAAATTAAATAAATTACAAATTAAGAAACCTCAAATTGTTTAATTCATAAATTAGAGGATAATCAAATAAACTCTTATTAAATATTTTCTAAATTGTATGACATGTCATGTACATAAAAGGATAGCATGCACACGAATTACGTGTGCTCAGATGTTTTGTATATATATAAAAAATGTTAACAGGTATTTTAAAAACGCATGTTAACCATAGTTAAATAAAGAAAAAATAACATCATGTTTAAAAATGTATCATATTTAATATATGTTAGAACATTATTCTTTTCGTAAATGAGTTGTTAAAATGTGTGCTTATTTATTTTTTGTGAAACAAGAAAGAGCAAAGCATGCTAAATTCCCCAGCCGTAGGCCACTCTTCTCATGTTGCACATGATCTCCCCGACCATTTCATTTGAAAGGATTAAAATGTAATCTTAAGACACATGTTAACACGAGAGAGTTGGGAATTTGGCATAACCACTAAGCAGAAGATTCATTACTGGAGTAGAAATATATATATATATATATAAACAGAGAGAGGGAGGTGAGAACAAAAATATGATGAGTTTATTATGACAAATATAAATTTGGGCATATAAAGTATGCATGAAAGCGACTTGGTAGAAGAAACAGAGAAAGCATAACAGGGGGCACAGACATTCCTTCATTTGCTCTTTTTTCTTAAATTTGTCTTTATTCTCACTCTTCTTAAAATGCCAACCGCCCCTCTGTCTTCCAACTTCGGTCTCATGTATGCAAATGCAAATGCAAATGCAAATGCAGAAAGCTATTTAACTTACCGCCCACCATATAAGTGAAGAAAGAGTACTACTAATTCCTCATAAAAATAAAGAACTGTTTAGAGAGAGTTTCAGAGATAAAGAGAGAAAATTTAACGAGGGCTGCCAACAACATCCACAAATACTCGGCTGAGTGATGGTGGTAATAGCAAGCTGCTGATGCTGCTGCTGCTCTGTTGTTCTTGGACTGATCTATTCTTCTTGAAGAGCGGCTCAACTGCTGCCCATGAATCGTTTGAATTATCACTGCAGCTAAAATATGAATCGATTACAGCACTTGGGCTGCTTGGCATTTCTTCTTCTACTTCTTCATACTTGCGCTTGTGAGGGTTCTTCTTTTCGCTAGCATTGAAGCATGTGTTTGATGATAGTTCTACCATGAGTTGATAGCACTCATTTACTTCTTCCTGCAAGTTAAAATCAAGCTTTTCAAATTATTTTTTAGGAAGAAGAAGAAGAAGAAGAAGAAGAAAACCACCATACAAAAGTAGTGGTGGACTTATGTTTTTTTCTTTGAAATAATAATAATATCATGACATTACAACGATAACGAATAATGGCTTCGAAGGACTTAACATATATTATAATGATATATACCACATTAAAGATCTTACAAAATAAAGTAAACCCACAAGGCACACCCAGAAAAATACAAGATCGATCCAAAAAAAAAAAAGTTTCAAAAGCAGTATAATTAAAAGTCGTCAAAAATAATGGTTTCCCCGTAAAAAAAAAAAATGGTCTCTGGCCCCTTGGACCACTTATAATATTGTACCATTCATTACCTCAAATTTAGTTTTCTACAAAAACAATAAAGTTAAATTAATTTTATCCTTTTTTTATGAGAGAAAATAATAAATAATTTTTATTTTTAATCTTTGATTAAATTAAATTCTCATTTTGGTATAAAACATGGAAGTCATTTCAAAAAAAAAATCTTAATTTAAAATATACGACATAAATGAAGTTATTTACTTATTGGAAAATGATAATGGCACGTGTTAATTATATTATAAATGGAATAAACTATTAGTTTACATGAGAAATTATACTTAATTTGATGTATGTTATAATTTAATTATTTTTATTCATAGATGTGTAACATATTAACATGTGTATGTTTTTAGAGTATACGTTAACATGACATTTATTTATTTTAAATTTTAGATAACTATGAAAATGGATGTAGAAAATAGCTAATCAAACTTGTGAATTAAAATTTACAGTGTGAAAAAGACTCTTATCCTACAAATATACGGAAGGAAAGAAAAGAAACCATCTTGACGAAATTTTTTCAGAATTCCAAAATGATCCATTTATATCCTTCAGCAAATGGGTAAGTTAATAAATAAATATGTATTTTATTTCCACTTCGTCTAAGTCTCTTTCATTTCTTGCATGATAAAAAACCCCTCCGCCCCATCTTAATTGTGACTCGAATTTGGATAGATGCCCTTACAAGATTGTTTTTTTTAACAAGTATTTAATACATGTCTTTAATATAAACGTTAGCGTGATATATATTATTATAAAAATAAGGGATGAAATAAAAAAGAGTTAAATATTTAAGGGGAGATATATGAATATCCACAGAAATATAACAGTACAAACCTTGGTGATTTTGAGAGCACCAAGAAGCTGGTGTTGGTAATCGGTGGGATTGCAAGGCTCAACTTCTTCAATAACGTGAAGCATTGTTGCAGTCGCCAACACAGATGGTAGATAACGTACGAATCTCCCATCTACATTTAATATAACCAACCAAAAAAAATTAAAAATAAAGAGCAATATTATACTTATTGTTATTTTTTGTCATCATATATTATAGAAGTTATACTTTATGAAAAAAAAAATACAACTTATATAATAAGTAGGTTAAGAATATCAAGTTTTTCATAAATAAAACTGAAATCAAAGTTAGTGATGACAGATAATAATCAAAGAAACGAAAAAAGTGAGCGAGATATTAACCCCAAGAGTAATACGTTATAATTTATAGTCTTTGTTTTTAACGAAAGATGTAAAACAAGGGTCAATATTTAATTAGAGAGATCTGAGAGACCGAGACTTAATAATAATAATAATAATAATGCTTACCAGCCACTCCACTGAGAATTAGACCTTCACATTTCTTGTAAAACTCCCAATGCTGATTTTTATTATTTTTTGGTCCAAGCCTCCTTATAGTGTGATCAAGAAATGAGAGTGGGGTCACTGGGTTCATCCTCCATTCAAGAATTGACATCACTATCACCTCCATTCTTTGTATCGTTTTTGCTTCAAATACGTACTTTGTATCCTCCACCTGATTATTAATTAAAATTGATAAGATACACACAAAAAATAAAAAAAGTGTGTAATCTATCTATTATTTTTCAAGATTTTTAAGTAGTACTTATGATTCAATTTGAATCATAAAAACGAAGCAATCGCAAATAAAAACACTCCAAAGTCAAAAGCGTTGGTTTTAGTATAATATAGATTTATACAAAAAATAATATACAAAATAACTCAAAACTATTGTCTAAAAAAGAAGTCTATGAATCATAGGGCTGCTTTCCCTGGTTTTACTCTACCCTCAGGCCACAACAAATGTGCTAGCTAGAATCAAACAGTTAAATCCTATTAAGAAAAACCCAAGAAAAAAGTGGAAAAAAATCAAGCATTATAATCAAATGCAATGCAATGATGCTATGTATATATATACATACTTGAAGGTCAAGAAGAAGGGGAACATGGATCTCATCAATCTTGGCAGCCAAAGAGAGGCAAGTGACAGCAACAAGCTGAATCATCCATGGCTTCTTATCTTTCTGAAACTCAACATTACTACTAGAGAGAATATATCTATCAAAGTAATTGATTGCAAGAACAGCAGTGAGAACAGAGAACCCATAATGCTCTTTAACTTTCACAATCCAATCCACAACCTCTTTTCTAGCCATAACAAGAAATGGGTTGGATTCAAAATGGTCAAAACAAAGATGGGTCTGTTTTTCTTTAGAGAAAAGAGAGATGAGTTCTTCATCTTCCCAGAAAAAGTCCTGTTCTAATAAGTTGAACAGGGGATTATTAATGGGACCTTTTTTGTTTTTGTTAAGGTAATAATTATATGCGAGATCTGATCGAGATTCTTCTTCAATGGAGTCTAGGGATAATTCATCATAATCCCATTGATCTTCTTGTTCTTCACAGAGGAGAATGGATTGTTGGATTGCCATCTTCTTCTGATGAGGAGAAGAAGAGGACTGTGTGGTCTGTTCATAGAAGAGTGAACCTCATCTTTTAACACTAATGGGGGGATTGGGTCCTTTGTTTCTCTCTCTCTTGTGTGTGTATGTGAGAGAGAGAGAGAGAGAGAGAGAGAGAGAGAGAGTGGGGTTCTCAAAAACAGAGGAGAAGAAAAGGGAGAGATTTGATTTTATCAGAGTGGGTGTCACGCTTGTCCTTTCTTTATATGTTGGCTTAGAGAGAGAAAGAGGAGAGAGAGAGAGAGAGAGAGGGGGGGGGGAAGGTTTTTGGTTTGGTTTGTTTCAGAGGGGTTTGGTTTTCTTTCTTTCTTTTGTTTGTTTTATTTATTAATAATTTTTGTTGCTATGCTTTCGGTGTGTGTTTCGTTGGCGGGCAGAAACGTAACGGCACACACACCAAGCTGGACTCCGTTCAAAGTTAGGAAATGTTTTGCGCCACTGATAAAAATATTTTTAAAATATAGTCTCACCATTATATATATATATATTACTACCTAAATATATTGTACAATTATCACCGTAAATGCATCTGTGGTGATGGTACATTTTACGGATATTTTATCCTCACCTAAATGTTTTTCTTAACATTCAAATTTTCTTAACATTAATGATGGATGTATTAATTTAAATAATTAAATTAATAGTTTAAGAGTGTCTAAAAATGTATTAGGTGTTTTGGGCGAGATACTTAAAATATTAACTAATCTATTTTTTGATGTATTACTTAAATTTTAATTTATACTTAAGTTGATATATGTCACTCAATTTTAACGAGTTGTCTCATGCAATGGTTTGAGTAAATTACATCAACCATCTGCAAATTATGACTTGTATTTCAATTTGGATCATAAGCTCAATTGTGTTAATTGAGCTCTTACAATTCTAAATTTTACGCAACATTTAAAATTTATATATATTCAAGGAGTTGGGTTTTAATTCCTATAGTTGTATTTTGAAAAAAAACAAAAAAAACCTTTAGAGATAAGATTTGAGAAAAAATATATTATATATTGGTAAAGATGCTCTAATGTAGTATTGTTAAAAAAAAATGTTCTAATGTGACTATATTGATATTGGACACTCATGATGCATGTACAAATTGTATATATATAATGAAATAATAGCTTATAGTTTTGGAAAATCTTCTTCTAACCTTGAATCGCATATTGGCAAACAAGTCTGGCAAATATTCGATTTTTCTAAAGCTAAAACACGAACCGTTCAATTTTAAAAAAAATTGTTTCATATTTCACAATTTTACTTCCATAGTCCTTTGGCTAACATTAAAAGGGCCATCTCTCGCTGGTGCAACTTTCAAGTTCCTAATGCATTTGATAGATACAAATTATCAGAGGGATACATTGTCTTTTTGTTTTTCCATATTTTGTTAGGAAAAATATAGGTGACGACTTTCAATTAAAATCGTTATTAAGTTATGGTCCTGAGGTCGGAGGGGATCTAGGCGAATTTTGGCTTCGGCTCCCTTTTGTATATTCATGTAATATAATTATATCAATAAACTCCAACAAATATATACATATATATACAAATTATTAGATTTGAAAAGTAACAAAAAGAATAATTAAATTTCCTATTCATATAGAATTTAATTAAAACAAAAACTAAAAGAAAACATTTTATTCAACAACAGGAGAAAAAAAAAGAAGAGAAGCTTAATCCCACCCATACCAAGACTCCAAACTCGAGAACTCGAGAACTCGAGTTGCAAGACAAGCACCATCACCTATTGGAACAATTATCTCGTTGTTTCTTTTTGTTAAGCCAAAAATCATTTTAATTTTACTTACTATAACTTATATACCAAGGAAAAAAAATTTGGGGGCCCTGTTATGTCTGGAGTCCTAGGCGGTCGCATTGATCGCCTATGCCTAGGGCCGGCTCTGTAAATTATTACATTAAGAGAAGTTTAATTAGAACCTCAAAGTATAATTAGGAAAATCCTTTACAACTAGAAATAAATAATCTCACACACACACGCACACTTATATCCTTGAATTAGTTCTTGTGTTCCAAAACAACAATTTCAGTAGATTCAATTTTATTTCCTTGTAAATCAATTAAAGGCATTGGAAAGATTTAGTATTTTTTTCTTAAGAAAAAGGAGGAAGGCCATGATTTTTTAAACGTTGATGTGAATTAATTAAATTCAAAATATTTTTACTACGAAGACAAAAATGACGTACGTCAATAGACTTACTTGGTCATAACTCTTGTGTTCTATTCACCAAGGAGCGAGTGATTGTTGAAGTGGTGGCCAGCCCAACCCAACCCAACTAAAACAACTTCACAATAATACTTTACAATTACTACAGTTGTTTTGCTGTGAAAAAGATCATGTGGTATTGTGCACCCATCTTCTTCCTAGAATAAATTTTCTCTAAAAGGACCAAAAAACAGCTGTTTTATTTGTATCATTCTTGTGCTAAAAGTCAAATTGGCCCACATTTTTTCTCCTCTTTTGGGTTTATGATTTGGTGCAACACTGTAATTTTGTAGCTTGCCCCCTTTTGAAATATATCAATCATTCAACTCCCCACTGGACAAAATCTTAAATTGTTCATTATAATATAAGTGTATGACCCCTTTATAAGATCTTGTCTGATCACTAAATAGAATGTCCCATGTGGCAAGAAACAACAATATATAGCTTATAGCTCTCCCCAAAAATTGTCAATACTTCTGTTTCTGAACAAAGTATGTAGTGTTCAATCACCGCAATATTAAGATTACTAGACGAATACCTTGGAATTAGCCATTATGTCTTGCACCGAGATGTTTTTAATCACGCTTTAGTCAAGACTATTGACTTTGAAGATTTTCAATATGTTGCTTCCGCACTTGTCCTCCGAATTGTTCCATGATCGAATTGATTAACTTAAATTTTTTGGTTTAATTCACTACCTCGATCTTGTGATGCTAAACCTTAAAATAAAATTATGACAGTCAATTCCCAATTTCAAGAAGAGCTGCATTTTTCTTTTCAGTAGATTATAAGTCTTTTACTTCATTAAAACTTATACAAGTGAAAAATTAAGGAAAGGGTGAAACATAGGTCGAGTTGTCTGAACAATTTATTGGGATTATGAAAAACTTCAACAAAATAAGCAAAATAGAATGCAACTGTGAATTTCTTATCAACGGTATGATGAAACTTTTGCTTTTGCACGTGTAATAAAGTTAATCTAACATTTACTTTTAATTGCGATATGTTGTGCCTTGTATTTACTTTATTTGTATTGATTATATACCGTATATTAAAGGAGTGTCGTGTATTCCCCTTAATGCATGTACAATTGAAGTGAAGATATAAGCTAACCTCAAAAACATCAATAATCATCAATTATGAAGTTTAGTTACATGCATGCATATGGTATGCATATCCTAGAGTCTTTTCATGGTAGGTGGCACAAATGCTCTCAACTTATGAAGAAGCACTTGAGAGTTCATTTTTGCCACCCACTATTACCACAAACATCTTTTAAAAGTCGCCACTATAAATCAATCAATAACACCACAACTAGCTCACATGCATCAATTTTGACTATTGGCAAAAAAAAAAGGGTGACCTAACTCGTACAGAGCTTAATTGACCATTCTTTGAGTCATATATCCACCACCACAACCACTCACTCGAAAATCATAAGAGGGAAAAAACAAAAAGTGGGCTAAACAAGGAATGGGAAAGTGTTAACACACCACACCCAATTCCATCTATGGTTTCCACCGAAAGTAATTCCCCATTGCTTTTTGAGGCTTCAACTCAACTACCCATCTGGCTCTGCTCTGTAAATAGAACAAAAAGTGCGCCGTCAATATTTGAGAGGTTTACCCATTGCTAGTTTTCTACAATTCAATCTCATGGGACATCATTTGCTTCTTCTTCTTTCTTTCATGACGAACAATAAGCTTTTTTTACTTGAGAAAATGATACACTTCTTATATTAATTTTGGCATGTTTATCTCGAATAAATTTGAGCCGTTTATCTATTCAATAACCTCCCGACATGCATGGAATCTCATAATTTAATGATTTACAAAAACTAAGACATGTGACACATGAACATAAAAGAAGATTGACTCTGCAAATTCACAGAATGTAATAATTTACGAAAACTTATTGCGTCAAATATTTCTTTTTATTCATTTATTAATTTGGGCTATTATCTGATTGTGGACGTAACTCTTAATTACATACTTTTTATATCCTCTATTTGCCAACACTATAGTATAGCAGCTTAGCAGGCCACTTAATAAAACATTAATTAACCCCGAAAGTAAAGAATATAAACAAGTGGGTTCATTTGACAATTAATTGCAAGCCTATTTGTACCTTAGGATATTGGAACAAGTACTACCAGATTTCCAAATTAAAATGTCGTCCCGTTGCATATGGTTAATAATAACATTAATCGTACGTAAAAATATAATTGATAGTTTACCATTAAACAACATGTCCCATGATTTCACCCATCATTCAAGATAAAGCGATAACCCATCATAAACTACAAGGTAAGCTTTTCAATTTTAAGCATGCAATTACTCCGTTAGCTAGATGATTCCTTATAATCGATTGATTTGAAGCAAAAGTAAAATTTTCATACAAGTTGGTGGGAGAAAGATATTACATGGAATAAAAAAGGATTATAGACTTGAAACGTTTACATATTGCATTGAAGGCTCTCTGCATTTTTATTTTAAACTTTTTTCTCTTTTACACCAATATATGCAGTGTCTTAACAATAGTACGTACTCTCTAGAGAGAGAAGCAGATAAAAAAAACCCAACGAAATGCTTCGTCTGATTGATATTTAAACATTTGCAGTAAAAGCCAACCAAAAGAATTTCTAATCATCACAATCGATGGATACTTGATGTTAGATGACATAACTACCAATCCATAATCACAAAATCCATATACATCACAACTGTCAGTAAATTGAATATTTTGCTGCTTTACATGGGTGTAGCAGTTTCTTCTCAATGCGGTGGTGGAGGATACATTCCAGGGTATGGACCTGATCCAAAAACAAAATATACATTTAGTAATTTCGAGAGGATATGCTGTGCAAATGATGGAGTTGCGAGTAATCATTTAGGTTTTCCTGTTTCTCCTCTTTCTTTACTCCCTTTTTTTTCCCTTCAATTAGGTACTTTTCACTTGAACATATAAAAAGGCGAAACGTATGCTATTTCTCTCGGTTTTCCAGATGTTTGAATTGACAAATCCTTTTAAGTTCTGAGAGGGTATTTAAAAAATACCTAATTCTTTTACATAAACATGAATAGGCTCTTTAGCCCCAAATCATATAATGGACAAAAATCAAAAGTTACCTGGAGGATAAAAAGGCGAGGGCTGCGAGGAAGGTGGATACGATGATGGAGGATATCCAGAAGGTGGTGGGTATGGTTGAGAAGGATAAGCAGCACGCTGAGGGGGATATGGAGATGGCGGATAGGCCGATGAATCAGGTGGGTATGAGTGATAGGGGGATGGTGGCGGGTAGGCTGAGGGTGGTGGAGGGTATGCTGAGTGTTGCGGTGGGTAGTGACCTGCAGGCGCTTGTGGCGGGTAGTGACCTGCAGATGTTGCTGGTGGTGGTGGTGCATAGTATGAGGATTGGGGTACCTGTGGTGCTACATATGGTGATGGTGGAGCTGATGGAGCATAGTTTTTTGGAGGTTTTTGCAACTACACAATGACAATGTACGTCAGTTTAAAACATGCTTCATGGATAAGTTCAAGGTTGCAGTGATCAATGTATTGAATTTCATACAAAAAAAATAAAATGAAACTCACATTAGCACCTGCGTAATGCATTATGAGCCGAACCTCTCCTGCATACCTATAAAGGACAAAAGCGCACATTAGAAGTTTGGAAAAAAATGTATAGTCCATATAAAAAATATTTGTAACAATCTTTGCAGCTATCATCAAACAGATGATTAATAAGCAGTAGATGATTACGAACAGCAACAAATATGTAGATGATTAAAAGTGTAGGATGTTGTTATATAAACTAAATAATCACTTAATTAGTTTTCCTACTCAAAGTATGTGAGCTTCCTATGAGGGATTCACATCTTATTTGATCAAAGAGTACCATAAGCCTACACATAGCATGCCATCTTTCTGACTGGATGTTCAGACCATTATTGGGAACTGTGTTGTTTTCTTCTTCCTTATTATATTTAATTATCTACAAATTAACACTTTTAGATCCCAGGAGAAAACCAGTTTTGCCTTTAGCAATAGTTTAAAACCTTATCAGCCAATTTGAGACCTTCCACATCCAACTGTTCAACCAAAATACACTCAAAATCAGACCCGAGGTACAATTCCTGATACTCCTCCATCTGTTCCCAACCCTGAAATCCAGCTGAAACCAACTGTAGGAATATCTCACAAAAGAAGCAAATTCTGGCATTTTTCACTTGTTGGTCTTTCAAATTTCAATTACATTGGAGGGCATTTTGAAAGGCTTCATTACATCATTGCCAACATGTTTCCCCCTAATTTATGTGTGCAACAAAACATATCCACTGAAGGATGATAGGATGAAATGAATTGATAAATTTTGAAGGGTTGTGAAGGGATAAGGGATGTTAGTTTCTCCATCAAACATGAAGAATGGTTGAAATAATGAGAAGAATAATGAGCTATGTGCCAATAGCCATTACTAACGCCAACAGACAATATCAGCTGCATGCTAACAATATTCTGATTTATGAATTTAGTTTGACAAATAGTCATAACCTTTTATCAGAATTATGGTCAGTCCCCTCTTGTCTATGCAAGCTCAGGCGCAATATTCAATAACACTACTTTAGAATCAACTCAAGTTTCATAAGTCCATAACTAGGAAATGGACATATTAAAAGCATACACCTAGACACAATCAACTAAATTTCCATAGCTAAAGAGTATGGCAAATACAAAAACTCATGCCAAGATGCACAAACCTAAAAGTTAGGAAGTATGAAGCACTGAAGCTTCACAGCCGAAGGGGTAGTGTTTTTCACAAAATAAAGCCTACGGTTGACCAACCCAATCCTGAGAAGATAGTCAACCAAGTTCAAAAGTAGATATTTGCAAAACCTAAAATCAAGCTCAAATGAATCAGGTAACAATGTCAAGTCCTTCTACAACCTCTAAGTTTCCTGAGTTTTGGAGGAAAACTTTCTATACTGTCTAACAATAAACAGACCTTGGTTCCGAAGTTCACCACATTATAAATAATGGTGGATAAGTTCAACAATCTCAGTGCAGAACTAGATGAAATGCTCAGATTTCAAAGTTAAACCCACGTTTCATGTTGTCATAAGTTGTGAACTCTCCACGATTGTGAAAATATGACCAGATGTTGAATTTTAACACAATTGTATATAGCAGAACACCCTTTGATGTAAATGCTTTTGTTTGATAAAGTTTGTAATTACCTGATATACTCTGTGCTCAAACCAATATCCATCTATAGCTACCCAGCCTTTGCTGTGATGTTAACTATGTTGAGACTAGTTCATTATCTTTCTATCCTACATTATACTATAAAGTCTATAAAGATTGAATAAGTCAAGAAATTATCTTAACATACATAATTACATGTTTACATAAACACCTTTAGGCACTCTTGCCTCTTAGTACTTTTGAATTGACACCTCCGTGCACTTGCTCCCCCTCAACTGCATCTGCACTCATAATTGGCACCTAGGAGTCATCTACTCAGTAGCCATTATTCATTATACATAAAGGTTCTTTGGCCCTACATAAATAGTATGTAGTATAGATCCACCTTGATCACTATACCATGCCAAGATGAACTGGAAGTATGGGGAAGTTACCACACCACCAAGGCAACAATACATAGTCTTAGTTACTCTTTGAGACGGAGTAGAAGAAGGTTATGGATTCTCAAATGCGGAAATACCAGATACCGAGAAACATTGGTGATATTGGTGTTGTAAGATACAATTTAGTACTTTACAGGTAAAACCACTCAATCACAACATAAAATTAGGCATTTATCAGTCATGATATTTATCCCATTAGGCAAGTTAAACACAATGTGGGGCAAGCACTTTCAATTGTGAACCCTTCATAAAATGTGCACACATATCATGAGATCAATTACCTGCCGGTTTTAGTCTGAAGTGACCAGGGGCTGTCATCGTATCCCTGAGAAAGAACCTTCTGCAATTGAACCCTAGAAAAAGAGGGAAAAATGAAAATGAGAACACGGAACAAGGAAACTCACAGAAGACGTAATGATTAATTTGAGTTCATAACTGAAATTGACAAATGACAGACTGTACAACATACTTAGGAAATGTATAATGATTGGCTTATTCAATATAATAGAAGAAGTAGAAGAAGAAGAATATTACTTTCCGCTGCCAATGAAGTCGTCGAAAGTAAGGGTGTTGCTGTTCCAAACAATGACATTAAGCTCTCTTAACCCTTCAATTAGGGTAAATACAAATTTCTCTTGAAAGGAAGGGTTTTTGCCTCCATCTATAAATAAAAAATAAAACAATAACAATTCAAAAAATAAAAAATCAATATTGGAGAATTATTAATCAATATAAATTAAAGAAGGTTAGAGATGCAGATCTGCATATACATACATACATATATATAGAGAGAGAGAGAGAATTATATAGATGTAAATTGACCTGTACAGGTACGGGTGCGGAATTTGGTGCTAGCGTATTCGAGACAAACGTAGGGATCTTGCCTTGAAATCCATTCCGTGTCCTTCAACTTGCTACAACCAACAACTGCACCATACAAAATCCCAAATTTTAATATATATATATATATAGATATATATGAACAAGTAATAGGTGAAGAAGAAGAAGAAAAGTTACCAGTAACTTCGAGAATGTGACCTTGAATACCAGAAATCGACATAGAGGACGGAGAATAAGCAGAGGTAGAAGAAGATTGATGATTATACATCCAATTAAAACCCAATGGGCTTCCTCTTTTTATATATAGAGGAGCTAAATTGATTCTGAGATTTGGATTCAGATTAAAGATTAAAGATTGGAATTGAATAATTCAAGTCTACAATTATTTTAATAGAGAGAGAGAGAGAGAGATAAACAGTGATGCTTGAATTATTTGAAGTACGGTTGACGAACTCGCCTGTATGTATATGAGTTCCAGGAAAGGGTTTATATATATATATAAGGGTTTGTTTCAGGTACGTACTGATTTTGTTGCGACGATTTTTTTGTTATAAAAATATTTAAAGAGTATTTTTTATAATATAAAATTGTTATAAAAAAAGTTGATTTATAATTTTATACGTAGTAATCTGCACTTAATTTTTTTATATATAATATATAAAATAGGATAGGATAGAAGCGCGTGTATATATATTCTGGTAGACAAACGCGTTACAGAAACCGACTACCCCTTGCCCCACACTTTCTTCCCATCTTCATCCGGTGCGTATTTGGTGATGAGAGAGATAAGAATGAATAAATAAAAAAGGGAAGGTGAGAGAAAATGCTATGCAATTTGCTTCTTATTAATTTGGAAACGTGTTTTCCTGCTCCATTTCTTGTATGGTAGGTGACGTACTGAATAATTATTATCTATTTCGGCCCTCACCCTCCTCTGTTTATAAAATTTTAGTTTTACCACAACACCCTTCAAAATTTTTGTAAGGCTACAATGTATATAGTTAATAATATAAACATACATGTGTTTGACTTTTTTAAATAAAATGGATGTGCCATGTTAGAGGGAAAAAAAAATGAGTGAAATACACTCATTTAAGTCATGCGAGTGTACCATGCTCGTATGGCTTAAATGGGTGTACCACACACTTTTGCATCTTAAAACTTGTAACAATTTTTAATATATGGTTCCAGTTAACTAACGGTTGGGATATAGATTATTTTCTAATATAATCTCTAATATAGATGGTACATAAAATAACAATGAATGGTACATAAAATTTATTTGATCCTACCTTTTTGGATGGGAGTGATAATTCTACCTTACAAAATACTTGATTTTACTTTCACTTTTATTCGGTTCTGGAAAATCTAGTAATCGCTTATTATTCGGTTCTTAAGAGCCAATTATAAATTTATATACTTTATACTTAGAAGCCAAGTAAGACATTGTGAAGATTATACTCGATTATCAAAAATCGAGCCTCAAGTACTTTACTCGATTCTCAATAACCGAATAAAATCAAGTGTTTTGTGCACGCAAATATACCACCTTTTAAAAAAAAAAATCTCATGATAATGTTTTTGACTTTATTATTTTCTCTTCTGAAATGATATTTTCTTTTGTCTAATTACACCCACCCTTAAGAACTGATTGTTTACGTTTATACACATGCATCGCTTATTTTCAACAAAGTAAGTCATTAGTTGATTAGTTCCATCGATTTAATTTGGCTAGTCTTCATCTACAATACAAGGGAAGAAAAATAAACGAGCAAATAAAGTTCATAGATAATTCCAGGTAAGTCTTGTTTAATTTATAAGTTGCTTTTTTAGATTATTTGTTTATAATTTTACACGAACTTAATTTAAGTAAATTATTTTTAATAAGAGAAATGATAATAGATGTTGTTCCTCAAATATTTGCTAAACAAAGTACAAATCAATGCAAAAAAGTTAAGACATCTACATTTACAGCTAGAAAAAGTTGGGAACTTCTAAGAGCGAGTATCAGTGAAAGTGGTTTGTTAGGTTAAAAGTGAATACTGATGGAAATAGAAAATGTAATAAAAATCAATTAAACTCCCTAATCAGTGAAGTTGCGTTTTGGGCAAACGTAAACTATTAAATCAAGATAGCATAATTTTGTAATTCTTGTTGCTGAAATTGGGAGAGAAAAAAATTCGTGAAATTTGTATTTAGAACATCTATCACAGGAACAACTCACAAACTATACAAAATCAACTAACTTACTTCTAACATTATTTTTTTAAGTTCGACCACAAATAGCGTCTCATAAAACTTTTAGTACAATGTGAATCACTTGTATTTTAGCATAATGCGTGCAAACTAACTAAACTGTTGAAGAAAAAGATACTCAATGAACGGGTAGGAAGGCGATAGAAGAGTGCCATGCATGCAAGAAATAAAATTAATTGTGTAGAACTAATAATTCTCGACATGCACTTTCTTTCTTCATACTTAAAAAAGAAAAGTTTCACCAATTTTTTTGCTCGATATAAACGATGAAAGGAGATAATCAAGGCTAATTTGACGCGTGTATGATATAATACACATTTGACTATTAGAACTATGGCCGAGATCGATCTATCATGTCCCACGAGTTAATTCCTCTATGCAATCGCATCGCATGAGATGGTTGACCGTTGACTTCCAGCCCACAACCGGCGGTTGCGATTCTTTTCTATTCACCCACTTGGATGGTCTTCTTCATTATTAAAAATCTACTATTCTTCCTCAAGGGAAAAAGTGATTGTTAGCTTAATTATGTTCAAAAAAAATTGTCTTAATTATTTTATTTATTTCAATCTCGTATAATAAAAAATTTCATATTTCACTACAATTATTAGAAAATATATTACTCATTTTTCAACAAACAAGCACTTCTTAATTGACATAGACAATATACGTCCAAATTATTATTGATAGTCCAATCTGAGATATTCACCTGCAAAAAAATAGCAAATATGATATATTTGTACAAAAATATGATCCAAAAAAAAAGAGATACCTTGTACAAAATATACATCGGTTATTACCTTATTTACCGTCAACTGTCAAAAAAATAAAATATGGGGTGCCAATTTAAAATGTCTCATAATTATTGTATGTTCGTCGGATGTATTATCATTTTATTGTTTATTCACGTTGACACTTACATTGACTTATAATTTGGATTACATTAAAAATTTGGGGCACGTTAAAATTATTTCTGTCAACAACGAGCGCAAGAGGGAATTTTTTTTTTTAAAACGAGATGGTGTTGAGAATCTGATGGAGAATAATGAAACGGTCAACGTTATTGTGTTGATTTCTTCTTCTTTTTTGTATTTTTTTTATCACCACTTTGTATATTTAAAAAGGAAATCATCTTCTAGCTTATACGTCACGCCCATTTTTGGCACAATTCTTAGAACATCTCCGATCGTCTTGTATAAATTATGTGTAAATCCTACTTAAATAATAAATAATTCATTTTATACTCCAACAGTTTGTTTTAAATATTATTTGACATAATTGTGTAAATTAAGTTTGTATTTTATACAACCTTTTTACACAAATCCTATGTATCAAAATTTCTTAGAAGACTGTTGGAGACCTTTTTTTCACTACGGTTGATGATGCTCTAAACATAGCTCAATAGCAAAATTTAATACACTTCAACCACTCATTATTTTCTTTCTCCAAATTTTAATGAAAATGTGCAGATTTAAATATTTTTATATTACAGTTTTTAGAATTCTATTTTTTAGCTAACTAATATTTCTTGTTTTTTCACATTGTGGCTATTTCTCTTCTCTTACTTTATGTGAGAAAAAAATAATATATATCTGTTTGACAATAAATTACACATTCTTGTTTTCACCCAGAACCCAAGACTAGGCTGCAAACATACAGAAATGAAACACAAATGAATGAAATGAACCACTGAAATGTAAAGAAATAGATCCATTCACACGCTATTTTTTTATGTGCAAATCTTATACATGAACACCATAATTGGTTTAATTAATCACTTTCATAATCATCTTCATCTCCAAATGTAAAGACAGACGCATCCGCAGCCATCGCCTTGAACTCGCTTACCTCTCCAAGAGGGACCTCACGGCTTGTCAGAGCTCCCCCACCGGCATCATTTTTTGCATCACTAATAAAATGAATATTCGTCGACCCTGTGCTTCCTAGAGACACTTGTTCAGTACCGCTTGTCAAATTGGCAATTTGGTCGAATTGCGTATTAGTTTCAGTAGTAGAGTTGGTTGTACTTGTTGCAGTTTCTGTTTGGGGCCTTGTTGGAGTAATAGTTCCATCATAGTCCACAAGCACAATCTCCACTAGAAACCCTGGCGATGGGAGTTTTCTCTGCACACAGGCCACAGTTGACAGTGAAATGGTAAAGAAATTTTTGGCAAAATAGACACTGACACAATATCATGACAAGAATAGGAAACAAAGGCCTTGTATTAGTTCAAGTTTTAGGAAAGAAATTAGCATTTTAAATTCAAGGAAAGCTTTTTTCCTGCATTTGAAACTCTTGCCAAGGTTTGGTTAAGACCGAAACTATCTTTCCTTGTATTGGGAATAACTTGCTAATATATCACTAAATACTATGATAATTTAAATATCATTTTATCATTATGCAAAAGGAAAATGTTCCGGTTATTTGTTTAAAAGAGCAGTAATATGGTTATAAACAAAAGGATAGGATTCTTGGGATCCTCTTAGCTTTCTCCATTCCTAGGAACCCTGGATTCCCTCGCAAAATTCCAACAAAACATTGGAATATTTGAGGAGCGGGAATTTAGGATTCCAGGGAAGAACCAACGAATGAACAAACAGCCGTAAGACTGTCGCTTAATGGGTCAAGATTTAGTAGTTGTGGGCATTAATGGGCTGATCTATTTGACAGTACTAAATTAACGTGTGACAAAACCCAATCATGACTGATACGAACCCATTATATGCAGGTGACACATTGTTTAAACATGATATAAAGCCAACACGATATGAACCCGATAGACTTGGTCTATGGGTTGAGCAATTCATGAGTAAAAAGATGCCAAGAACACAAGCCAGGACTGGGTGGACCATCGATATGAATATATCCATCACTATAAGTTGGTGATGTTTACCTTGTCAAACCCGTCGAGATCATTTGTATTAAGAATTTTCCTGTTCTCAATCATCGTGGTATTTAACCAACTGGAGAATCAAGAAAAACAATGAAATTATAAATTATAGCTAAATTGCCTGGCAAGTGTATCTTCAGTATAGAAGAGAAGGAATAGGTTTGGGGATTTGTTGATGCACCAGTAAAAGTCTCCTTGGCCGTCATGGAAATGAATTTTGAAATCCCCGATCAACTCTGTAAGACCTGGCTCCCCAGGCAGGGCAAAGACCATTACCCCTTTCTTTGGTGAAGTAAACCAAATATCTTCAGACTGCACAAATAATCAAGATATCATATGTTGAAGGCTTAAAATTGGCCCAATAGAGTACTGAAAAGGTTGACAAGTATCCTTCCTACTAAAGTGAATTAAGACTTCCTTTCCTTCAGACACCGGGGGGGCGGGGGAAGGATTGACGTCCCATATTTAGAGTCGCATTTGCAAAATCATTGTACCAAATCTCAATGTAGTTTTGTTCTTGGCCATTGATTACATTGAGACTAGTGTTTTTTTAAAAAGTGCAGAAGTCAATTAATGAATCGTAATTTGTGATGTGGGGTTGGGGACAGGTGGAGATCATATGTGAAAGTGGAAATGCAGAAAAAAAAATACTGTAATATGCTCACATCTAAATTTGCCAGTGAAATTCTTAAGCAATCAAATAAAAATGGTGATTTTCAAACCTCATTAACATTCAATGAATATTACAAAGTTTTTGCTGTTTTGCCATAGTAGTAAAATGAATAATGCCAATGATAAAGTTAGAAATATTGTTGAGGATAGGCGTCATCCCTTCTCTATTTCTTTTTTTTTTCCTAGGAGGATAACATAGTTTTCAACTACTCATGTAAGTCCATAATAATTCTAGTTTCATCAATTATTATTAATTGCTAAAAAATTGATTTACTAGAGATCATTACTTAACTAATAACGAATGAGTTCAATGAACTATAGAAGTCAGTAATTAGTTGCCACTCGCAACAATATTATCAATCAAACCTACCGACAGATCCTTGGTTCTTGGATGCTTCTTTGTTGAAAACAGAACACCTGCTGATCAAGAAAACAACTTCAACATACAAAACTGCTAGCATATGAACAAATGCAATAGATTAGACAAGCATAAGTACTAATTAGCAATAATGCTATAAGTTATACATCACTGCAAAAGGTGAAAACATTCAAAACGAAAATCCCTTTTTAAAAAACCACCACAAGGATCAATCATAATCTGAATCAAGTGACTCCAATCTTGGTAGATCAAGCAAGAACATATGGCTCGACAAAACCCGATAAACTATATTAGGAAACCAACCATAAATTGCAATTTTTAATCTCAACAAGGTCAATTTAGTCTGCCACCCAGACAAATCAAGCTAATACATGTCCAGAAAAACAAAGAATAGGAAAATGTACAAATCCGGGCTGTCTTTAGTGTGAAGATTCAAGCGATTTAGCAGAAAGAGTAACATAGCAATAGTTGAAAAACAGGTGGGGGTCTATCTGAACCAATATTAAGCAAGACAATGTTACTAAGAAGAATCCTACACAATTACGATTAGCAAGGCAAACCGTGACGAGTATGAGGTAAATAATTTTAACCTGATATAAGTACATGCAATGCAGAAGAAATTTTCAAAAGCAAAACTACAGGGTGAATTGGTGAATACTGGCAACAAACAACATAGAGATAAGAGTTGAACATAAAGTTACTCAAGCAGGAGTATCAAGGGAGCTTAGAAGCGAGAAAAAAATAACCATAACCCCGAAAGAAAGTTGCAGCATACCATTATGATCGGAGACAGTAATTGACGGTCTAATCCAATAAGGGCACCTGTGAAGCCGAAAACCTTTAAGCATACACCTGCATATAATGTGATTCAGTACAACTCAACAGAGCTCATAATCTCATAATGGAGCAACCTTACATGCAGTTAGAATTTGCTTTAGACTCTAAAAAGTTGTAATAATAAACAAGATATGTACCATGTACCATAACAAGTATTACCTACGACCAGGCTGATTTTCTCCATTGAAGTAGGTTATGGTCCGTTCGAAATATTTGACATACCTCTACAAAAGGGAACAATGTGAACTTGCAAGGTAAGGAAGGGGTAAAAAGGTACTTTCTCAAGAACAGATAAGCTAAAAGGTGCTGACTATCTGAATCAGAAAACAAGCCTTCCATATCAGAATAAGATTTAAAGAAGCTGCAAAAAGGTAACATATGAAAAAACATTTGGAGAAAATAGACTAACAATTTGACTCGGAAGAACAAGCCCTTTTCCGTCAAAACACCTTTTCTGGTTATAGTAGTCAATACACTCCTCAGCCGTGGGAAAGAACTGCAGGGAAATGGGAAGTATGATTGCAGTTGTCACAAAGTAGTTCTTTTTTCCATTACAATTTGCCACCATTTGGTGGATTTTACATGGAATGTTTACCTTCAGATATAGAAGAAGGCTAGATATCATTAATCCAGTCCTTGCCATTCCAGCCTTACAGTGCACAACCACAACATTCTCAATGTCCTCCTTCAACCATGCATATGCACTATGACAAAATGATATTATGAGTTGAATGGGAGGGCAATTATGGTCATCAAATGGGAAGCTAGCTACCTGCAGAAAGAGAGAGACGCGTCATAAATAATAAACTACCATAAAGTTATAACACATATTGCAGGAAGGCGGCCTCAACAAATACTCTTTTCTAAATTTCCATAGGGTACTGTATGAAAAGGAATGGGGTCCTGCTTTACAGGCTCGAGGCACAAATTCTGTCTAATCTCAGGCAAAGTGCCCAAAAAGATGTGATGGGGTTGGACTTGGAGAATATTGAACCACAGGGTGAGGGAGAGAGGGGGGGGGGGGGGGGGGGGGGGAAGGCAAATAGGTGTAATCATATACCAAGTTCACTTAATGAAATCAAATTTGGTCAAATGTGTGCACTCAGGTTTAAAGTAAAATGGAAGCAAAGGGATTCTACCATTCACGCTCTCAAATCTATTTTGAGAGATGATCTTGGTGAAGAACAAGAAACCTCCTCCAAATATGAAATTACCACTTCTTTGATTTTCTTCTTTGAATGTTTATTCACTCAACTGTTTCCTTATTTAACTTATTCTGCATCCCTACACGTTACCAATTATTAACAAAGTTACAACTTGTTAAGATGCGAATAAGTAATTATTTGAGAAAAAATAAACTTCAAGCATGATTTAAAAAGCTCCATAGTTGAGCAAGTACAACACATCAGAATGTTGTGTGGGATTACAGCATTCCAATACTAAAGAAATTGCTAGCTTTCAAGAAGTTGAGGCATCAGTATCGCAGATAATTGATACTAGCTCAATGCTAGCCATTAATCTTCCATATAATATCATCATCATGAATTGTACAAAAGATTAGATCCTTCACCAAGCATGTTGTAGTTGCCAATTGGAAGCCCGGAAAACACACGAGTTCTAATGAAAAGAAATAACACACCTTTCCTTCAAATAGTGATGCATCATACAGCCTCTCTGAACAAAGATTGTAGACTTTGTATTTATCCTGCATATAGAAAGTTGATCAAAATTCAGAGAAGTTATTCCAATAATTGCAAAAGGTCATAAATGGTCAGTTTGCCCAACAGCTTTCCTTTAAATTAGTGATGCATCTCTTAGTTGTCTATTGTCAAGTGTCTTAGTCGTGGGGTCCCCAAATCATCATAGTTGACACAAACAAAGTGAACATTGAAGTTGAATGACTTTTTAAGGTGTGTCAATCATTGTGCAAATGCTACATTCTCAGATGATACATATGTATACTGTATACATACAAACAATATATTCAGCGTATGTTACCTTGTGATACGTTTCAAAGAACATGATCACTTCTTCCATGTGATTTCGATAGAATCCCTACATCACATTTACGAATATTATAATGAAATTAAATTAACTACTGACAACATATATGAACCCACTAAAGAGAATATCAATTTCCTTACCTCCACATAACCTAAAAAACCGGAGCTCATATCACCAGCAGGGAACCCCATAGCAATGATGTTCTCTGTAATGTACGTCATATCTAAATCAAATCCTCCCTCCTGAAAACCAGTGAGAGAGTTACATATGAATACAAAGGTTAAGTTGGGCCAACAAGACAATTGCACACATGGAAACTGTATTTTCTGAGGGCTAGGAAGCAAAAAAGACTTCAAGTGATTCAAAACTTTTAGTTGTAGGGAAGTAGCGTCCCCTATGCTTATCCTTAAGTGATTCAAAACTTTTCGTTGTAGGAAGCAAAGAAGAATATTGTGGTTTGACTTCTAGACAAAAAGCTCGTGATAGAATAAGAATGAACTCATTGCGCTGGGAATAAGGGCAGCACCACAGGAGTAAAGCACATTATAAATATCTGACCACCAAAAAGATGAAGCAGTTCAAAACTTCAATAAGGATAATAATAATATATCATGTATAAAAGAGAATCACAATAGAAAAAAACATCCATATGGCACCTGGAATCTTCGTTTATTTTGAGATACAACGTGGCGAGCCTTGACCTGCACAGCCTTCACTGCACTCTTAGACGAGTCAACTAACCCTTTCGTGAGTGCCCCAATAAAGCCAGATCCTTCTGTTGTGGAACCTCCATCAACACTATCATTCGGCTGAGAAGCACCCGGGGAGCGCAATCCAAACCCACTGGTAAAACGAGAGAATGTTGATTTTGTATCTGAAGACAGTGACTCATCTTGTGTGCCTGAAAAAGACTGGGAAATTTTCAAGCTTTTAGCCCATGTGGATATGCCGGAAGCAGAGAGCTTAGGCGGTGGAATGCCAGCAGAATTATCCGGGTCCACCACAGTGGCAGTTTGTGTGTCTGGAGCTTTAACAGGAGGAATGGATGAAACAGCAGAGCCAGCATCCATTTTTCCCTTCACAGTTCTCAACAGCAGCAATACAGAAGGGCTTTAAGTATGTAAGGTATCAACTATAGCTTCTGGGCAATCACTACTAACAAAAAAGAAATAAGAAAGGGAACGAGGTTAAGACACAAACAGTAGATAACTTTATCTAGTTCTTAATTTTTGTTGGAATGAGGGGAAGGGTGTGAGATTCAAACCATTATCAACCGAAAGGTAGAATGGTCATAAAACCACTGGGTCATCCATTGGTATTAATGAGAGAAGTCTTAATCATATTCCAAGAAAAAATAGTCCCCAGAAGTCAACTAACTAGTGCAGAACAAATATTCTTTGTGCGATCTTCATCCTGGTGATGGGTAAAACGAAAAAACATAGATGATCTCTTTTTACTATTGCTTATTGTTGTTAACTCGCGATCAGTGTTTATTTATTGGTCTGTTTTAAGGATGGAAATTGGAAGAAAAATCAAAGATGGCAAAAGGTTTTAATCATTGTGTCGAAAAGCAAAGTAGAAGTAATAGTGATCTGATCGATATCTGACTATGGGTGCAAAAAGTGCATTTGCATACATAATATTGTATAAATTAGCTCCCAACTAACTCAAATAATTATCATTCGCGTACTCCAATCATTCTTCAATAATTAAATATACGTTCTTTCCAAAATTTGAATTGAAGTGCAAAAAATATTTAATCGTGGTGGACAAGGAAGAAAGTGGGCTTAAAGAGATACCTAACTAATGGCAGCCGGTCAGGGAGTCGCCGGTGATTGCAAAGGGTTTTCGTCGTCTCGTCGTCTTTCTCTTCGTATGTATTCAAGTGCGGCACCAGTTCTATTTCAGTTTTCGAAGGGCCACACTTTCTTTTCCTGTGTTTACTCCAGAAGTCTGGTCCCAACTCCCAAGGATCCAACATTTTCCTCCTTGATTATGATTAACCCTTTTTTAACATCTTTAATTAAGGTGTTGTTATTATTACCCACAAACTTCTTACTTCAATTCTCCTTAAAAAGAAATTCTAAATTTTTATTTCCACTCCGCTTAATTAATTATTTTAACCAACTAATCATTCATTAACATTAATTAATATTCATCATCTTCTTCTTCTCCTTCCTCTTCTTCTTCTCTATGGTTTTTACTTAATGGTTTATAATTAATAAAAATTTAGATCTAATTAACTCATTTTTTCTCATTCAGTTCATTTCAAAAGTAAAGAAAAATTTAAAAAGTAACTTACAAAATCTCTATTGATGTAACATAAAAAAAAACCTTAAGTTGTAAAGAATGATAGAGAAGAGTGAATCGGGGATTATTAAGGTGGAAAAACCTAATGAAGGAAAGATATGTTTGTTTTTATTATGTTTAATGTTTATTTTCTTTAGTTAATATCAAAAAAAAAATGTACCAACAAAACGAATTAGAGTATCATAGTAGGTTACCTCGGTTACAGGAAACCGAGCAATTTAATGAATTTCGGTCCTAGAAAATTAAAATTATCCAAAATAGTCGATTGTTAAAGATCGATGTAAAGTCTCAAGAGCTGAAAATATAGTCCAAAATACCTCAGTTATAAGGGACCGAGGAAGTGGATGAACCCCGATCATAGGGAACCAAAATTATTCTTAATACTCGGTTGTTAGAGGTCGATGTAAAGTCCCGAGAGCTAAAATATGATACGAGGAGGCCTCGATTGTAAAGGACCGAAGAGCCTGATAAACTTCGGTCAATGGTTGAATAATTTTATTAACTCTCTAACATGTTAAGAAAACAAAATGAATAAGAACCTTCAATTCTTTATTCTCCACCATTCTCTATAACTTAGAATTTCTTTGTGTTGCATTAAGGGTAGATGGATGCAAAAATTTTAAAACAATTGTTGAGAAGAAGAAAAAAGAAGAAGAATTAAGAATTAATTATAATTAATATGTATTACATTAAGGGCAAATGAATATAAAATTTTAGAAACAATTGTTGAGAAGAAGAGGAAGAAGAAGAAGAAAAAGGAGGATGAGGAGGACGAGAGGGAGGGGGAGGAAGATTAATGATTAATGGTTAATTATAATTAATCATTAATCTATCTATATTAAAATGAGAGTGGTAAAGGAAGTAGTGGGAGTGTTGATAAGTAAAAGAGAGTTGGTGGGAGCGGTAGTGAGAGTGATACCAAGTATATATTAGGGTGGAAATAGCACCACCATTAATTAACTTGTTTTGGCACCAAAATAAAAATACAAATTATTATGTTATGTTTGGTGGGCGTTTATTTTTCCAAATTTTAAAACTCAATTTAAAATTAACTTTACTTTTACACTTTCTAAAATTTATTTCACTTGATTTTCTCTCTCTAAATTTTTTTTAAAACATCATAACTTTAAATCCAAAAATCAAAATTAGATAAAAAAATATATATATATTTGAAACCTACTCGTCGAGATTTATAAAATAAGACCCATTGTATCTATTTTTTGAAATATTTTTATGAGATTTTTTAGTTGGTTGAAAAAAATTCAAACAAAAACCAAATTCACTTTTCAACATACTTCCAAATTTTACCAATTACCAGATTTTAAAATCTCGACTTAAAAACTCAACTCAAAACATCAACCAAATATCACCTTAGTTTTTGACCCACACTATTCGTGTGCGTCTTTAAAATTTTAATATATAATAAAAGAGTCTACTTTTAATATGGATCAGATATTTTTTATCATAAAAACATTATGGGTGCTTTTTACAAGACAAATTATTGACCTAAATTAGTGACTCATATCTTTTCTTTCTCTCAAAACAAAATCATTATAAAAATGACCGATCCTCACTTGAAATTTTTTGTATAATAAAACACATAGATATATTGTAAAATATTATATATATATATATACATATATAGTTTAAAATATTGCATAATAGGATGACATTGATACAATGCTGGGTCGTTTGGTTGCTTTTTTGAATAGTCATACATTTCAAGAACTATTATCGTAAAATAAATGTGGACAATATTACATGTGCAGTTAAAGTACAAATAAAAGCATAAGATAAAAAAAATATAATACAAAACATATATACTCAAATTAAAAATTGTGACCTTATTATTTCTGGTATTCTCATAATTCAATATACAAAATTATTTCACTTTAAAATATTTACAAAACTAACATCATCAATCATTCAAAGCAGTTATCAACACTCCCTCAACAGTAAAAAGGCTGAAACCACCACTTTATGTGTGTAGAAGATACTTGTATAGATTGAAAAAAAAAGCAAATTAATAATACCTATTTTGCAATATTTTGCTTTTGTTAGACAATAAAATATATATATATATGTATGGATATATGTACAAATACAACAAAAAAGGGAAAACAATCCAATCAATTAAATTTGTATTAACCTTAACAAAGGAAGAGACTTATAAATAGGTGGAAAAAATGAAGATGATGAAACAATGTAAACCGAGATTACTAAAAATGCGAAGAGACCCTCTAGACAAAAGAGATTTCAAGTACAAGTTTTGGATGTACTGAATCAACTTGTTGGTCTTGAGGCAGTTATTCGAGATGATGCGGGTTTCATGATGGCAGATGCCTCTATTCATAAGGTTCGGCTGTTTTCGGTTTGTACAGTAGAAGTCATGGTGTTGCTTAAGGGCTTAAAGCTTGAGAGGGATAAAGGTGTGAGGCTAACTGATTGTTGCTCATATGCTATTTTAGTTGTTAATCATGTTAATATGCTTTCTTGGCCATTTGTGGAAAAAAGTAACGTTATTGTCGAAATTAAAAAAAAGCTTCAAAAGTGTGATATTTCTTATGTTATTTATTCCCTTAGATCGATAAATAATGTTATTGACCTAAAGGTCTTAATCTTATTTTGATAATAACAATAAATCAATCATATGTAATTTAACATGTTTCTTAATATAAGTTTATAATTCATTTACTGGGTAAATCAAGAAAAAACATGATTGTTTAAAGGAATCATGACAATGATCATTCATTCCATATCCGATTAATTCAACAAAGCATTGAAATAGACAAAGAAGATATATCTCATCATATGCTACCAATGCATCTCACGAAGTACAAAAGAACAATGATCAAAAGCTTTAAGGAAATAGTTGCAAGAGAAAATCAATTTGAAGAAATAAATCGAAACATTCAAAGACTCAACTATTCGGTAATTGAGTGAGTGCTTAGTATTAATGTAAAGTTTCTTAATTGATTATTTATAAATCTCAAACATAAACATGTATCATGGCTTGATTAAAAAACAAAGTTTGAATCAAAACCATTTCAAAAACATCATTCTTATAAAACCGGCTTCTGAAATAAATTCATATTAAAGTCAAACGAGCATATTTTGAACTCTTATGAAAATAAGTGTCTTAGATACTTGATCTTAACATCCCTAAAGTATCAAAATTGATTTTAGAGCTTAAATGCAAAAGTCCAAAAATTGAGATTTTTTGCCTAATGGACAGTAGTACCCATCAATTGGCTGGTGACTTATACTCAGTCGACTAAGGATCCATCATTCGTCTGATAGGCTTTACTCAATCAACTGATACCTCAGAATATAGCAGTTGAAAATCTGACTTTTTATCATTTTTTTTGCCAAACTTCTACCAAATATCAAAAACGGCTATATCTTCTTTGGGACTATATATACACTAAGACACATTTTGGCAAACTTGAACACTTATACAAACTTATATTTCATCTATAGTCATTATTCAAAGATTCAAGTTTTAGAATTGATCATAATTATTCATCTTTGAGCTATCTATTTTATTATTCAAGATAATTCTAGTGTGAGCTTCAAATTGTATCTATTACACACTTGAGAGAATTATTATTAATTGGTGTGAATCACCAAACAATTAGTATTCATTTATGAAAGGTAAATCTCATAGGTTAACAAGAAGGTAAAATCTTGTTTAGTGATTGTGAAAGGTAATTTTCAAAAGTTAGCAAGAGGGATTATTGTGAGAGTATTGTGGTTGAGCAATGCTTGTAAGAGCATGTGAGAATGATACACTTGCAGTGATTTATTTTTCACCCGGGAGAAAAACGGTTTTAGTGGAAATTATTGGGGGACTAACCACGCGCAAACGTATGGTCTAACAAACCGAACCATGTGGACAAAACATCTTGATTTTCAATTGGTTTAATCTTTCTAACTAAAGCTCTTTATTTTCTTTCTATATTTATTTATTGTTTATTTTTCTTGATAAAGTTGTTTAATTAGTTAAATTGCTTGAATATTTTCGAAAAGTTTTTAAATCCGCATTTAGTTTAATAAACCCTATTCACCCCCCTCTAGGGTTGATTTTTGACTAACAAATGTGACCCGTATTTTAACTCGTAAACCGTTAGATATTCTCGAGTTTTATTGTTGGGGATTTCCTTTTCCTATTGGCTTTTTTACGAAGTTTCTATTGATATAATATAATTGTTTACTTTTGATTCTAAAACAAAAAAAGTACAACTTTTACTTCTACGTATTAGCTTTTGTGAGCCCAGTTAAAACATTTTTAGTCAAAATAGTATTCATTTATATTTCCTTTCTAAGACTTCTTTTCTTATTTTTACAAAATAAAATAAAATAATTAGGCGAATATTGTTCATTTCTAGCTCTTTTGGAAATAAAAGATAACAATTAGGACTTTTTTAAGTTACCCTCGATTCTTAATGTAAAGTTAGACATACCTTCTTATTTAATTAATTCTTTGACTTAACCCCCGAAGTCTTAACCAAATGTTAACTCCGTCCAATTTCTTTTTTCAAATAAACTAAAATACCCAAGGATAGATCCATGATTTTACACTAGATAGGTTGGTGTTAAAAGGAAAAAACTTAATAAAAAAGTTATCGGAGAAAAAATTTGATAAATAAAATATACTTTTTTCAACTTTAAATCATATGAAATTCCATCGAAACTAATGGCGTGTTTGGCTAGGATGTATACACTAAATTTTGCTCAAATGTACATTACAAAGTTTGGACTGGGCTTTGGGCCTTAAAGGAAATTAATTCAAATACCGTTAATTCTTAAATAGGGAACTAAAGGTAATAAGAGTAGTGTGGTCAGATAGAAAAATAGTGGGTAAATTACCAACAGCTAATTGGTTCGATGCTTCGTCTTTGAGTTAGATGCGTGCAGTATTGGCTGGGCTGGGCATGGCCTCAGGTGCAGGCTGAATTTTTCTGTGTTTTTTAGTGGTCAATTTCCAGAGAGATGTGTTGCGCCCCCCCGCCCGACGAACCCGCCCTTAAAGATACCCTTGTCCTATTCAACTTTTAAAATCCCTAATCCTAATTTATTAATTTCTCTTTCTAAACACACTAGAATATACCTGTGCCATCCGACATTTAAATAAGATATGATAATAGAATAAAAAAAACTAACGTGTAATGAATATAAGTCGACAAACATCAATCAGTCTATTTTAAGACCATTGTTTAGTCACATCTAACTTTTTGAACAACAAAAACATAGATTAAATATATTTTTGTGCCGGAAAAACTAAAAGTAAAATATATTAGACCAACATGTTTTTAATTTTTAAAAAAATCTTTCAATCATATTTTTTAATCTTATTTTGATCTCGGCAAATAAATTTTTTAACAAAATAAACTCAAGGTCAGATGTGAAAATAATCTAACAACATTTGTCAATATGATTTGAAAATAATTTAAAAGTTGGATTGATGTACTGTTAACACTCTTAAAAATGACATATTGAGATAATCAATTATGTACGTACATAGTACGTCCTTAAATGTTATTCAATAATTCTTCTTGAATTTTTTTCGTAATTCTATAATTATGATAAATCTTATTTAATTGACTTTGATTTGTAGATTTAAATTTTTTTATTTTAAGTTATGGCATTTTTAATGTATACAAAATTATTAGTGTGCAAAAGCTTATTATGTGTATATTATTGGAGTGTGTGTATTAACTTTGATGTATTATCATGATGTGTGTATAAAACTCACCAAATGGTGTAGAAATAATGCACATCATAATATGTATATTTTTAATCATTAGATTCTTATACTTTTTAGGTATGTTTGTCGCACGGGATTAGAAGTAGGATAGGATTAATTAATCCTATCCGGTGCTTGTAGTTGAAAAGGATATGATAAATAAATTATGTCATGTGTTTGGCGCAATGGTGGATAGGATAGTTTAATCCTATCCCATGTTTGGCGCAACACGGGATTGAATTGCATTTGGGATTAATTATCATTTTGTCCCTTTAGAACCGAATAAATATATACCATCCATATAGGTGGTATTATTTTATCCCATGATTGCCGGATAACTATTTTTTAATTATTTTTTTAATCTTTTTCTTTACACTTTTTAGATAATTAAATTTATTAATGAAAATTTTCAACCACCCAAAATCACAGTAACTCAACTAATAAAATTCATTTCTTTTATAATATGGCATTTGTTTTATTAAATGAAAATATTTATAAGAAACTTTAATTTTGGAAAAAATGATAACATTATAATTTGAAATTGTACTTAATTCCTAGTTCATAAATATTGTACGTGATATAGAACTTTTCTCTCGAAAGAGTTTTTTACGAAACTTAATTATAAATAGAAGAATCGCATTAGTTAAAAAAAATTGTGCATAACAATTAAAATTGCATATATTTTTAAAAGAAAAGCAAGTTGTATTATATAATATCTGGACTTCTAATCGGGAACTCCATCAAATGCAAAGTTTATTAAATCTTATCCGACTAATCCTTATCATGTCCGATCCCCTTAATCCTTATCCGAGTGATTCCTTTGCTATCATATCCCAAATAATTCTTATTCGACTAATTCCGACTCTTATCCTATCTGACTTTTATCCTATCATATCTTATCTTATCGTATCCTACCTCCTTATCCGGCACGCCAAACGCACCCTTTAGATAAAGTTTTAATCAAAGATTGTGTTTTGTAATATAACCAAGCCAACCCCTCTCTAAAATTAATTTAATTAAACAATGCTCATTTCTTTCTCTTTCCCATTCTTATCAAGTATGGTATGATTGTGTTTTTTTCCTGTCAATTTATATGAAAATTACTCTAAACATAAAATCAAAGCTTTAATGTTAACATTGCGCTCATGAAAATTGGGCAATTGATTATCTTCATCATAATTCAAAATCGGAGTCTAATTTTGAACCAAAATCTCAAGCTATGAACTAACCGTTTACACATTTTGAAATATATACAGATTTGTTTCGAATCATTCGAGCACACTTTGAAGTCATCGTTGCCGAAGGCGAAATCAACGGTGGTCTTGCCGAAAACCATCGTCGATTATGAGTTAAAAATGTAAGTATTTATGTTTCTGTAATGGAACTCAATGTACTCATATATATATATATATATATAGGGAGATAAACATTTATACACATTTATATAAACTCACATATTTGCACATATGTTTGCCATAAGATAATGAAATTGTTTTGTTTTGCATAATCTCTTTTGATTGAGTGTTTAGTTGAGAATTGGGTTTTAAAAACTTTAGCCAAAGGATTTGAAATTGAGGGTTTATATACATATATATATAGAGAGATAAGGAGTCGATAAAAAGATAAATCAAGTTCATGATATTGTACCCATAGGCACATTGGTCGACGCAGAGCACTAACTGGACTCGCCGATCCATGCACATAATAACAATATTGTCCCTGACTTAAACACATAGGATCACAAGTGTGGAGTTTTAACGTTAAAAGGTCTCGTTACTAAGTGGTGATACTCCACCACTTATATACTCATGTTGAGTTCTATAATTTTTTCATGTTGGATCAATGGTTGACTCCGGTCTACCTTTGAACTGTCCAAGTAGATGATTACGCAATATTGTTCACAAGATCATACACATTTGGTTAATGTACATCTCATGGCACACCCTATTTCACTTTACTCGAGGAACATACACAACCACTTTGAAATCTCATCGATCCAACACTGTCCATAACATCGCTTACCTTTGGTCAATACACATCCCAAAGTACACTCTATTTTATCTTACTCGAGGAACTTGCACAACCACCTTGACAGCACCCTGAGTATAGGTAACTATAGCAACTCCACATGTGGCTTCTCAAAGTCTAATTCCACCAAAGACTCCACCGAGTCCAGCTATCAAAACGCTTTTTGCAACGATTCATCACCTTAGACTCTACTGAGTTTTTCCTGACTCCACTAAATTCAGCTACTGGCATAAGTGTGTGGATTTACTATTGAGCTCCGATACTAATTTTTGTACCCACTAACATATGGGTCAGACCCAGGGCACCAACTGGACCAACCGGTCCGCGTACATAGTAACGATATTGTTCTTAACTTAAACACTTTCGACCACAGGTGTAAGGTTTTAATTTTAAAAAGACTCGTTACTAAGTGGCGACACATGGAGATTGAGGTAAACATGGACAAAAACAACAAAAGCAAAGGTAATGTTCGTTTTGGATTAAAAGCTTGATCAGCCCATGCACGAGGAAGCTGGAAGGCTTACATCCTTCCCCCGTGTAGAGTGTTATTTTTATTTTCCTCTGATTTATTTGCAAATTAAGGAAGGGAGAAGATGATGAAAAGGGGTATTTTGGTCCAAATGAAAAAATAATTAACATGAAGTGAATGGCATCTAGAGAGTTAAGTTAAAAAATTAGTAAAATGAGGTGATATATCTCATTTTGCATTAAAAATAGGAGTTGACTTAAAAAAAGGTGGGCGTTAATTATAAAAACCAAAAGATTCTATAACACTCCACCATTAGTTCCGACGTATGATCGAGATAATGTGTACATATTCGATACAATATGACTGAATAAAGTGGAGTGATAGCACCCACCCAAAAAAAAAAAGGCCCGCACAGTTCACTGGGCTAATGAGCTGCCCAAGGCCCCTCAAACTACGTCCCTATTCTTTGTTTTGCTGCTATTTGTTGGTTATCAATTCATTATTCATCAAATAGCATCAAAAATAAAAGTTTGTCAAAAAAAATAGCATAAAGAAAACAAAGAACGTGCATTTTTTCATAGCTGTAACTTCACAACATAAGAAAAATAAAGCTAACAATCCTAGAAAAAATAATTTTCTTATAGAAATTGATTCTTCTTTCTAGTTCACGCATAACATAACAAAATAGTGTGCTCCAAATTTATATTTCTAAAATAAGAATGTAGCAGGCAGCTATTTACATGGAAAGAAAGCAGATAGAGAGAAAGCAGGCTACGATATGTACGACGATGTAAAAACTTGAGAAGCAACAATATCAGCCAGTCATATTCTTGATGGGTAACCAATACAGTCATTTTCCTCAGCTTCACAGACGCTTATAAGCTGAGGCTCGGGGTCGACTTAACTTTATCAAGCAGCGGCAGCCGTCTCTGCCGCTATGATCTTCCTGCCAGCATGTTGGCGTCTCCAGCTGAGACTAGCATGACTTCTCTTCAATGCTTTCACTCCCATTGGATTGTCCTTGCTCTGTTATACACACATTATATCAGCAATGAGGGCCTCTATAACATGTTCACAAATGTCTCCCCACTAATAAATTAATGGGATCTTAATCGTGCTGGTTTCAAATTATAAGCTAGCAATATTCCAAGCTCTTCGATATTAATTAGGAGACTTCACACATGAATTTACAAGTTTGTGTGTTTTCCTTTCCCGAAACTAAAAATTGCTAATTTCATATTAAAAGTTCAAGCATATTGATACAGTAATTGTCGTCCTGTTAATAGAACTTCTCATATGAATAGAAACAAACAAGAAGTTACAGTAGTTAAAACACAGTTCGCATGTTTTTGTGTTCTCCAGGAATTAGAGTAGAAAGTTAGAGCATTAACAAAGGAATTATTATTTGTTCTTCAAACTCTTTAAATGAAATATAAATAAATTTACCAATTTAGAATTCCTGGAAAGCACAAAAACACAAACCAAACAATCTGGAGCTCAACTTGAGATCGTTCGAGTAAAAAAGCTTATTTGCGATTCCTTCGTGATACAATGGAACCAAGCTTGAACATATTTTGGAACTCAACATATTAATGATTTAATGAGCTCGGCACGATAAACTCCAAAACACTGTAAACTAGGTTAAAAATCAAGCTAATCAAGCTTGAACAACCCAATGTTCGGCTCAACTAGGCTCGTTTAAAGACCTACCACAAAACCCTTGAACAAAAAAGAAAAGAAAAAAAAAATGTTCAAATATAGTAACATTACCATTAGGCAAGTTCCAGCATCGAGGTTGCAGATAGGATACTCGTGAGGACAGCAGCTCAAATTGTCATCGCAGCAAGTAGCAGAATCAAGAGGGCAGCATCCCCAGCCAAAGCAGTACTCACCATATTTGTAGACACAGCAGCATGTGCTTTCCTTGGGGCAACTGAAGTAATCATCGCAAACCGTCGCGGGTTTCACAGGAGGTGACGGGCCCGGTCTAGGAGGGTTTTGGCTGGTCTTGATGGGGTATGAGGCCACCATTGCTATTCCACACTTGCCCGTCTCATTATCAGCCACATTTCGCTCCATCTTGATGTACCCGTTTTCACCCCAATTGGGTCCCCAAGAATTCCGAACGATCCAATAATCTGTGCCGTTTTCTGTTCCGTATCCAACAGCAACAACGCCGTGGTCTAGGGATGTGCCACATTCTCCGGTAAATACACCCTAGATAAGTTAGAGGAAAACTTTTAGCATGATGTACATCAAAAAAGAGTTTCTTGAAAATATTTTGCATGCAAAAATGTTCCATGGGAAACAAAAGGTTGGGGATGAGGTGGGTCTTTTTGATTCCATTGAAAAGGGAAGAAATTAGGCAAGAGCAAGTTGTACCATGGAGATATATTTCATGGAAAAAGGCAATTAGACAACACAACATATGACAAAATATGGAATATTGATCATTCTTAATTAATTACTAAGCATGTTAGTACATTATACGGTAAATTTGGTAATGCATGTTGCATGACTTAAATTCCTTGGAATTGTTTTTTGTAGAATTTGTTTTCATGAAAAATGAAATCTTAGGGAAGATGTATTGCAATGATTCTAAACAAAGGAAAATTATGCCAAGGCAAGTTTTACTATGCAAATTGATTTTTTCAAAAAGTAATGCAATAAAACACGAACAATCATCAAAGATGAAACATACATAATCTTGGACATTTTTCATGAGAAAAATGTGCAACCAAACGCACCCTAAAAGAATCAGATAACAGAATGAATCAATTATATACCGATTGGTAGAGTTGGAAAGCCCTGCCACCAGCCTCAATGGCAACACTGACTGGTTGATGTGCCACAGCCTTCTGCAGTGATTTCTCATCATTTTCCGGAACATCTTCAAAACCATCAATAGAAACAACACGCGCATTTTTCTGAAATTAAAAAGAAAACAATATGATATTATTAGATATCACATGCTATTTCATAATACATGTAGATGTAAATCTTTCAAAATTTTTAAAAAAAATTGTACCCGGTACTGATCACAGGTACCATCAACAGCTTTGTAAGGGTAATCTTCCTCAGAATCAATGCCACCATTTTTAACAATGAAATCGAACGCATAGTCCATCCAACCACCATTGCAACCCTGGTTATAAGACCTGTCACAATCTACCAGCTCCTGCTCTGACAGAGAGATCAGCTCTCCTGTTACTATCTGGTTTATCCCTTCCACTGCACCAATCGTTGAGAAGGCCCAGCAACTCCCTTCATTTTGAAAATTATTAAATTTTAAAGCGTCAATAATTATAATAATAATCTCAAATCGTAAACATAATTGTAGATAGCCGCAGTTGCTTTCTTTCTATTTGTTAAGAGTATTTTCACTAGACTGTGGCAAGTTTCATAGTTTAATGTTTTTATTAATCTCCTAAATAGTTAAAACTTGTTTTAAGCTGTGCATGTTGATTAACATGTAAAAGTGTCTAGCTTGCTGCTGCACACCTAGTCTTCTTCATAATTAATTGTGCTATCAAAACATTAATCAAATAAGATCAACTTTATATGGCAGGGAAATCAAATACATAGCAAAACATAGATAAAAAAATTTCAAGTATGAGGCCTTCTAAAAGGCCTTCCAGAACTACAGAAAATTGCACCTCCAGTTGAATACGTTTGAAATTTTCACAAAAAAATAAATAAAAAAAGAATGTTGAAATTACATGCAATCGTTTATATATTATGTAGGGGTACAGGGGGATTATGTTGGCTCCTCCAGCCTACATATATTTCCAAAATTAAAGCAATTACCACTGCTGTTACTACTAAATACTATTATTATTATTATTTATAAAATATTACATACTAATTAAGTTCCTCCTATGAGTCATAATATCCAAGTTTTTTTTTCCTCCCCTTAAAAGCTCAAAAAAAATTGTTACTATACTTTTTCGGACCCCTACCTCAAACTATAAGATAAAATATAAGCTATATGCATATCAAATAGTAAAATCGTCCCAACCAACAACTTTCTATGCAAACAAACAGACCTGTCCAAGGGGAGGGGACGGGAGGGGCCCATATTGCATGGAAAACGAAATCAGACTCCAAATATTTAGGGTTTTGAAAACCTCCCTTCCACGCTAACTCCCCAATTCCCAAATCTGGGTTAGTTTCCGCATCCAAAAAAACAGGAACAGAAAATAATCTATAGAATAATTAGTTGTTTGTGGTTTAGAGAATTAATTACCGCATTGGCCTTGATCTTTGACTGGAGCCACAGCCCCCTTCTCCCTCCAATCAACCGTCTCCGGTAACTCCTCGCCTGCCTGAAACACGTACCGATCACTCCTCAACCCCAAGTTAACCCTAGCCTTCGACCAACCCAAAAACATGGACCGGTACTCTTCGTTGGTCAAATCGGCGAACCGGTTCAACCCGACCTTATACGTGCGGTTCTGAGAATTATGTTGATCGATAAACTTCAAGTTATCCTTAAAAATCTGGAAGCGCTTCTCCTTCTCGCCGAGAGCATTGTAGACCTTGCCGTGGCTGACGAGCCACGACTCGTAGATAGACATAACCTCGTCGTGGGTACGATTAGGAGGAGGAGGTATATGGTGGACATTGTCGTAGGTGATGATGGACATGTCGAGAGCGGAGGAGAGGATGAAGAGGGTTAAGAAGAAGAGAGATAAAGCTGTTAAGGAGGAATGTTGAAGAGAAGAAGCCATGGATGACAAGGATGGTAAGAAGATTGGGGAGGAAGGAAAGGTTATTTATAATAATAGAGATAGAGATACAGATAGAGAGAGGACGTATTTGGATGGGATTTGGTGCGGAATGATTAAAAACCCCGTTGAAATTGGAATTCTTTTCTTCTTCTTTTTTTAAATAAAAAATAATATTATTATTAATAAAATTTTAACATTATAATAAAAAAAAAATTACTTGTGATGTTTACAAAGTCATAAAAGATATATACCCATCAGTTAAAGGCTTTAAAATATAAGAAAAAATCTCAAAAAAAAAAATAGAGAACATGAAGAAAAAAATACCTATAAGACACACTCGAGTAAAAGAATACAATTGAAAAAACAAACCTTTCAAAAGAATCCCATTCACACCGAAATTAATTATTTGTTTTTGTCCACTTTAAAATTGGTAATCTTTTTGTCACGATGTTATTTGTCATGTGTTTCCTTCCTAATTTAGCAAAGTTCGATTTCAGTTACATTATTTTATAACAGTTATTTTTTTAATCTTTTTTTTTTTTTTTGGAGATAAAGGGTTATAGGCATTTCTCCGCAATGTTTTATAATTTTAAGGATGGACTCATATTTAATAAATGAAAATAGTACTAATTTCATAATTTAGTTTTACAATAAGGACATTTTTTCATAATATTAATTTATTTTAAGGAAAATGATAAATGTTGATGGACAAAAATAACATGAACAGTGCCCCCTCTTTCTCGCTCATTCACTCCCATCTCTCTCTCATCCCCTAAACAGTTGTCATCTTTTTCCGACCTCCTCACCAACAATCTCACATCTTCCACCATCACCACCCGACTATCCGATCGTATCACTGAGAGGAGCGTCGTTCTCATCTTCTTCTTTTTCTTTTTTTCTGCAGGTGCAATTGTAAAACAAATATAATTTTTGATCGAACTGTTGGATTGAGCTGATTTTTGGATATATTGTTTGGAAGACAAAATTACTATAATCATGCGAAAAATCAAGACAATCAGATGTCGTTTTGCTATCAAAATCGACCAATTTCGACAGCCCAGCGGGATTTAAAAACAAATCTGATTACAAATTTTTTTTGACGAACCCTACATCAATCCATATATTTATATATATACATATAAATAAATTGAGTGGATGATAATCTCATCGATTTTGTTATTTTCTGTTTTGTGTTGGTGCTAAAACTATTTTAGCACCATTAGTAATTTTGGTGCTAAATCACCTTGATATGTAGCATTGGATGGGTGCTAAAACAGATTTAGCACCATAGGTGATTTTGGTGCTAAAATCATATTGATGTGTATCATTGGATGTGTGCTAAAACATATTTAGGATCATTGGTGGTTTTGGTTCTAAAATCACTTTAATGTGTAGTATTGATGGGGTGCTAAATCTGTTTTAGCATCATGAATTTTGTTGTTCTCTGTTTTCTATTAGTGCTAAATTAAACAGATTTAGCACCAATGTTTTAGCACAAATTCCGATGAGACGTGATATGTTATAAGGAATTGTGCTAAACAGATTTAGCACCAATGTTTTTAGCACCATTGGTGCTAAAACTATTTAGCACTAATTTTGATAAGACGTGAGATGTTATAAGGAATGGTGTTAAACAGATTTAGCATCAATTCTGATGAGACGTGAGATGTTATAAGGAAGAGGTATTAGTGTCTTTTTTTGAATAGTGTCCTTAATTTACATGGCAAATTTATAAGTTTCATTTATAATTATGTTATTATTGGAATGAACCCTTATGCCTAATTGCCCCTTTTTTTTGTTTTATTTGTAAGTATTAAAAAAAAATTGTAAAAATTATTTCATTTAAAAAGAAAAGATAGAAATTTGCATCTAACATCATTCCGCTTTTTATTTTAATTATAATTTTTAGTAAATTTAATATAATCAAATTACATACCCCGTCATAAATGCAAATTATAGTATGATTATATTTTATCATTTTGCATGTATTTGTGATAAGAAAATATTCGTGTTTATTGCATTTGTCTATGTTATAAATAATTTTATCTATCTTTTTGTTGTTACCCTTCACACGTGTAAATTACAAATGGTTTGTTATTATTGAAGGACAATATTTTGCACCTATTTGTAGCAGTTAAACAAAAAATAATTTTATTAACTGAACTCAATACATGGACGAAACAAAAGAAATTGGTGAGATCGAATGCATTAATGATTTAGGACTTTAGGGAAGGATGGAACTGTTGTGATGTGGGTGATATTAATTTAAACCCGGCAAACTTACTTTTGGCTCTACTTCTATTTCACATTATGATATTTGAAAAAAAAAATCTGATAAAAAAAATCGAGATATATAATTGTAAATTTAACCACCGAACTATTATTTATATTTAAATATAAGTCAAGCCTGTCTCAACTGTTTTTGAAGATAATGCATATTTCTTATTTTACTCTTGTAATTTTAATATTAAGTTATACTATTGGGTTTAATCTTAAGTTAAACTATTGGTTATCCTCGTCAGACTAATGTATAATTTTAAAAATAAACAGTACATTTCTAAAAGTAGTAATATGCTTCAACAAGGCGATATTAAGAGGCAATTAGGTATAAGGGCTCATTATACCCGGACACTAATACTTACATTATTGCTAAATGCATTTAACACCCTCTAGGGTGCTTGCTAGCACTACAACCAAAAGGTATCAGAAGGTGCTAAATGCATTTAGCACCCTCTGAACAGCAACCAGAAGGTGCTAAATGCGTTTTGGACAGCAATCAGAGGGTGCTAAATAGCACCACAACTAGAAGGTGCTAAATACATTTAACCCGCTGGACAGCAACCGATGCATTTACATGGACAGCAACCAGAGGGTGCTAAATACATTTAGCACCACAACCAGAAGGTGCTAAATGCAAGCACTCGCTAGACAGTAACGATAAGGTGCATGCGTTTAGCGCCACAACCAAAGGTACTAAATGCATTTTAGGTGCTAAATGCATTTATGGACAGCAACCAGAAGGTGCTAAATACATTAAGCACGACAACCAGAAGCTAAATGCATTTAGCACTATCTGGACAGTCTGCTACATGCATTTAGCACCATCTAGACAACAACCAGAAGGTTTGCAAGATACCATGCATATTTCTTATTAGCACCATTACTCAAAATTGATGAGATCAACATCCACTTTTAATATATATAGATTATACTATTGGGTTTATTGATCTTAAGTTAATTTTTCGCACAATAATATTATTGGTCAAATACGGTTCCTGGTCAGACTAGAAAAAAAGAAGAAGAAGATGATGATAATGATGATGATGATGAGAACGATGATGATGAGAACGATGATTCTAAATCGGAGAGTAGGTGGTGGTGGTGGTGGTGGTGAGACAGTACTATGTTTATGTAAGAGAGAATAATATGTCTTTTGTATAATTAGAATAAATGATATAGTAGGGTAGTTTTGCTGTCCTTATTGTAAAACCAAATTATGAAATTAGTACTACTTCCCTTTATTAAACATGAATCCGTCCTTAGAGTTATAACACATTACGGAGCGAGACCTTATAACCCATTATCTCTTTTGGTAATTGCAATATTTTCTTAATGTTTCAAGAATTACAATATAAACCTCATAGCATATTTAATGCTATAATTTAAACCTTCCCTTTCAATGGAATAAAACTTTTAAAAACAAAAATATAAATGACAAATTAAACTTTGATGCAATTTTTTTCATGATATTTCAAAAGTTGCAATATGAATTTTGAAGTGCATTTTCAATCCATCTTCATCACATATTCGATGTATTTTGTACAGTATGATTTAGCTTGATTTAAGCATTAATGACACTGACTGCAATTTCTCACTGTTCTGATTTCAATCAAAATATTTCAAAGCTTCTTGAAAGAAACTGATCGCCCATAAAAATAATAGGAATATTTATTACCAATTCTATCTTTTAATGACATTATTTATATGCCCTCTAATGCCAACTAAGGTACTGTTAGTTTCAACCTCTCATGTCTGAATAGTTGGTCCAATCAGATGTAAGAGATTTTAATTTTATTTGAGTGGTTTAAAAATTTAAATTTAAACATTTATTTTGCCTCTTAAAAATTAAGAGATAGCCTTATCACTTAAGTTTAAAACCTTAATTTTTAAAGAGATAAAATATCTCAGATTTGGTTTAAATGCCCTAACTATGGCGGAGTAATTTTGAGATGTAAACAAAACGTGCTTCTAATCCATTACTATTATCTTTTAAATATAGTCATTTTTATAAACAAGTGTATAAGAGCAATTTTTTTAAGTACTCTGTAACATTTATTTATAATTGAGATGTGATATGTTAAAACAAACAGCATATTAAGAAAACAAAAACAAACATAATTTTTAAATTCAAATTTCATAATCAATATTCAGTTTTCAAATTCAACATCCATATTTAGACAAAGAAATAAAGACATCTTAAATTGATTAGCATGCATATAATTTTTTAAGTGGTGTTATTTACACCCTCCATATTTGTTACAAATATCCCCTTGTCACAAACACCACCCTTAGGTAAATTTCTAATCACTAACACCCTCTAAAACTCCCCTAATGAGAGCTGAATGCAGTCACACACATTCGCATCATTTGGGGAGAGTTTATTTGTAAGAAGTCTCCGAACATCAAGCAATGAATTACTGAATTATTTTCTAAATAAGGTCCGCTAATGAGAAGCGAGTGCACTTACATAAACTCAACTCAGATAAGGAGAGTGTGTTGCTAAGCACTCACCTAACATTAGGTAATGAAGGGAGTGTTTGTGATAAATAAGGAGATGTTAAAATGTGTTTTTCTTTAAATTTTGGAGTGGGTGTTTGTGATATATTTAAAGGATGTAAATAACACCACCTATTTTTTTAATACTAGAAATTTAGGCACATGCGATGTGTATACACATAGATATTTTAAGTTAAATTGAAATAAAATCAATAAATAAGGAAGTATCTCAATGATCCAAGTGCTTGTTTTCTTAATCAATAGATCGGTGGTTCAAGTCTTAATTACATTATTTTCATTTTAAAAAATAAATTCAAATATAAAATGAGAAAATCCAAAATTAGTGAAAGTTGAGGGGGCGCTCTACGAAGAAAATAATATAAAATAAGAAAATCCAAAAATTAGTGAAAGTAGGTGGTGCTCTTCGAAGAAAAAAATAATAATAATAGATTAGTGGTTCAAGTCTCAATTATATATATATTTTAAATAAATTCAAGGGTCAAATGAGAAAATTTTAAAATTAGTGTCTTAATTTTCCCCGGGCTGCTCTTCGAAGAAAATAATAATAAGAAGAAGAAAAAAATAATATATTAAAAAATAAGGCTCGTAAGAAAAAGTTTTAGTCAAAAAAATCAGGAAATAATATTTTTGTAAATTAAGTGCATATATTTGATCAAACTCGAAAAAGAGTGCAAAGTTAACTTTGTAATACATTTTTAAATTATATTTTTTTTATAGAATCACGTAAAATTAAGTTTACATTACATTTTTTATCATATTATTATAAATAAGCGTTTAATTAACAGTGATTTAGAATAATTTTAACAAATTATGTATTCAAAATTTATTTATTAATAAAATGTATATAACAATTTTTTCGGAGTTACACAAAGTTAAGTTCGTATTTCTTATTTTATAAAATATTACTATGCATTTGTATTTATTTGATATTGTTTTAAAATTTTATTAATGAAATATAAGAATATACTTATTAAAAAATATATATACACCATACAAAACAAATTTGCATTAAGTTTTTTTGATTGCGAAGTTTTATTTGTACAAAACACAATTTTGTATAAAATTAAGTTTGCATTCAGTATTTTAAAATACAATTAATAAACAAAGCTCTTATTTCAAAATAATAATAATATACAAGCCTTTATTTTTAAAAATATGTTATTCTTTGATTTTTTTTGCAAAATATATTATAACTAAAACTTTTTACCTTATTTCTAAAAGAAAAAATAAGGGACAATTAAAAAAAAGGTCTTATTAGAAAAAGATTTTCCACACTAAAACTAAAGGAATAATTTTTTTGTAAATAAAGGGCCTATTTTTTATTTTATTGATAATATGACATGTGTCTTTTTTTTATTGTAAAATGACATCCCAACCCTTAAAATAAACTAAAAAAATACCAATATGCATTAAAATATGGATTACAATATGAACTTTGCTGTCTATATTTCACTGCAATATAAACTTTGCACTCCATATTTCACTGCAATGTGAACTTTGCAGTCGATATTTTTGGTGCAAAGTTCATATTGCAGTCCATATTGCACTGCAATATGAACTTTGCAGTCCATATTTTTAGTGCAAAGTTCATATTGCAGTCTATATTTCACTGCAATATGAACTTTGCAGTTCATATTTTACTGCAATATGAACTTTGCAGTTCATATTTTTTGTGCAAATTTTATAAAGAGGGGTAATTTAGGTAATACATAAAATATTTTTATTAATTAAATAATATTTAAATTTATTCAAATACATTCATTTAAAATATAAAACAAAATAGGCCTCTTACACTAATTACTAATTAAAAATAGGTCATTCATTCAAAAAAATATTATTCATTGAATTTTTGGTAAAATTCAATGTGTAATGCCCTTCTACTTAATTTCTAGAAAAAATAAAAATAAAATTGGACCCCAAAAAATGATTGGAGACCGGAGAGAACACTCAAAAACGTAGAGGGAAAAATATTAGAAAGTTCAGAGCAACAAATGCATGGAAGGAAGAAGAGGATGTCAATTGTTAAGTACAGAGATAGAGAATTAGGGCACAAATGTCAGGCATGGGTTAACCATCCTCAAATTCTTATGATTACATGCCTTAGAATTTGTGGGTATTAACAGATAAGTGATTGTTCTTCATACACCTTTGTAAGTCCTCGTTTCACTCTGTTCAACCTTGCAAAGATGAAAAATGTTTGATGTTTGATCTCTCGTGAAATATAAATCTACCGGACAGCCCTACTTTTAGTGCTCGTTTGTTTGTTCCTTGAATTCTAAAATAATAAATTTCACACTAAAAGTGTCTAACAATTCATGTCAAGAGGTTGAATAAGTTGATGAAGCTCATAACAAAATCTTGAACGAAACGAGCACCAACTCTGTTCTGTTTGGTGAAAATTCTGCTTTAAGCACTAACTTGTTGGGTATAATTAAGTTCTACAAAATTGAGGAAGTTTTGTTTCTTTTTGTGTTGTGGCTGTGGATGTTTAATTGAGCAATATTTAAGGGGCAGTGCTTGTTTTGAATTCAGTATCCCGGTAATATTTCCCCTTTTGGTGGATTACTTTTGCGCCCTCTTTTCTTTTGTTTTCAGAGTGATGCAAGTTTCTGAGAGGATGGTAGGCATGTACGTAAGGATTGTGTACACTTATGAGTTCTAATTTACTGGTAATAGTTAATGTTAGGTTGCATAATTTGCCTTTGACAATGACGTGACAATTCTTTTAACTTGGTGACCCCTATTCTGTTAATTGGTATACAATTGTAAAGAATAATTGTGATACATTGAATTGAATTGTTGTGCATAGTTATTTCATCACGTCTTTTGCTTTCGCAATTATACCAATCACTGCCATTAATCTTTCTTATTTGCTTTTGGAATTGCCTTTATTGGCTTATATGTTTCACTTAAATACAGCAAATGCTGTGTCGGAATTATTTATATTTCGATGGCTATTATATTACCCCATATGTGTTGATGATGCAAATCTAGTTGCTTGTTTCATCCCGAGACAGTGAGCTATGAAACACCCTTGTGGAAAAGGGATATAATATTGACTAGATTGTGACATCAATTGGTGTACCTTAAATTAGTTGCCACAGAAACTTTCCATTTAGTAGACCTTATTATATTCATGTGCTTCTTTTTTTTTTTTGGTAAAGTTTAAATATTATAGAATCAACAAACTAAAATGCATAGAGAAACAAAGGGGGCATACCCCCCCGTAATACATCAAAATTCTCTCACTCAAACCCCACTCTTTACAGATCAGCCAATTGACATGGGATCTCTTTATACTCCAATACCAAGTTCTACCAACAAAAAAGTTCTGAATCTCAGTAATCACTTCATCCACACCCCTAGACATTGGTTGAAATATTCTAGTATTTCTTTCTCTCCACAAACAATAGATAGTGACAGCCATAGTAAGCCTACCCATTCTAGCACTCATAGAATCCCTCTTCTAGTAGCCTCCTCAATTTGATCATGCCAGTTACTGCAGCAATCCCACTGTTGATTCCTAGCAAGCACCCTTTTCCATAGACTTGCTGCATAGCTGCACAAAGAATAAATGGTCTCTGGACTCTTCACCCAAACCACACAACACAAAACCACGCTCATCCAATATGCCCCATCTTCTGAGTCTATCCTTTGTGCTAAGTCTGTCTTTACAAGTCAACCAGAGGTTGATACTACAAGTTGGTATAGCACATTTATACCAAACCAGCCTGTTTCACCTGACATTATCACCTACATTTCTAATCCCACGCCATGCAGATTTCATAGAATATTCCTTGTTAGCAGTGAGTGTCCACTCCACTCTATCCTCCCTTCTATGATTCGGAAGATACTCAGGCTCGTTTATAAGTCTCAAATCATTTGGAACTGCTCGAGGTTTTAGACCATCCATCATTCATCACATAATCAGACATTAAATTAAGCACTATTCCCCCCAAACCTGGCTTTTAAAGCCCCCATACCACACAAAAATGGATCTGCCATCACTCAATCTGTAATTGAAGAAATGAACAGCAGTACTCCTTAACTTCAAGAGTTTTCTCCATGTCCAAGAACATCAGCAGCACAACTTACACCCCTTAACATAAACATATGACACCATTTCACCCATAAGCTATTATTGTTGGGGCCATATTCATGTGCTTCTTTCAGGCTTACAAATGGGTTGCCAGCTTGTCGTATTTTTATGTATTATCCTCTTTGTCATTTTGTGTGTTCCTCTGTGTTTTTACTTTTTTTGTAATTTAAAAGTTGTAAGTTACACCTATGAAGTTTGAGCTTTATCAACTTTTATAAGTGAAGTTATCGATTTAGAATTCTTGGAAAAAGAGAAAGAAAAACTCAAACCGAACAAGCATTGGAACACTTCAAAAGGAATCTCAACAACTTCGTTACATAAAAAGAAATATCAGCAGATTATGAGGATGTGCAATCTTATGAGTAAAGAAACTCCTTTGCTTCAAGGGCGATTTAATCTCAATTCTTCTAATAACGAACTTAGTCCAATGTAAGACGACCCGCCTTCATCAACAGCCTTCTTTGCCATTTCTCTCAGTCTTCTTGCCCTGCTTCTCATTTCCACAACTTCTTCACCAGCCATTAATTGAGTCACTGCCTTCTCTATATCAGTCCTATTCACAGATGCTTTATATTCTTCTGTCCAACTAGACCATTGTTGAGCACCCACTCCAACTCCTATCTCTAAGACATCTGTTATCAGCTTTTCATTGTAAAACTGCTCGGCAAAGAGGGGCCAAGTAACCATAGGCACGCCTGCAGTCAACCCCTCGAGGAGGGAATTCCATCCACAGTGAGTCACAAACCCTCCAACAGCTTCATGATCAAGGATTAGCACTTGGGGGGCCCATCCTCTTACTATGAAGCCCTTCTGTCCGATCCTCTCCTCAAATCCTTTTGGTAACCACTCTTCCTCTTCGTTATCTTTTTTGTCATTCTTCTTCACAACCCAAATAAATTTCTGTCTGGAAGCTTCTAGACCCATTGCTATCTCAAGTAGCTGAGCATCTGAAAATAGAGACATGCTTCCGAAACATACATAGATAACTGAGTTCGGTTTCTTGGAGTTGAGCCAACTCAAGCACTCGTGTTCACCACCGGATCCCTTTCTCCCTCTATTTGCTTTATCCTCGAGCCTATTGCATAGTGAAACTGGACCTACGTGCCATGCCTTTCTTCCTATCACCTTCCTGTAATGGTCCGAGTAAGCCGGTTCCAGCTCATGGAAGCTGTTCACCACAACTCCATAGCTTGTTGTATCTGCTTTCAAAGCTTTACGGATTATATCTGTCAAGTGGCTTTTGGTTACTTCTCTCGAATGATCGGGCAATTGTCTTCTTGTCAGTTTTATTGTGTGTGGAAGATTAGGCACTATAAAAGTATCCGAGTCAGATTCAACAGCTTTATAAGGTTCATGGACCACCAAATTGTGATATACACAAATAGGAAATATACCAATCCCATGGAAGACCAGCCTTGGGATGCCGAGTTTGCCTGCAACTTCAGTAGCCCATGGAAAGAAAAAATCAGCCACGAGGCAATCGGGATTGTTTTCTTCTAAAAGTTTCTTAACTGGCTGTTGAAACAGTTCGGTGGCCGCATAAAATTTATCTGACATTTCTGGTGAAGTAGTGGAAGCTAGGTTTTCACAATTCTCTGGCAGCCCGGCCTCTAGGAAAGGGAATTTGATTAGGCAAATATCGATATTAAGGCCGAGTTGTCTATCTCTTTCAATTGTTTTAGAGAAGAGAGTTGCATTGAGGTGGGTCATGATTATGGTTGCTTTCGCACTGTGCCGGGCAAATTGTCTGGCCATGTCTACAAGGGGAATCATGTGGCCAGGAGCCATAAGTGGAAAGAAGTAGATGTGAAGCTGATGAGGTTTTGAGCGCATGTTAGCTAGCCTTGTGAGAGGAACAAGAACTTGACAACAGATGGTGATAAGGATGGTTTAAAGGAGGCAAGGATCTGGGTTTAGCTGTGCCCTCCACCTGCATGCAAATATATATATACATGCCAGCCCTAAAGATACGGTACTCTCTTTAAGAAAAAATACAGTCATTTAAGGGTTAAACGGATGAATTTTTTCATAAAACTTGGCGGAGATAATCTTTGTAACGAATAGATCATCTCTACGAAATTTTATGAAAAGATTCATTTTAAAAATCTATGAGATGATCATTTATAATTTTAATTGCCGAAATTAAACATATATATTAATTTTTCATTCCACCTGCTTCCAAATTGAATTTTTCAGTGAGATTTTGCAGAGATGATCTACTCATTATAATAATCATCTTCACCAAATTTCATGAAAAAATTTGTTCCCTTTAACCCTTGAAATAGTTGATTCTTATTCTCTTAAAGAGAAGATTGTCTTCATCGACCTGTATAGATGTAAATGTAGACATTACATATTCACTCAATGGAAAGGGAATAGTAGGAGACATATTGATGGCAACATGTAGAAGATTTTTCAAAAAATATTGAGGCCTTGTTGTCAGCTAATCTTTATAGTCAAAACATGAAGCAGGGAGGAAAGCACCCCCCCCCCCCCCCCCCCTCTTTTTCAAACTTGGTGTGCAAGATATGTCTTGGTATTTATTAAAGAAATATGTAATCAAAGATGAGTCTACATTCAATTATTATTATATTGCTACATTCAATTATTATTATGTTGCAAGTATTCTTGATAACTTTTTTAACTTGATAATTTATCTGAAAGACAGTGAACTTGATTACTTGCACAGGTTATAAACTTGTGACTTACATGGTCAGTGGTCAGACCTATTTTTTTTATTAAAAGGCAAGGCCCATTTTCACATTTAATTCTAACATCTTTTTTCTTTGAATAAGCGGCCCAAATGCTCACTAAACATTTAATTTAATAGCACTTTAACCATCAAATTTTAAAATGAGTCACTTTAGTCATTTAATTTTTGAGTGAGTACCACTTTGACCATTATGTTCAATTTGACTGTTAAATTTGATGCATTTCCGTGGCACTTGACTTCTTTAAGGTCATTTTGCAACAAATTGACATTTCCCTATGATAGTTCTTACCAAAATAAAACAATATATGAAATATAATAATATTTTCAACAAACAGCACAACTTTGAATATTTTATAACTAAAATGATCAAAATACACGTTTAAATGAAGTAATGAGCCTTACACATGGTTTCATTCCATTCAATTTAATAGTCAAATTGGAAGGAATTGCCAAAGTGGTTTATTTTAAAGTTTGATGGTCAAAGTGGTATTTGATCGAAAATTTAGTGGTCATTTTTACTGTTTACTATTTTCTTTCTCAGAAAAGATAAGTGTGAAGGTAACATTTACATATACCTCCTTGGCTCCTCCAATTATACAAGAAGTAAAAACAAGAAACCTTGACAAGAAAAATCCAAGTAGTATATAAATATTGTATTGAAAACTTTGGGAAGTATGCAGTGTATGCTCAAAAAGATAAATTTACATATATGATATAACATACTACTATGCATATTTAATTAAAAGTGATCTATGCTTATGTTTGGTTTGAATTTTGGACTAGGAATTAATAATGCATTTCCGGAATACATTATTTTTTCAAAGTTCTCCAACTTAAATCGGTGAGAATAGACTCTTTTAAATTTTCCTTGTAAGACTAATAGATCCGTATCACTTATGAAGACAAGCTGTTTTTTCCCTCCATATCCTTTGATCTTTGTTCTCCTGAAAATAAAAAATAATTTAATCCACCCGAATTCCTACATATTCCCTCTGTGGAAAGTGAACTAGAAGGAGAGATATATTGATGGTGACCTGCCCATGGTTTTCTTTTTTTTTTGGTTCCCCACGGGGTGTCCGGGCCAGCTTTCGCGCACCTCGACTAATCCCCGCTCGCGGTTCGTGGCTGCCGCTGGCCAAGCATTATTTTGACAACGCCGGGGTTCGACCTTGGGTCAGCTAGTCTTCATAGTCAAAACAGGAAGCATGATAGACGGTTGCCTCTCTCTCTCTCTCTCAAACTTGGTGTGCAACATATTTCTTGGTATCTTTTGGACAAATATTCTATTAAAGATGATCTACACTCAATTACTATTATATTGTTCCGATGTTAGTTACGAGTTTGAAGCACAAGAAATGTCTTGAATCTTGATAACTTTTTGAGCTCGGTAAATTCCCTATATGATAATGAACTTGATTGCTTTGCACAACTTAACTAATCACCTGGAAGTTAATTAAAAGGTCAAAATACAAGTATGTTATAAATATTGTATTGAGAATTCTGGGAATCATGTAGTGTGTGCTCCAAAAGCTACTCCCTCCACCTCAAATTGATAATCCTACTTAGACGTTGTGCAATCAATTGTCAGTAATACAACTTATATTTCTATTGCCGATTTGATACATTGATTATGTCCCCAAAAAAAAAGTTGGCTGATCAATTTGAGATGGAGGGAATGGTATACATGTCACTGTGCATATTTCAACAAGCTATTATATATACTGCCAATAACCTGCTATGCACATTTCTTTTGTACTGAGTAGAAGGACCCTATTACAAAATCCCATCAAAATGGTTAAGCTGTTTAATTAGGCCTGTTACTTTTGCTATATGTTGCACCTAATTGTTTGAAATGATTAGTTATTAGTTTATTACGCATATATGTTCTTTCTTTCTTGTTCAGAAAAGAAATAGTATGATCTTCACATGGCACTCAATAATGAATGTATTTAAAATTTATACTACGATGTTGACTAAGAACAGTATTATTGTGAGTTTGTGCCTCTTTCAAGCTTGGTAATGGAGCTGGTCGTGTTGAGCTTATTATCAGTTTGCTACATTGGTAATTAATCCATACGCATCTTTTGCTCAAGAGAAGGTAAAAATCTCAACAAGATCTTTTTCTTTTTCTTTTTGTAAAAAAAAAGGTCCAAGTCTCTTTCCCTTAAAGTAAAAACAACGACACCAACCCAAATAAAAAAAAGCAGATTACAAGTATTTTAATGTTGCTCTGCCTCAACGGCGGTTCAACCTCAATTCCTCTAGTAAAGAATTCAGTTCCGAGTAAGACGACCCAACTTCTTTAACAGCCTTTTTCGCCATATTTCCCAGTTCCCTGGCTCGGTTTCTCATTTCGTCGGTTTCTTGACCACCCATCAATTCATTCACTGCCTTCTCTATATCTTTCCTCTCCACAGACACTTTATACTCCTCGCTGCTTGTAGACCACATTTGAGCCCCCACTGCCACTCCAATCCTTAAAATTTCAGTCACCAGCTTTTCATTACAAAACTGCTCGGCAAATAATGGCCACGTCACCATCGGCACTCCAGCAGCCACCCCTTCGAGCAACGAGTTCCACCCACAGTGAGTCAAAAACCCTCCTACAGCCTCGTGGTCGAGTATCAGCAGTTGCGGGGCCCACCCTCGTATTATTTGAACCCTCTCCTTTGTTCTCTCTTCAAATCCCTCAGGTAACCATGTTTCCTCTTCGTCTTCACTTCTCTTCTTTCTATTCACCACCCAAATAAAATTTCGCCCGCTATCCTCGAGAGCCGCTGCTATCTCCATTAACTGAGCTGCCGAGAACCGCGACTGGGTTCCAAAACATATGTACAGGACTGAGTTTGTTCCTTTCATGTCGAGCCAATTCAAACACTCGTATTCGCCAATAGAAGCCTTTTGGCCTCTTTCTGCTTTATCCACGTTGTCTCTGTTACAGAGCGAGACCGGTCCCACCTGCCAAGCCTTTCTTCCCATCACCTTTGTGTAATGTTCCGAATAAGCCGGTTCAAGCTCATGGAAGCTGTTTACAACTATTCCGTAGCTTGCAAGCTCTGATTTCTGAATTTGTTCCATTAATTTTATTTCACTTCCATCTTTGAGATAGTTTGGAACTTGTTGCCTTGTCATTTCTATCGTGTGTGGAAGGTTGGGCACAGTGAACGTGTCAGTGTCCGACTCAACGCTCTTGTAAGGTTCATAGGTGACTAAATTGTTGTACACGCATAGAGGGAAAAACCCGTATCCATGGAAAACTAACCTCGGGATTTCAAACTTGGCTGCAACTTCGGTAGCCCATGGGAACATATTGTCGGCCACAAGGCAATCCGGTTGGTCTTGTTCTAAGATGTTTTGAACCTGTTTTCGGAGCAAATCAGATGTAATGGAAGCAGCGTTCTTGCGGTCCCCTTGCAGACTGGCTTTCACAGAAGGGTTTTCAATCAGGCGAATATTGATTTGGAGGCCAAGTTTTTTGTCTCTTTCAATTGTTTTAGAGATGAGAGACGCGTTGAAGGGGGTTGTAATGATGGTTGATATGACGGAGTGGCGGGCGAATTGCCTGGCCATGTCTACAAGTGGGATCAAGTGGCCATAAGCCCTGAGAGGGAAGAAGTGGATATGGAGAGGTTTTGTTGAGTCCATAGGTAGCCTTGTGGGAGGTTGAACAGGTGAGGTTGTGCCTTTTCTGCATCCTCTACTTGATTTCTTATTTATATACAATAGAAGTTACAGTTGAATGAACTTTTCCCGTCTACATATAATCATACGAGATAAAAGAGAAATGCCAAGGCTTGCATATAAAACTTAATTAGGAAATACGATATTTTTTTTTTTTTTTTTATACAAGTCAAGAAATTGTAAAAGAGAGAGTTAGTAAGACTTGAACTTATTTCAAGTGAATGTTTTTTAACTTATTTTTTGCTATGGAAATAATTGATTTTCTGTCATAAAATTTGATACTTATTTATGTTAAAAAAATTAAAAGACATTGGACTTTTTGACAAAGGAAAAAGAAAAAAAAAAGGTAGGATTATTGGGAAGAAAGTATTTATTTTCTTATAATAACATTTTGTGTTTTAATTTGCTTTTACTTGAACCCAACCCAATATATTCTTTGTATCATTTAATTGGTTAGAAGAAAGTAGCATGCATTGACCAATAATGCTCAAAGAATAGAGGATAAAAACTAAAAAAATAAGAGCATTATTAGTGATGCATCACCAACGACTTGAGAGTCATACATCTTAATCCACTTTGAGGAAAGAGGAAGCACAGTATGAAGTGCAATCTCCCTCAATTTCGGGGGAGTCTTAGCATAATCAATGACAAAAATTACTGGCTCCCATTTGATGCACAGTAAGTGTATTTTTCTTCTTTAGAACCTTAACAACAGTGTATTCATTATAAGTCGGATTTTCTTTTATCTTAAATTGAAGGTCAACTGATTTTTTTTAAAATGTCATAAATTATGGATTTATTTTTATTTTTAGAACATAATGAACGTATTAAAATTGACAATAGCAAACAAGTTTTGGTTTAAATTATTCATACTACTTTGTGCATTAAGTATGGTGGAATTTATCAAACAAAATATTCCTCTTCTTTCCCCCCAAAAAGATAACACGCTGTAGTTTAGAACCATGTTTCGCATTTTCCTATTCAATGATGAGCAATTTACAGACGTTTTGAACCAAATAAAAAACGTCAAAGATTTACATCATTACTTTTGGGGGACCATTAGCTCGAAACATACCTGCAAGTGCTTTTTAATGTAGCCCTGCCAAACACAAGTGAAGCGAGTGATCTCCAATAAATATCTTCGATTGACATGTTCAGTTGAGTCGGTACAACTACTGACTTTTACAAAGTATATGCTCACCACAGCTAAGAAGAGCATGTCCAGGAACTAGCCTGCCCACCAAAGACAACTAACTGAGTTAAAGCAGAATTCATCTCCACCAGATCAAAACTCACTATCATTAAGGAATAAAGATGAAGATCCTTGCAACTTACAAGTATAGTGAGATCGATTAAATGAACGTAACTAGAAATACAATACCCTTGCAACTTATAAATATAGTTAGATTTTCATAGACGGAACATCATACATGACCAGCAACAACCCACAACAAATCCTTATCTATGACTGCTCAACGACTCAGAAAAAGAGTGCCTATAAAGAAGAATACTCAAGACTAAAAATCAACCGCAGCCGCTATGGCACTATACAATCATAACGTTAACAATCATAGGTGAATCAATCACGGAGTACCAAACCACAAAGACAAACTTCAAATTTTGCTAATCTTCCTGGTTCAATTCATGTAGAAGAGCAACATCATACATTTGATCCTCCGCCTGATAAAAGAAAAGACTCGTGTCTTTGAATGCTAAATAGCCAAATCAAATTGCAAAATGCACTTCAATTGAACTACAGATCTTAGTCGAGGTAAAAAATACTACAGGTTTTCTCAAACCGCAAAATGCACCGCAACTGAACTACAGATCTTAGCAGAGGCAAAAGATACTACAGGTTTTTCTTAACCTTTGCCAGACATTATGAAATGAATCAAATGATAACTTCAAGATTTAATTTACATAAGCCTAACACTTCAACATTATCAAATGACAGTCCCCCAGCATACAAAACACCACGTGCATGTCATAGCCATTGTTTCATAAACTACTGTACATAGGGGTGGCTTCGGTCGGTTTACCGAACCGATATGCCAGGTCCGACGACCGAACCGACTGCCGTCGGTGGAAAAAAACTGTAACCGTATCGCAACCGATTAGTCGGTATAACCGAATGTCGGTATAACCGACTTAAGTCGGTTTAACCGACACAAGCAAGTGAAGCAGAGCATACAGAATTACAGATCATTTATGCTTTAAATCATAAAATTAAAACTATAAATTCAGATTCAGAACTGGTATATGCACCATATTAAATTATTAATGTTGTTCCTAACTGATTACAAAATCTTTAAACCTACAGTAAAGCTTTGAAATGCAAACATTGGGCACAAACCCGAAAATGCATCACAAATTCACATTCATTCCAGATCAAGTTCATAATAAAAAGATTGAAAATAAAATACACAGACAAGCACTGCTAGTACCAAAGAAAATGGCCTTTGATTCATTAACTAACTACTAACCATAAAACATACAAAACCCACAAAACGGGCCATCAAAAACCACAGAAACAAACATCTTTACACCTAAAAAACACCACATCCCAAAAATAAACCATAATCCCACAAAACCCCCAGTGGTGGAGTAGACGACCAGAGTGTAGACTATAGTGAACGGTGGAGCAGAGTGTAGACTATAGTGAACGGTGGAGCAGACGACCAGTGGTGACTGTGGTACGTTGCGATTGGAGAAGAAGAACAGGAAGAAATGGGCAAACGGCGCACTGCGGGAGAATGGGAAGAAGACTGAAGACGATTAGGGGCTTAGGGCTTTTTTTCTTTTCTTTTGATTTGTGTGGTGTAAAATGTAAATGTGCACTGTGGAGTGATTGGAGTCTATGGGTGGATTGGCCCGTGTGAAATTAATATATAAATATAGTTATATAAAATTATAAATATATATAAATTACAGTATTAATTAATTGTCGGTCGGTTCGGTTTAGTACCGAATTTAGTAATTCTAAACCGACTTCGACACCGAATAATGTCGGTTCGGTCGGTCTTGTAACCGTTAATTTCGGTTAACCGAAATTGCGGTATATCAATCTTTTCGGAGCGGTCGGTAAGTCGGTCGGTTCGGAATTTTCGGTAATTTAAGCCACCCCTAAGTCTAGGTATAATCTTAGATTGCTCAGAGGATAACCTTTTGAGCTCTATATCTAATTGGCGAATATGTTTTGATAATTCGTCAACCTTTGTCTCTAGAGAAGGATTTTGCTCTTTGCAAATCTTCTTTGTTTCTCTAGTTGTGTTGAGGATTTCTCTCAACGTAGTAACAAAATCCGAAGGGATTTGTTGGTCTAATTCTTTAATTAGTCGAGTATTATTTTTGGTCTGTAAATCCAGAAGCTGGATGTCTGATTTGATCTTTTGGAGATCAATATGAGTCTGTTGCAAAACTAATAATAAATATTGGTTTTGGTCTAATAAGCAATTTATTGCTCCTGCAATAACCTGCTTGCTTTCTGAGTGTTTTAAAGGTATATGTTCTTCGTGTGAACAACCTTTAATCTGTGTTGTTAAACACCCTTCTGTTCCGATGTGGTGAGTCGGAATTGGTTGGTAGTCTGGATTTGTTCCAAAAATAGAGGTGTAGATGCGAGAGAATATTCCCAAGAGCATCTATGAAGTCAACGTCTATTGTTGAAGTCTGTGAGGAAAGGAGTTTGGGATAACTCACTACCTCTGATACCAAAACGGTGTTTTACTGGGGTTTTACTCTTTCTGTAAATCTGAGGGGTTACAAATTAATTTATAACCAAGTCTAAGGACTAAAGTCCAATTTCTAAAATTGTCCAATAAAGACAAAAAGTCTAAATCACCTTATTTATATAAATAAGTAGAAAACTACCTTATTTTTACAAATAAGTTATAAAAGTGCCTTAGTCATAAAAAGAATTCTGAATATTCATATAAGACGCTCATATTCATAAACTAGTTGTCATGTCAAGTCATAAGATATTTTTGACAAGAATAATATATATTTTTTTTCTAAGAAAAAACTTCTACAGTAGACGTAAATTAGGAGTCAATTATTTGACTAATTAAGCTTTAATTTTTATTTGTAGTACAAGCACTAAAGGGTGCATTTTAAAATATTACTAATTTCTATAAAAAGTCAGAAAAATAAATAAGTAATCATTAAACATTTTGATTGAATACAAAAAATGGTCTCATGGCTTGTTTATCACTGTATTTAGCAAAATTACTGTGACAAATGGTCTTGCATCTAATGCGGCATAAGTACATCTGGTGAAAAAAAAGCATTTTGACTATTTAATATAGACTTTAATTTAAAACTTTAATAATATATCTGGACCAATCATATTCTTCTTTAACAATGCCTCCTTCAAATTGTAGTTGTGGATGCTCAAAGTCCATCTAGATTCTTAGCTAAGGATCTTGCAACTATTTCCTAGTTATTAGGATTTATATTTGATTTTTGCATTTCTTTAGCAAACTACTAATCGTATATATATTGAGGATTTAGATTTGATTTCTGCATTTTATATGCAAACTATTAATCGTATATTGATTAATGTTCAAAAATAAATTTATATCACTATACAAAGGCAGACAAACAATGCGTACGCACATCTTATTTTTATACACACATAGATACAATTTAAAATGGAGAATTAAAACATAAAATTATTTTTGGTTCAATGGTTAATTGTTTTTAATTTTATAATAACCTTTAGATTGTGGGTTCAAACCTAACTAATCACATACATTTCCAAAATAATAATGAGACGTGCAGAATATGAAAACTACCAAATATTTGATCTCACCGCTGAACTCAGGGGCTTGCAATTTATATATAGATATAAGGTATATCATACACACAAGTACCAACATCGGTCCATTTTTCACGTAATTTTAGATTGTTTATGCACAGGGGCAGAGCTACGAAGGGACTAGCGGGGCCATGGCCCCACTTGGGGTCCCACCTATTTTTTTTTTGTCAAATTTTGTATTAGTTTTTGTATGTTTTTTGAATAGCATAAAAAGTTAGGAGGGTTTGTGTAATTATGATTATAAATTGGGACGAACACTTCATATATAGTGTAATATGCCTGGAAGTGGTTGGAGAGTGGGTGCTTGTGCGATAAGAGTTAAGGGTTTAGGGCAATGTTATGCAATCACTGTTTATTTTTTCCCGTACTCCTCATTTTTTCTATTTATTTTTTTTCTCCTACCCTCATTTAGTCCGCACTCCGAAGTTCATTTCTATGCTTTTAGGTCAGATTTCTTTCTTATTCTATTTTTTTTATTTTGAATATTAAGATTTATGTGTTTTCTTGAATCTTGATTTATTTGCTTTTTTGATAATATTGATTAATATAGTTGTTTGTTGAATATCGACAATGAAGATATCATTTAGCATTTTCAAAATGAAATCTCGAAGGAGAATATTGTACCCAAATATGTCATTTTGATTTTTGATCTATATGATGATGTTATTTTAATATAATATTTCGATTTTTACCTTATTATAATATGTGCAAAAAATTCTCTGAGTCTTATTAATTTGGCCCCTCCTAAAATTAATTATTGGCTCCGCCCTTGTATATGCATAAATATTCCTCAAATATTATGGTTACTAATATTTGCCGTGTTGATTATTTTGGCACCCTTAAGTTAAATACACTCGAATGGTTACTAATTTTGCTTGTTTATTTTTCTCTTGATTTTACCATCATTTGAGCCTGAAGTCTAAAATTCAATATCCAATATACTTATTAATTTTATAAATACTAATGGACATGCTAATCTAAAGTTTGTTTTTCGCCCTTCTTAATTATATTTTAAGCACATATCTTCTTTGCATGAGTGTAGGTAAGATGGTATTGTGTGTGTGTGTTTTTATTTTATTTTTAATGAAAGACATGGGAATCCCACCTTAAATATTATTAAAAAAAAATTTGAAAAACCAAAAAGAAGTCAACAAAAAAATATGAGAAGTTCTCAATTGGTGATACTTGTCACAAGCACCTTCTTTTTTTCACATCTCAATAACTTTTGCGTTGAAACATAAGGATATTTAAAGCAATGTACATTTTGTTTTTAATTGCTAGGAGATTCACATGAATGTCTCACTAACAAAAGGTATTCATTAGTAATTAGTTGGAGGACGGTTGTAATTTTGTTAATAAAGTTGACACAAAAGAGTGTGTTGAGTCATCTTCCCAATATATGAAACTTAAAATCAAATCGAAATCAAGTCTCATTTATTGAAATATGCAGAAGTAATATCCTTTGCGCGCTATAATTCTCCTAAATGTTTTTGTTGAAGATTATTATTGACTATGAATTTGTAATGCCAGAGTTGAAGTCTTTTATTATATATGGTTCCAGTATTTGCCAATTCCAGCTCTATGTGCTTGAATTTTGGAAAGATGAAATTGAAAGAGATATGCCCTAGGACTATTCATAAGTTATGATTTGTACTTGGATATCTATTACTTATTATTATCAATAAAGTTTATTTCATTTAACTTTAAATTGTTTTATGGATAATATGTATTAATACTTGTTCATCAAGTATGTGACTTGATTGTGAGATGCTAGTAAATAAATAATAATATTATTTATTTGTCCATAATCATATGTCAATAATTTAGGACCATATTGATATAATGATTAGAGTATGAGTCAGCTGATGACTATGTTTCACAAGTCATGGATATAGAAATATCAAGCTGAACACACTGATACTTATTAGGAAACAATGTATTGGACTGACCCGCTTTAGTGCACTGCGAGTAGTGTTATATAATGTCATTAGTGATGTTCTCCATTAGTGATATCGTATTATTCTCAGACCTAAGATCGTCATGGTTACCAGCATGGGGATTGGTGTGATGAGAATCATCAAATGTTGCTCTTGACCGAGTAATTATAAAGATGATAATCAAGTATACTATAAACTATGTAGAAGTATGTGATTGATTAAGATAGAATTTGTTACTCTCATATAACGAGAGAAAGATATTTTTGGGCCTTTTGATGAGTATAATTAATGTTTGCATGGTCATGCGTAAATGAGGTGTCATTTGTATAAGATTAACTATACTTAGAGATCAAGAAATAAAGATTGAACTATACAAGAATGACACTTGCCTAAGTCTTGTGTTCAATCTAAATATCGGTAGACAAAAGGAATTAATATGTGGCATATCATTTAAGGTTATGTCGTTTTGACCTTTATACCCTTTGGATAGTAATAATGTTATACTAGAGACTGCTTACTATTTGTATAATTAAAACGGGCTTTTAATTACACTGCCAAAGGAATATAAACTTACAGGGTCGGACACCAAAATGAATAGGATCAAAAACGAATTGGGCTTGGCCTTGGTTGAACTTGGGCCTAATTTGTTTTGTTATTTAGGGTTTCTCATTAGGGTTCCCTTTAAAAGGAAAACCATCAATCTCTTTTGTTTTCACGTGGAAAAGGAGAGGCGTGAAAAATGAGAACCCTAAAATAGTGTGCTATTACACCAAGCAAGGATCCGTTCTCGTGCGTGTGTACATACCGTAGAAGCGTCGTATTTTCTGCGCTAAGACGACAACAACAAAAGGATTTGATCTGCTGTATTCTAAGGTATGTTTTCTGTTGATCATTATTGAGCAATATAGATCTTAGGATTTAATGATTAGTGCAGTTTATTGTGTATAAGATGCATGTTCACTGCCCTAATTCCCTTCAGAAATCACAAAATTTCTTCTAATTGGTATGGATATGAGCACTTCGTCTCTATTTAATACTGGCTTTCTTTCGTAGTGTTGTCCCGTATTGAGATAAATTTACGTCTCTATTTTCTCTTTTGTCTTTTTTTTTTTAATTTAAGTTCGCTTAGATTCTGTAAGATGTATTATTGATTTGAGTTGATTATTATACGACGCTTTACCTGGTGCTTCGTCTTTGTGGTGGCATGCAGATTTTTGTGAAGACCTAGGAAGGCAAAAATTCAAGACAAGGAGGGGTTCCCACCAGACCAGCAGAAGCTTTCTTTTTTACTGGGAAGCAGCTTGAAGATGGACGTACCTTGCTTGATTACAACATTCTTGTCCTCCGTCTCCGTGGCGGTTTTGTAAGCCCCCCCCGGGGGGGGGGATGTTTGGTTTGCTGTTATTTGATGATTGTTGAAGTGGTGTGTAGATATCTTGAAGTCATCATTCATATGGTATCTATATGTACTAATGATTCCACACAGCAAAATTTTAAAGCTTTCACTGTTAACTTTGTGGCTGGATGAAGCATCCACATTGAGAAGTCCACTTTTCAGCTCAGGGCGTAGCACCCGGGCTAAGAATTAAACAATGATAAACGTTAAAAATATAACAAACCAAAATACAAATATAATATATTCAAATAAAATACAAAGGATACAAACTTTTTTTATACGTGTAGATATGAAATATTTAAAGATATCTAAAAAAATATAATAATGTTCCCTTATATCTAGCCATTTACGCTATAAAAACAAATAAAAGGATATAATAGCCTATCGTAATTGAACCCTGCGTGAAAACTAAGATAATCGGAATTTGGAAAAGTGCAAAAAAAAGAGGGTATTTGACATTTATTTTAGTTAATATTTTTTAAATGGAGAGTGATAAATGAATGGATAAAATTTTAATAAGTGTAGAGTAATAATATTAAAAAAATGAGGTGGGCTATACACATATATATACATATATATTTAAAAATAAAATTTAAGCCTATTACTAAAAAAAAATAATTTAAAATTAGACCCGGGCTACAATCCGGGGTAGCCCGGTTGTAGTTACACCCCTGCTTCACCTTGTCCTGCATCTCCGTGGTGATATCTGAATGTTAGCCGTCTGTTTTCTCGTGTAATGTTCTGATTCTATGGTCTTTGGTGTGGTTTGTTCTGGTCTACCATGTGGTTTGTGCTTGTGGTCTTAGCCATTGTATGTTTAATGGCTTTAGAAAGAGATTTTTGTTTTGTTTTTTAATACTTCGTTGCTTCAAGGTGTTGTTGAGGACAGTGAACTGGCAAATGGCTTAAGTTTATGATGGTGTTATTAGTCCTACTGCACTACAATATACACGAAGGAATATATATGTGCTTTTCTTTTCTAGTTTTAATTTCAAAATGAATTGATTCATTTCTTTCTTGAGAGTTAATTTTTTGAAGTCATTGGTACCTGTACAGTTAGGGGTGGCTTAAATTACCGAAAATTCCGAACCGACCGACTTACCGACCGCTCCGAAAAGATTGATATACCGCAATTTCGGTTAACCGAAATTAACGGTTACAAGACCGACCGAACCGACATTATTCGGTGTCGAAGTCGGTTTAGAATTACTAAATTCGGTACTAAACCGAACCGACCGACAATTAATTAATACTGTAATTTATATATATTTATAATTTTATATAACTATATTTATATATTAATTTCACACGGGCCAATCCACCCATAGACTCCAATCACTCCACAGTGCACATTTACATTTTACACCACACAAATCAAAAGAAAAGAAAAAAAGCCCTAAGCCCCTAATCGTCTTCAGTCTTCTTCCCATTCTCCCGCAGTGCGCCGTTTGCCCATTTCTTCCTGTTCTTCTTCTCCAATCGCAACGTACCACAGTCACCACTGGTCGTCTGCTCCACCGTTCACTATAGTCTACACTCTGCTCCACCGTTCACTATAGTCTACACTCTGCTCCACCGTTCACTATAGTCTACACTCTGGTCGTCTACTCCACCACTGGGGGTTTTGTGGGATTATGGTTTATTTTTGGGATGTGGTGTTTTTTAGGTGTAAAGATGTTTGTTTCTGTGGTTTTTGATGGCCCGTTTTGTGGGTTTTGTATGTTTTATGGTTAGTAGTTAGTTAATGAATCAAAGGCCATTTTCTTTGGTACTAGCAGTGCTTGTCTGTGTATTTTATTTTCAATCTTTTTATTATGAACTTGATCTGGAATGAATGTGAATTTGTGATGCATTTTCGGGTTTGTGCCCAATGTTTGCATTTCAAAGCTTTACTGTAGGTTTAAAGATTTTGTAATCAGTTAGGAACAACATTAATAATTTAATATGGTGCATATACCAGTTCTGAATCTGAATTTATAGTTTTAATTTTATGATTTAAAGCATAAATGATCTGTAATTCTGTATGCTCTGCTTCACTTGCTTGTGTCGGTTAAACCGACCCGTTAAACCGACTTAAGTCGGTTATACCGACATTCGGTTATACCGACTAATCGGTTGCGATACCGATTACAGTTTTTTTCCACCGACGGCAGTCGGTTCGGTCGTCGGACCTGGCATATCGGTTCGGTAAACCGACCGAAGCCACCCCTACCTAGACTACACAACTATATTCCAGAAATATAAAAATGGAAATAGTTAACACAGACTGGAAAGAAGTTCCAGGTGGAATTATTCCACAAGATATATCAGACTTTTATCGAAAGATAATAGAAAAGATGAGCGATGAAAGATTCTCGCGTAGATTCATCGAATCAGAAATCAGCGGTGCTAACAAAGCAGCACTCTGTATCCTAGAGAGACTAAACTTCATTTCAACAGCTATAGCAGCTACCTAAGATTGTGAGTATCAATTTACTCAAAATCTAAGAAATGATTTACAAGCTAAGACAGAAGGATTAAGAACCTTCTATAATGACTTTGTTAAGTTTCAACAAAACTTAGCATATTATCTAGACGGAAAATGGGAGAACCATTTTAAGATTCAAGAAACTACCATAAACGAATGTAGAAGAAATTCGGATCAGGTAGAAAGACAGTTAAAAGAAATCATGAATAGAATACAAGCCATTTATGAAAAACCTAGTCAGACAAGTCAAGCAGATTTAGACACACCTCATATATTGATGTATGTCGACAAACTTGAGAGAGGTTTCAAGGCCTTAGATGCTAGACTTACAGAAGAGATAGCTTCTAGACAAGACTCAGAGAAAATGAATGTGCATGAATTAAAAAAAAATATTGCTACATCACATAGTTCTCTAAAAGAAAATACAAAGACTATAAACGAAGAATTATATGTCAAATTGTATAAAGACCAGTTGGCTCTTAGGGAAACCCTTATTAGTCAAATCAAAAGACAAAATGATTATTCAGAATCATTAGATAGAATCGAGAAGAAGATTGAACAAAAACAAGAAATCACTTGTAAGTTCAAAGAGACTCCATCCGTCATAATAAAAGAAGAATCTTCAACAAGAAGAATCAGAAATGATGGATTAGATAAGACTAAGAAAGTAGCTAGCCTTACCCCTAGCATTGGACATCAAACTCTGATGATCCAAAGAGTAAGAGACTCTTCCTCCAACATAAGAACATGGTGGAGAGAAAGAAATAGTTCTCACCCTCTTCAATGGAAAGAATGGGGAGAAATGGATTGGAAATACGCTGAAGAATCCATTAGTAATGGACAACTTCCTCCAGTTAGATACATAGACTTATTCCGAGAAGGAGCTATCCCTAAAACACCTAGCTACAACATGACATATTGTAGTAGGAACCATATCCTTGAAAAGAATTATACAGAAATTCAGATCTTTGAACCAGACTGGTTAAGATCCCGAGGAACAGACAGGAACTTTCAATTCCTAACCTTTGGACTCTTCCAAGCAAGAATCCAAGGACTGCATAGACCGCAGAATGGAGTTAACATCCTTTGTTGCTTAGTGGACAAAAGATGGAAAGATTTTCAGAAGAGCCTAGTTGGAGTAGCCCAATTAGAGATGTCAGATAATATAGGGTACTTCAATGTCACTCCGGCATTTACAGTATCTATACCTACAACTAAACACTTTAAGTTAATCTTATATGCCACAGGGTATGAAGATTACGTGTTACCAGATGCAAACATTAATATAGAATACCAAAGCTATGTTAAGTTTTCTCAGAAAGCATTCGAAGGAATGCAACCAGGTATTCCTCAAGGAAGAGTAAATGAACAAATCCTTGTTAGAACGAATACTTCAGACTTTAATAATACGTACAGTATTAGAAATACTGGACCTATGAAAGAACATGCTAAGACTCTCTGGCAGTTGCCAGAATTCCAAGAGACAAAGGCTGTACAGAATGAGCCTTTATATATTGCTCAAGATAATATCACAGGCAATATTAATATACAGTTTGCTCCTCCAAAGTTCAAGGCAAAGAGCATTAGAACTGAGGAATCAAGATTTAGAAATATGGGAGATTCCACTTTGGATGATCCTTCAGAAGGAGAATGTAGTAATGCTAGCACTACTAGAATGTTGCAACATGCCCCAGACTATAGACCCAGAAATTCTATAGACAATCATGATATTTTGTATGAAAAGGCCAGAATCCAAAACCTTGGACATGACCTAACAGATCAAGAAAGAGACACATACAAAAAGAATCTTGATAGAAGCAAATCAACTAGATATAATATGATGATATCTAGTGAGATTATAAAAGACTTAAGAAATTCTCAGGACACAAAGGAGCTCCTAAGAAAATTAAGACTTAAAGAAAAGGATGAAGAACAACAGGTGTTCCCAGTTGCTACGGCAATCCCAGGAGGAGACAATGCTAAGATAGGTGAAACCTCTAGAAGTAGGTTTAATCTATTTGAGACTCCTGCTGCTATAAATATCCCTATTTATAGTGACAGTATTATTAAGACTAAACCAGACTATATCAAAGGATTACCCACGACAGCCATAGACTTTCAAAGTACAAAAAATATGGCTTCAGTGGCCATCAATCCAGTAGGTATCTACCTAAATTTGGATAATGTACAAGATAGAAAGAATGCCTTAAAAGAATGGCAAGATCAGATGCACATGTGCTTTGCGTCTAACGAAAGTTGGGATGCAGAATCATGTAGGAGATATGCTGAACAATCCCTAAAAGGAATTGTAAAAAACTATTTAGATAGTTTAAGAACAGCAATAGACGAAGCTAGTATAGCTAAGCTAGCAAGATTTAATGAGACAAGAAATCAGAGAACTGTAAACGGTTATGTACAACTCTTTACATCCGAATTCATTGGTGCAAGTCATCTTGCCCAAGAATCAGAAGTAGACGTAGCAAAAACTAAGTTATCATTACTTAGTATATGCAGTTTAGACAAGATCAACGAATATAGTAATAACTATGAAACGTTGTATTATCAGATAAAAGAGTTCACTACAACTCTTAAAGACGAGTATTTTAGAAAACTCCCAGCTATTGGACACCTTCTTATTAATGAATATAGAAAGTGGCCTGGAGTTAATAATACTAAAGAAGATACTCTTGGTGAAAGAATAAATTTTGCCAAAGACTACATTATCGCAAAGATACGCGAGAAAGCACAAGACGCTTTGATTAAGGAGACATTTAAAAATATGCCTTCAATCAAAGATGAAAGAGACATAGCACCTATCCAATGGGTATGTGGAAGAAGTTCTTCCAAAAGCCATAAGAAGAAGCATTGGAAACAGACTTTCAAAGCTACGATTAATACAGACCCTAATAATAAAAAATATAAATTCAGAAAATCGACTAACTTTAAAAATCCAAAGAAGAGAAAGAAATAATTCCCTAGAAGAAGATATTTCAAAAAGAATTCAGACTCCAGAAAGAAAGTGCTTAATTATAGAAAGGGCGAAGATAGAAAACCAACAACCAATAATTCAAGGAATGAATGTTGGGTGTGTGGTAAGACTGGACATTTTGCTAGAAGCTGTTCTCAAAGAGAGAATAAAGAGATAAAACCTAGTGTTAGACTAGTAGAAGTCATGCTTACCCAAGCTGAACACAAGACTTAGACCTCATCTATAATATCGAATTATCAGATTTCGAAATAGATGACAATGCCAGTGTATATAGTGCGTATACAACTGAGTCAGATAGTGAACCTTCTTCCGAAGAAGAAGAAAAAGAATTCAAAGAATGTTTCGTCGTCACCACAATCGATGATAATGAAACATTATACGAAGCTATTTATCTAGACTATGAAGAAGCCATTTACTGCTGTAGTTTAACAGATGTATGGCGACCTTCCCAACCAGAAAGAATGGTTAGAATACCACAGTGCTATACGAATCCAAGCCATAGGTGTAAATTCGAAATGAAATGTAGCCCTGCAGACTTCACTTGTGATTATTGTTTTACAATGATATCACTTGAGTTATTCATGGTATGCATTATATGCAAACTTCATTACCATGAAGACTGTTGGAGACATGAATTTCGTACTATGTACGAAAATAAGTATGATCACATACTAGACTTAGACATAGATAAATACTATCAAGAAATTGATACAAATAGACTCAGAAAGATTAAGGAGGGAAAAAGAAAGATGGACGAGAGTCCTTCACAGACTATCCCTGATATTCCAAATCCTCTAAAAGGAATTGAAATTAGAGAACAAAATAATCTGAGAGTTTCAACTAAAGAAAGTTTCATGAGCCTTATTGAAGTAAAGGTTCTTAACCCAGATTATCCCAGACTACTCTCTGCATTAATGGATACCGGTTGTACTGCCAGTATCTGTAAGGCAAATGCCTTTCCAGATGAGTATTATAGACCTAGCGAACAACTTATCTCCGGACGAGTTGCTAATGGTGATTACTTTGAATTACCATTACAGACCATACCTATTTATTTCCAAATAGGAGACAATGAATTTACTCATGAATTTTATGTCATGGATCCTCCTTGTAAATTCATAGGAAATCTTTTAATCGGAAATGATTTCCTTAGAAAGTATCAACCATTTTCTCAATATGATGATAAAATAAAATTATCTCATATCAGCGAATTTGATACTCAGACTTTGCTCATATCTAAGGATAGAGCATCAAACCTCATGCAAGTAAAACCTGCATGGAGACCCCTTCAGAGTACTACAGCTAAGTGTGGTGAAATAGAGGAAATTACAGCCCCTCTTAAAAACAAATGCACTTGTCCAGACAAAAAATGTTATAAACAGATAACATTAATCCAACAAGAAATTGTTGATCAGACTAGACATCAACTCTTGGCTATCCAAGAAATGAAAAAAAGAAAGAAAATAGACATCAGATCCTTAGAAGTAGAAAAGGATAAAATCAAGGAATTAACAATTCCTACCACTGGAGAGAATCCTATAGAAAAATGGGAAAAAGATAAGGCATATTGCCAAATCATACCCATAAACCCAAATGCCACTGTAAATGGAGGCACTTATAAGAAATGATATTCTCAGAGAGATAGAGAAGAATTCCAAACAGAGATAGATAGTCTACTCAAGGGTGGAATGATTCAAGAAAGCATTAGTAGACATAATAGCCTTGCCTTTTATGTTGAAAACGAATCAGAAAAGAAAAGAGGAAAAAGACGAATGGTATTAGACTATAGAGCTCTCAATAAGAATTGTGAGTTTGATTCATACAAAATACCAGATAAGAATAATCTTATTAGTCTTATCGAAAATAGAAAGATATTTAGCAAATTTGATTGTAAGTCAGGTTTCTGGCAAATCAAAATGCACCCAGACTCCATACCGTGGACAACTTTTAGCGTACCACAAGGAAAGTATGAGTGGCTAGTAATGCCATTTGGATACAAAAATGCCCCACAAGTCTTTCAGAGAAGAATAGACGGCATTTTCAGAAAGTATTCAGATTTTTGCCTAGTATATATTGATGATGTACTAGTTGCAAGTCATACAGAAGAAGACCATATAGAACATCTTAGAATAATAATAGCCGAATTCGATAATCACGGTATTATTATCTCTCATAAAAAGATGCTTCTATTTCAAGAAGAAATAGATTTCATAGGAGTCCATATTAGAAATGAAAAAATATCTCCTCTAGACCATATTACTAGAAAGATTTTAGACTTTCCAGATAGAATCATTGACAGAAAATAATTACAAAGCTTCCTTGGGTTGCTTAATTGTGCCACAGACTACCTTAGAGATTTAGCCGGAAAAAGGAGAAGCTTTACCGCTAAATTAAAAGGAACAGAAAAGACTAATCCATTTAATTGGACAAAAGACGACATGGATATAATGACTAAATTAAAAGAAGAAGTCAAAAATATCCCTGGATTAGAGATGCCCAATGCAGAGGACATCTTCATAGTAGAAACTGATGCTTCAGATAAGCAATGGGGTGCAATCTACTATGCTTTAGACTATCAGACAAAGAAAAAGAAATTGTGTAAATATAGCTCAGGGACATTTACTGATCCCGAAACAAGATACACAACCCACGAGAAAGAAGTTCTCGCTATAGTAAGAGCAATAGAAAAATATATGCTCTTTCTAAGACCAAAACACTTTACAGTATATACAGACTCCAGCTATGCTGTCGGATTTAGAGATCTAAATCTTAATAGATCAAAGACTAATAGACTAATTAGATGGCAACAATCTCTTAGTGATTATGATTTCAGTATAATTCATATAAAAGGGAAAAAGAATACAATTCCTGATATTATTTCAAGAGAATCTGTATTTGCCGAAAATCTAATAATCTGTTTTATGATATCAACAGACAAACAGACTAGACCAATGGAAGCAGGAGGAAGCTCCAGCAGAAAGACCAGATTTATAGACCAATTAGAGGTCGCCAGATATCTACAAGGGGCATATGACCCTCAGACTCAGGCTAGCGAGAGAAGCAAGCCAAAGATGCCTAGACCCATCCTCGAAACTCTAGATGAAATTCTCATTCCCCCAGGAACAAGAAGTGAAGAAATTTGTAGACAGAATAAGATAATCGGAGGAATGTTCTTCCCCGAATACAGACCAGACCAGAGGTTTCCAGATCTAGTCAAATTCAGAAGAGAATTTACTAAAGAAACTCTCACCCTAATAGACGCTCTATGGTGGAATCATTCCAACAACCTCAAGATAGAGTTCAGACAAAATTTGGTTGCTACAGCCAGATTCATGAGGATGCAGTGGATAGCTATTTCCCAGATAAATCCAGCACCTCCCAGGAACTTAATAGAAGCTCCTAGACCCCAAGAAATGACCTATGCTAGAGCCACGGGTCAAACAGCGCCACCAAAGGAAAACAAGATACAAGATCTTGTTTATGAGAAAAAAAGGTTCTTCATCAACCTTCTTACCCCGTTAAGAAAGGAACGAGCGGTAGAAAATAATGAGACAATGGACCTAGACGCATTAAACCTAGACATTGCCGAAACCTTAAAAGAAATCGGCAATTATCTCTTCAACAGAACGATCCCAGGGCATGCATCGTTTATGAAGGGATACTGTGAAGACATACCTCAAATAAATATTTGGGGAAAGACAGACATCCCTGTAGAACTTTTGGCAAGCCAAGGGCTCATTGGCCAAATTTTCATACAGGAAACCACAGACGCAGACTGTTTTGGCGAAAAAATAACCAATTACGTTGAGACGGTTAAAGAATATCTTCCCCTTTATTTGAGAAGTTATTCTATTAGTCCAGAAGCAGGATTCAACCATGAAATTGGAGGATTCCAGCTAGTCCGGTTCTCAGAAGAACCATGCTCAGATGTTGAAGGACTCTGTTCAGCAGAACTCGAGCCCATTGAAGGTAGACAAAATCCTTCAGTACTAAAAGTCAACAGATCGTTAGGAATCCTAAAAATTATGGATGAACTTTTAAGTGAAGAAAAATGGTACACGGTGTGCCAAGAAGAAGACCTGATCATCCAAGCGCAAGAAACCTTTGGAGGAAGGATGACCAGAGGACAGACCAAAGGCACGGAGGTAATAATACCTACCACTACCTCCAATATTGCCAACATAGAAGAATATTGGAGCACCATTAGAGGCTCCATCCAGACCTACCAACTAGACGTTGCTAGCAGAATTCCTAGCCCAACTGATTACATCAAGGTAACAGCTGACGGCTAGCGGTAAGAAAAGGACGACAGCGACATCAGCTTATGCAGAAACGTAAGCAATGACGTTACTCAGACTTATAATTATTAAAGAAAAGACCAGACGAATCTTTCTGTATAAAATTATTTTGTAAAGTTGCTTTATTTTCTTCAAAATTATAAAGGCTGATTGCAGCACAGAACCTGCACTTGTCGATGGGGCCACAGAAGCAGTACCCGAGGTGCATTATTGTTTTGCAATCAATTGCTGTAAGCGTCGGTATGTATAATTAATTGTAAAAGCATTAGCTGTCTAGAGGTGTCGGCAAGCTCCCTTCACTCACTATTCGCCTTGTGCGTCTAAAGCTGTGGGGCCTGTCCTTTTATTTATTTTTTCTTTTAGCAGCCGGTAGCCGGTTTGTAAATTTGTATCCTCCCTATATAAGGAGAAGGAGTTTTCATTTGTAAGTGGGAGTTTTTCCATTCTTAGCTTAGAGTTTTCAATTCTAGAGAGCATGAGTAATTAAGCTTCCTTTAGTTAGCAAAAGGAAAGCAAGTAGTTTGTAATAATAATTTTACTTGAATAAAATTATGTTTCTCCTTCAGTACAACTTCCATTGATCTCCGAGTTCTGTTGTATTTTTCCAAAAGCTAGACTTATCTCTTGGCGGGTTTAGAAAACCTTCTCTCTAATTCATACAAGACTGGTGAGTGGCCGGTTTTGGGTTGTTGCTGGCAGGTGCCGTAGCCGTGAAGCCGTTAGCAAGGGTGCGTTAGGCGATAAAGGCGTAGGCAGGAAACGAACAACCGATCCTTCAAAGGTGGATGAATAGCGAGAATAAACGTAGAAGCGATAGAACAGACTTTAGACGGAAGAAGAAGGCAAGAAAAGCGATCGAAAGCAAGGTGGACCATACATCTTGTTCAGGTAAATTATTATTTAAATTATTTGCAAGTACTTATTGCTAGCTAAATATTTAAGACATAGAAAATCAGCACATAATTAATTTATGAGCAATATAGACAGAGATTACGAAAATTTTGTAAATCAGACAGATATTAGAAGTACCCAGCCTATATTAAGGTGGGGTCTAATTAATCCAGAAGACCAAAGACTAGTGCGTACAGCACACTTCAGATCCGGAGGAACTTTTCCTTATATACACCACGTTTGCAAGTGGGTGTCTAGAGAAATAAGGAAACTCCCAGACTTAGAAAACGCTACAGATAATTATATCCAAGCGTTAGTACAAGATATAGACGAAGAGGAAGTAAATAATCCTCGAAGAGACCTCCCTCAAGGAAGAGACAATGCCCAAGTAGACGTTTGTGGAGGAATCCACGACCTCAGACGTATACTGCAAGAAACCTCAGAAAAATTAAAATTTGTGCAAAGAAGGAGACTTGCAGAGACTGCAGAATTCCTACGTGAAAACGGAGGAATAAGACGTTTTAGATTTATAGAGACAGCCAGTACGTATAATCTACGTGCTTATAGACAGTTATTATCCAATTACGGAGACGCAGAATTAGACTCGTATATAGAAAACAATATCTTAACCCCCATAAGAGATATTGTATACGATATTAATTGGAATATCCCAGATTATAGGCTAGAAGCCTTAGACCTAATAGACTTTCCGTGGAAACCACTGACAGCCTCACAACTCCATCAGTGTCCATACGGATTAAGTTGGAGTGAAATTCTTAGACCTCCTACCCCACCAAGATCTCCGAGTGAACCAGACAGTAATTCACCATCAGAAGACCCGTCTGATAATTTTTATACAGACAGAAATACACCGGATATAGATGAAACAGACTGGTGGTCGGACTAGATTCCTTATTTTAAAACAATAAGGCTAGAATAAATTAATCTAAGATAGTTCAGGATAAGAACTTGTAATTACAAGTGGTCCCCTCATATAAGACAAGTGGTCCAACAAGTGGTCCACGTGGTCCCTAGTCAAAACAACCCTATTTGACTAAATAAGATTAAAACAACCCTATTTGCCAAAATAAGTTTGAAAAATACCCTACTCATACAAAAAACTCGAATATTCATGCTACCAATGAGTTTCAAAACAAGATCAAAATCAGTAAACTTGTAAAGCTACGCAATTTAATATGTTAAATTGATAAATGGTAAAGGTAGAAAAAAAAAAAAAAAAAAGGTGGGTACTATTGGAGCGTTTGAATTATTGATTATCATGTTAAGAAAAGGCCATCTTGTTTTAAGCAATCAAGTTGGAGAAAAGCAGCTTCTCACTATGCAACAGTCTCTCTCAAGAGAAGGAACTATCAACTTTTTCTCGCTATCACTTTTTTCCTTTTAAATATTTCACCTTCGTCATATTTTTTTAAATAGTACAATCAGGGCCGGTCCCAAAAGTATTTGAAAAATTTGGGGTTTAAGGTAATTTTGTAAAATCAGAAGAGCCCTATCAACCATGTACATTATATATGCATAAAAAAAATTGGAGCCCGTAAAAGTTATCGAGAAACCAGGAACTCAAGGCGCCATGGTCGTCTGCGCTTGGGCCAGCCGTGGCTACAACCATGGAGGAAAACATGAGCATCAAAAATAACATATGGCTTTACACTGGGTCCAGTGAATACAAGGTAAAGTTCTCACGTCTAATATTCAAACTAATCCCAATAATTGTACCAAACTATTGATGGAAATTTGTATTGTACTACCTACCATATGGTGGGACAAGTACGGGCAGAGTTAAAAGAATTTTGGATGCTCTGAATTTGAAACTTAGCTGCATTTATAACAATATATTCCTTGTCCTCTTTTATTGTTTGGTACAGTAAAGGGGCAAACTGCCCAGAAACCACAAAACAAACTACATACACAGCCTCCTCCACAGACGGAGGCATCTCCTCAAGTTCTAAATTGTGCCCAAGCTTAGACAAAACATCAGCGCAATGATTATAGCATCTATAAACAAAATTAACAGAACAACTCCAAAGGAGTATATGCAGCTCAAAATTAACTCCAGAAGAGAGTGAGCAGCATCCACATTATCATGGATCAAATTGATCGCTTGAGAGGAGTCAGATTACACCACCACGCGCAGGCGATCATGTTCCAGAATCATATTCAATCCATGCTTCAACACTGAAAGCTCCGCATAGAAAGCTGTTTGAAATCCACCCTTACCTGCAAACCGGCAAAGCCATCTCCTGTTATCATCCCGAAGAACGTACACCTCCAAAAGCAATTCGACCATCCCTGCAACTCCTATCAACGTTCAATTTAAGAAAACCAGGCGGAGGTTTTATCCATCTACCATTAACAGGGTCCAAGCTCTAAACACTAAATTGCTCAACTTTGAATTGCATATCCACCGCGCTTGTCTAAGAACCTTGTAGGGGGGAAATGGAATATTTTCAAAGTAAAGATCATTCCCAACTAGCAGCCAAAATTAAATGAACCCAACTCAGATTCAGAATCAACAAAATCCAGCCTTCATCTTTCACATTCCATATAATCCTATCATGGAGATTCAATTGGAAAAAAAAAATTAGAAAGGATTATAGTATGAAAAATCAAAATGGTTAAAAAATTACTTCAGTCAATATGAACTAACTCACTTTGACAAAATAGAAATGTGTAATTAGGATACAAATATAATTAAAGTTTGATTAGTCAACAATTGACTCTTAATTTACGACGACGAATGTAGTATTTTTTTTAACAAAAATATTACTCTTGAGATTTAAAACGAGTTAAGATTAAGCGAACTTCACAAATTTACGCAATTTATTATGTTAAATTGATAAATAGTAAATGAGGAAAAAAAAGGTGGGTACTATTGGATAACTTGATTTATCATGTTGGTGAAAAGTCCATCTTGTTTTTAATCAATGAAGTTGGAGGTTGCTGCCTTGCAGGTTTTAGGCCCTACCTTATCAAACCACTCTCTCTCTCTCTCTCTCCTCCGCCAAATGAAGTTGGAGCAAGCAGCCCCGTACTATGCAGCAGTCTTGCTCAAGAGAAGGGTTCTAGGCCCTACCAACCTTATCAAACACCTCTCTCCTCCCCCCACTCACCCACAAATGGCCACCTCTTGTCCTCTCCTCACTATCACCTTTTTATTATTGAATATTCCACCACTGTCATATTTTTTTAAATCCAGGCTCCACACACAATTATTGAAGGGGGAATTTGTATTGTAATACGATATGGTGGGGCAAGTATGAACAGAGTTAAAACTTTTACTAAGGGGGGCAATTTGGGGACGGATATAGATCGAAGAACTTGTTTTAAGGAAGAAAGAAAATAATCTTGATCCTGGAGGAGTTATCATCTTGACATTAATTACTGGATTTCGGACCCAGTATATAATATAATATATTATAGTACTGACTGGAACTATAATTCAGTCCAGGTTTTGATTCTTTGAAGCATATATATACACTATTACAGTTACATGGTCAGGGTGAGGGTCGTGATCTATGCCAATTATACAAAATTGTAAATAAACATATGTAAATTGGAATAATTTTTCCAAGGTACAATTAAAACTAAATACCACACACTTTAAGAAAAAGAATTTTGGATATGATGCTATAAATTTGAACCTAATCCGTTGCGGATACAACAATTCCTTGTCTGAAAGCTCTTGAGAAACTATATACCACATGTACCTTTGCCAGCTTTGCTTATTCTAGGTATAGAACGAAAAATATTAGGAAAGAATACAGAATGAAACATCAGACTGGTTAAAAAATAGTTTTCGGTTAATATCAACCCACTCGGCTGGACAAAGTTTGTCCCTATATTCATATCATGTAATTTTGGTAATTACAATTTTGTCCCTATTTTCATATCATGTATAAAGGAAAAAGATCGATGCTTGAAAATAATGAAATTTTGTCCCTATATTATATGTTTGACCCGTGCTATCCGGTATGATAAAATAAATAAGTTTTATTAACTGAAAAAATTAAAAGTGGATTGGATTGGACCGAATTATTTTTAATTTTTTAAATAATCTTTTAATCATATATTTTGATCTCGGCAAAATAATTTTGTAACAAATTAAACTTAATGCCAGATGTTAAAATAATCTAACCATACGTTAAAATATTCTTTTTGGTGAAAGTTTCGGTGGTATTTTATGATATAGGTAGTAATATAAAATGCAAAGAATCAAAGACAAACAGATACTGAATGCCATACAAATGTCTAGTTGTGAAAATGGGAGGGCCACGCCCTCCACCCTCCGGACAGAAACTTTAGCAGAAAACTCGTGATAAATTTTCATCTTTATTATATATACACTCTGCCGACACCTGACTCGGATATATATATATATAGATAGAGAGATAGAGAGAAAGGAGAAAGGGCACAGGGAGGAAACCAGAGGATGGCCACCATTTTAGCAATTCTTTTACTGTTTCACATCTTCCATTCATGTTTCCACCACCAGATTGCTAGTGGCAATCCCATAATTACTGGAAACTCCAGAGAAGCACTTGAAATAATTATAGGTGCTGGTGGTTATAGTCCCTCTCCTCCTCCTCCTCCTGAATACCAAGATTGCCCTCCTCCCCCTCCTCCTCCATGCGGTTTTGAAAGCGCACGACTAGCACAAGTTCATCCAATAATCCAAGCGTTTAAGGACAAAATCAGACACGATCCCTACCATGTCACAGACACGTGGGAGGGTAATGACATTTGTAACAAATACAAAGGCTTCTCATGCGACTTTTTCCCCAACTCTAAAGACAAGACAGTCTCCGGAGTAAAGTTCAACGGCTTCAACTTCAGCGGCGAAACGCTCACCCTCGATGGCTTCCTCGACAAATTACCGGACATCGCTTTCTTCCACGCCAACTCCAACCACTTCACCGGCACAATCCCCCAAAAAGTCGCAAACCTCAAATATCTCTACGAATTAGACCTCAGTAACAACAAATTCACCGGAATTTTTCCCACCGAAGTCCTCTTCGCCACTAACTTGACCATCCTAGACCTCCGATACAACCAATTATCCGGCTATGTTCCGCCGGAGATCTTCAAATTAGACCTAGATTTATTCTTCATCAACAACAACAATCTGGTCCAATGCCTACCGGAAAATCTCGGATCCACTCCGGTTCTGTACCTAACCCTAGCCAACAACAAATTCACTGGTCCCATTCCCAAAAGCATCGGCCAAGCTTCGGGAACCCTAGTCGAAGTTTTGCTATTGAACAACCAGCTCACTGGTTGTTTACCGTACGAGATCGGTCTATTACAAAAAGCCACCGTTTTCGACGTCGGCCAGAACCAGTTGACGGGCCCAATACCGCACTCGTTCGGTTGTTTAGCGAAAATGGAGTATTTGAATTTGGCCCAAAACATGTTTTATGGACCTGTACCCGAGGCGGTGTGTGAGCTGCCTAATTTGGTGAACTTCACGGTGTCGTATAACTATTTCACTCAGGTAGGGCCGGTTTGTAGAGAGTTGATAAAGAAGAAGAAGCTTGACGTGAGGATGAACTGTATTTTGGACCTTCCCATGCAGAGAAGTGCGGCTGAATGTACTGCGTTTTTCTCTAAGCCCAAATACTGTGCTGATGCCTGGTCGTTTAAGTTGATGCCATGTGACAAGTATGGACGCTCAAATTCGTCTGAAAGGAAATTAACGGCGAAAGCTACTCCACGTAGATCTTACGCTGCTCTTCTTCCTCATTGACTGTTATTTGTTAATGTACAAGCTATAAATAATTCTATAAATGTTCGTTCCTATTTTCAATCCTAAATTCGTAGTACGTACGTGGTATGCATTGCTAAGTCAGTCAATACTGTTTCGTGTACTACTTTACTTTGCGCTTGTGTTTTTGTACATATTTAAGATTACAGTTTTAAATAAAACTATTGCTACTACTATGAGAAAGTAAAGAGTAATAAGTATAATTATGACAGCAAATTTTTTTTTTTTTTGTGAGGTACGTACGTAGTTTATTGAATTTACCCACTTATATACATATATATATATATGTGTGTGTGTGTCTTTTAATTTATAATTACGTAGGCACACATTACACGCGCATGTGCGTGTGCATGACTTCTAGTTTATGTGTAACCAAGTTGTGATATTAGATGTTAAGGGTTCATTTCATTAGGAAAAAAGTTAAAAATTGATCGAAATTACTATTATATTTTATGAAAAGCTGAAAAAAACAAAAGAGAATAATTTATTGAAATGTCCCATATTTTCCTTAATTATTTTATGTGAAAAACTTTTTTACGCACCACGTATATATAATTTTATTCTATGGAATATTGAGAAAATAATATAATATTTTAACTTATTAATCATCTCTTATAATAATAAATTATAAAACAGAAGTGCAAAATACGTAATACGCTGTAAGCACCCTAAAATTCCTATCTTTCGGTTTTTAAAATGCGTACGTCAAAAAATTGAATCCGAACAGTGATTATTATAAAGATAAAAATACATCATTGGACTACAAAACAATGATGAGAATTGAGAAATATTAAATTGTGTCCCCGTTATATATATAGAATATGCTATAAATATAAAGAGTCGAATCTTGAATGAGTATTTGTAATATAATATAAAAAAAAAAAAAGAAACCAACGTTCAGTATTGACGGCGATATCCATTATTGATCCAAAAGTCTTGGTCGTTGTGTGTCACGTGTCAATGGTCCCAAATGATACTATGTTGCGGAACTCAACTAAAAAATAATATAAAAGTACATTAGATAACAATAATTCACGTGGAGTTTGAGAAAAAAGCATCTTTATTGACCAAAAGACGACTCAAGTATAAAGTTAGGCTAAATATTGTTCACATGAAAAACTAATTCGATCGACATATATTAAATATATTATAAATAAATAAAATAATATTATGCGTAAGAAATTGAGAATCTGTGCTACTAGTATTAACATATATTTAAAACATTCTTCTATTTATTAAAAAAAATTATTAACATGTATTATTAAACAAATTAACATGACTATTAACTATGTAAGAACTTGAATTTAACTAATTGCAAATACACATAAAAGCAATACACATATTGTTACCCTTTACGATGAGTGAATTATCGTACTAGCAACTATGTACGAACTTGAATTTAACTAATTGCAAATACAACATTAATCTCGTGTCTCCTTGTAATACTCTAGGTTTTGAGAAAAAAACAATTCCAATATAAGCTTTTGTTAAATATTGTTTATGAAATTGTATATGATAAATCATAAAAAACAACTAATTTAAGGGAAAAAAGGTTGTGAGATATGGTCAGGTATTTTTCATCTCATGCTCATTTTTGTGATTATATATCATTCTTGATTTTGTTTAGCGAAAAAAATTTCTTCACTACCACCCAAAGAAATTTTTATATGGAATAAATCAAAAAGAAAATAAAAGTTAATCTCATGCTTATTTATTTTTTTCTTATAAAAATACATTGTTTATCTTATTATTTTTTATTTTATTATTAAACAGAGCCTAATTTTTCAATAATTATTAAACTCAAATCTAAAAAAAGGCAAATTAATTATTCCCATATTACTTACGTACACAGTATGTACACGTTAAACCTCGATAAAGTAATGTTCAATAAAGTAATAACCTCGATTATATAATAATTTCTTTCGATCCCGACTTAGGCCAATGGACTAAAGTAATAACCTCGCTAAATGCATTAAGTAATAAAAAATATTTGAACCCTTAAGGGCCCAATAAAAATATAAAGTAATAATTACTGGATTTCATTGAGAAAAAAAATATATATATATATATAGACCAAAATCATTCAATCAATCAACAATACCCGTACAATAATCATTCCTTTAGAAAATATGCATCTATAGTTGATTGTTTATTTTTCCCACCTAAACCAAAATGAACCCCATCCTTAACTTTTTGTAAAGCATACACAACTTTTGGAATATTTGGCTCGTGTTGTAGCAAGTAGTTGCTTAAGGTGACTATTGCTTGAAAGGCCTCATTTGACGACACATATGGGACAATGCTACTATTATCTGGTTTAGGATCATTCTCATATTCATTACTGTTCATTACCGATTGAATAATTTCTTCATTTGTAGGTGATTCTATAACTGCATCATTCTCGCTAGGATAGTTCAAAAGATGTTCGACATCCATCACATTCGTATAGCGTAAATTACAGATGACATCATTTAATCCCTAGATACTTTAATCTAATTCACCAAATTTTGGTTCGGAAACATTGTTTTCTTTTGACCGAATCTTGCAATGCCAAAAACAATTTGTAATTGTTATTGTCTTCACATCAAAATTCCAAGCCATGTTAACAAAATTAATAGCATTCAAAAATACAAATTTTTTTAGGATTTGGTGCTTCAACCTCAAGGCCTTGTAAGATGCTAGAATAAAAATGACGACAATAATGAGCTTTGAATGCTTGAATAATCCCACCATCACATGGTTGAATCTTAGACGTTGTGTTAGGAGGTAAGAAAAATAACTCTACATTTCTCAAGCCTTCAACTACCTTTGGATGAGCTGGGAAATTGTTTACTATTAAAAGAACCTTCCTGCCATTCATTCTCTTATCAAACCAACCAACAAATTCTTGAAAAAGCAAGATAGTCATCCAAGCTTTCTTGTTGGATCGATACTTGCAAGTAAGATTGTTTATGTTCACATTTTTAAAGCATCTAGGATTTGCATACTTACCAATTACCCAAAGTGGTACTTTTTCAAATCCATCACCATTGCAACAAACAACAACAATAATTATCTCCTTATCTTTTTTGCGTCATTCGAGCTGCTTGGTAGCAAGTGAATGGTCTGCTTCCAATTGGTAAAATAATCCATTTTCATCTATATTGTAAATAGCTTTCAACTGAAACTGGTATAGTTTTGATCGTATTCCGGGTAAAGCATTTTCAATGTTCTCCATGACAACTAAACCACTTTCACCAAAACGTCGGTAAGATTTGATTCCATATCTTGCCTTAAAATGTTCTAACCATCCACTAGAAAAACTGAATTATGGATTAGTTTCACTATACATTTTTTGCAATAGCTCTTTTGCTTTTCTTTGGATAATTTCTCTAGACATGTTCACTTTATCTTGCCTTTGAAGAAACCACTAGTACAAAACTTTCTCTAAATCAGGGTATTTTGCCGATTTGTGCCTTTTAACATCACTATTTTTCATATCATTTGACAAATATTCTGATGCCCTTTTGAGAGTGTTCGATATTGTTGATTGACTAATAGTCAAATCAAACTTTTGTTGCACCCATGCTTGCATATCTTTTTGGCTAATAGTTGGATTATCTTTCTTATGCTCACATATTGCACTCCTCATTTTATCGGTTAAAGTTGATTTTTTTACTCCTTTCAAATGATGAGAAGACATTGGAGGAGAAACAAAATATTATATGTGCTTGGAATATGTCTTCCAAACATCTAGCTTGTATAGGTAGAGACTAAACCTTTTCATTTGCAATGTACGTGAACTTAGTTTTTAGAGATATTAAGTTTCACTAAAACTTTTGAGCTTCCCTAGATTTAAATAATACTTTGATTAGTGTCTTTTGATTTTTCTTACCATATAAAATGTACATATTTTATATTGAAAATCTCTCTCTAAAATAATAAATATTTATTTATCGATAAATGAATAGTTTATTCATTTATCGATAAATAAATAACCACGCTAAATAAATATATTTTTTTGGTCTCGAAGGTAGTACTTTATCGAGGTTTAACTGTATCTTTTATTATTGTTTGGACTGCATGACAGCGATGGGCCTTGATCCATGACTTATTAAAATGTAGTTATTGGACATCAATAAATCAAAAAGACACATGCATCACTCTGCTTGAGTTTAGTCAGATATTTTTTCTCTTTTCGGCAACATCTTATAGTATAAGATTTTAAAGACTTTTTTCCCAGCAAATATACATTTTGTGGTCGAGATTTGAGCTTGAGATTCTCAAATTTGACTATTTTCGAAATTTAAAGTTATAGACAGAAGTTAAACTATGTGATTGTCTGATTAAACACGTGTATATGAATTTTATGTAGTTTTTGCCAACTTTTAATTTATATGAATACAAATTTAAATCAAATGTGAGGTTAGTGATTTTTTTATTTTTTTTATTTTTTTTAGTGCACAAACGGGGCCACTCCTGTAAACAAACAGACTACATCATAGCGTCAATAGTGGCGGAGTCAAGATTTCAACTAAGTATTGGTGAAATTCAAAGCACAGTAAATCATATTTAAAGTCTTAAAATTTTAACGCAAATATAATAGCATTAATAATAATAATTCATACAAATTAAATAGCAAATGCGAATAATTATGATAAATTATAACAACATTCTTTGGTTTGATATTGTCTGAGCCCGAACACGAGTGGCTATAGACGAATCGAGAATACGGTCTCGATGGAACCTCACGATTTTCTATCGTATTCCTTTCGCCGATACAAATCCTTCTACATCGAGAAGAAGTAAGGCTGGAGTATATATATGGCTACGATAAAGACCCTAAGGAGATATAAGTGTTTGAGCTTACTATGAAAAACCGAAATCCTAATTCGATTATGAATTAATTCATTCTGTAAATTATAATTCACACTACTAAAAAATTATAATTGCACTCTCATGCTTATCTTAAAATTATATTTCAAACTCCTTATTATTAAATACTTATTATTCTCCACACGTTAAGATTATAGATAACCGTCATTTAAATTAAATTACTGATAATTATATTTAAATAATTTCTTAATCCTTGAGCCTACCACTTAACTTATTTGACATGTTGGATTAACATAATCCACCTGTAGGGTTTGATATCAAAACTTATAATTTTCTCAAGGAATATCATCAATCCTTACACTGGGACGTGAATTATGTCAATAATTAATATTCATCATACATATAGTGTCATTATTCAACTCATATAGTATATTGATTCATAAATGAATCTCACTCTTAATTAGTCAAAACAACAAATACTACATATATATGTCTATTAATCATTTCAAGATTAAGAGCATAATCAATTATAATAACTATGAAATTTTAAATTATTTTATATAGTCAGTATAAAAATAATTAACTCAAGCCGATCATGTTCAATACACACAAAGTGTATTAGCACAACGAGTTGAACATATATTGTTTCCTGCAGTTAAGATAAACTACTAAAACATGTGCTACAATCATACCGATGGATGTCCAATTTCATCTAAGATTGTGAACTACTAAATTTATATTTCACAAGAACCGATGATATGATCCTCTTTGTGTAAGTTAAACTCTACACACAAAATCATCTACTATATAGAATAAAAGACACTTGCACTGTATTTAAACAAATAACATAATGCAACAATTGCCTATAATAATTCTCATTAAAATAGCAAAACCAAGTCTATGTAACATATCAAAATTAATAATAATAAAACTATAACCTTTAGTATATCGTTCTAACAATGTTATCTATTGAAAAAAAAAGTGTTAGTTACTATTGATTGTGGTGATATGATTACTAATTTCACACTTCAAAAAGTAAGAAGAATAGGCTATTAGATAGTATATGTGATGGTTTTGCATATTTTTATTACAAACTCGAAGATTTTATCTATTAATTTTTGTTAATTGTTGCCTTAATTTTATTTTATTTTTAAATTCGAAAATTAATTTGGTCTATTTTTTGGAGCTTTTTGGCTTCAAATTATTAAATAATATAATTTTAAGACTGTTTTATTGAATGAAAAGACAATGATATAGGGTCCCAATTTTTGATGATATTAAGTTTCAATTGGGATTTCAAAATTCTTAGAGCCAACCCTAGAGAATAGTATCGCGTCATCTATGCTTTATTGATAATAAATTATTAAGTCAAGAGTCTTGCGTCATATAAGCTTCAATCATAAAAACACTCGTATTTTTGCTTGAATTCAATTCAATTTCAATATGGTAATTAAGTTAGATTTGTTCATGTGAGGATATCTGCGTCTACATTTTGCTACCTACTTATTATTATTGTATCATTTTATAACATAGAAAAATATAAAGATATAAAATAAAATAGTTTTAATGAGATTTGAAATTGTGACATTTACTCTGAAAATCAAGCAACTTACCATTTGATCAAACAAGATCTCATTGTTTTAATATAGCGCAGCACTAATTACACCCACCAGAATACTCTCTAATATTCTAACATTTGCTCGGTGTTACCAAACCAATGTATTTTTTTAATACCAAACAATGGCACGGCCCGTATTTACCGAGCAAATGTACACATACTCGGTGTTATTGCACCGAATAAATGGGACGGAGTGCTACCCAATGTTTTTGATGTGTGTAATTAGCGCCGCCTTTTAAAATATTTTAAAAACAATTTAACCATTAAAAATTATTGTGTATAGTATTACAAAAGAAAAAAGGGGAAAAAAAGAAGAAGGGTATGCTGGATGTTTTGGCATTTTATTACTTATCAATTTTTCACTTTAGTCATAATATGTTATTGGTAGAAAGATTTTTGATTATCTTTATTTGTAAATAAATTGATGAAAACTATTAATTATGCAAAAAAAATAAAAACCAAATACATTAAAACTCAATATATTATCTCACATATGTCCATAATATATGCTATATCACAACATAATAGTTATGGAATATGGCTCCCAACAATTTTTTCTTTGTCAGAATAATAAATTAAAAAAAAAGAAAGATTATATATATTTATACTCGTAACAAATTCAAATATCAAAATACTTGCCAATCAATATTACAATACATTACCAAATTATAATGTTTGATGCTGGTGACAGTTATAGAATAATCATTATTGTATTGTTACATCAACTAATTTTGTATTTGAAGTTGTTAAGTATGCGAAATTGGGAATTTAGGGTACTTTCTCCCTTTTAAAATTTTCAATTATTCATGACCTTTAGCTTTTACATATAAAGAAATTTAAAAACGCTTGTTAGAGCATCTTTAACAGTATAATGTATTCTTATTTTATGTAAAATTTATATAATTTATAAAACTTCAAAGGTAAAATAATCTTTTAAGATATTTGATAAGGTAGGATTGTGTGAAATTTGACACTAGTATAACTAGAAAATATGCAAGATTTCTAGAATAATTGGAGCCCGTTTGAAAAGGCCACTGTGGCTATTTGTTGGGCTAAGTAGGCACAATATGTAGGACTTTGGTGACTTTCTAATGGACCAAACATTTCAAAGTTGGATTCTTCAATTTTTAATCTAAGCCGATTGATGGTTGGTTTAATAAAGAAAAGGGGAGAGGTTTCAATACTGATCAATTTTCTTCACCTTTAAACAAAAAATTGTTGTGTGATTTTAATCATTAATATATTGTAGTAACTCTTTAAGATAAATTGTAAGACCATTTAACAATGTTTGCATTGACACAATTTTAAACAACAATTTTTCTACAGAAATAATTTACTTATCTGACATAAAGTGACATTTCAATTTTACGATTACTGTTAATTACAGTAAATTTTGATTAAAAAAAATTTAATATGAACCGCACATCTTAGCCAATATAAGGTAGCTCACTAGATATGCATTGATATATGCTTATCTAAAATTATATTTTAAACGAACATTTACTAGGGGCTTAAAGAGTTAAAACGGACTGGAAGTAGGGGTGTTTTCGGTTAGTGTAAAAATTTGGGAGGCCAAAAATCGAACTCAACTTGTCATATTCGGTTTCAGTTTTAAAATCTACGAGATCTAAACTTGATTTAAAATTTTCGGTTCCGTTTCAGTTCGGGTTTATTTAGGTTTTATGGGGTTTTTTTTTTTTGAAAAACAAAATCAATTTTAAACACGCATGTGGTAACAAATTAAGACCGAACTGATTGGGTGCTAGACTAATTATAGGTTAATGGATTGATACAGACTGATTAATAATAATTTCAACATCAAAGACGTGTGTAACAAAGGAAAGTTTCGGAAGAAGAACAACTTACAAGAATTCTTTACAAAACTGGTCCTGGCATAAACCCAGTAAGAACAGGAACAAGGGTTGTAGCAAGTGAGACCAGAGCATGCATGATCATTTAGTCCCCCTATCCGATCTTCTACTTAAGCGATTCTTTTTTCTCTGTTTATCCACCATGAAAATACATTGTACACTTAATGGAGGGGATATTAGGGTTCTTATATATATATATATATATAGTCCATTTCCTATACGGATTACTGTTCACGGATGAACAGTACGGATTGGTCCATTTGGCACGCTTTCCGATGAAATTTTTTGATGAAATTTTGTGGGGATATTCTTCATCGTGTCTAGAACATCTTCACCAAATTTTATCAAAAAATTCAACCGGGAAGTAGGTTAACTACGCGATTGAAAAATATTGGTCCAGAAATAGATTTATAAAATCCAATATTTTTCAATCGCGTAGTTAACCCACTTCCCGGTTGAATTTTTTGATGAAATTTGGTGGAGATGTTCTAGACACGATGAAGAACATCCCCACAAAATTTCATCAAAAAATTCTATCGAGAAGCGTGCCAAATGGACCAATCCGTACCGTTCATCCGTGAACAGTAATCCGCACCTGAAATTTCCCCTGTATATATAAAACAAAACGACAAAGTTTTGATGAGATTCAATTCAATTCATTCTTTCTTTCGATTTGATTTTTCTTGTAACTGTTTTGTATGATAGGTCAATTTTTAGATTTATTACAACACCTTTAATTAGTCGGACCTTAAAAGTTAAATTTATATAAGGGTATATTTGGGAATGCCACTACCCCAATTTGAATGCCAAAATTTGAAACTGGATTGGCAGAGACATAAATATATTTGTCAATCCAGTGTACTGTAATTATATATGATCTGCAAAAACCTTAAGCCACAGTGATGAACACATGGTTGTGGAGTACTTTGTGATGCGAGGCAGAGCAGTCGTTTTCGTATAGCCTATATATAGTCCCCGGCCCCTCAGTCACCGACACCAGACCACCAATTCTATCTCTTTCGCGCGCGTTCACTCCTCCTGACATTACGTACGTACGCTTTAGTCACGTGATTATTGTCAGTCCCTATCTTTAATTCTTCACTTCTATACTCACCTCTTTTCTTTTTTTTCTTATGATATCCGCACAAATTCCAATCAAATTTCTTTATTTCTATGTCAATCAATAACTCCAGTTGTTGGCGCCCAATGCTTATGGGCCAACATGTTTCTATCTCCGAATCCGACCGACGGGCCAAAGCAAAGCTCGATCAGTACTATTTTTGTGGAGTTTTTATAATTTATTTTGTAATTAATTCAATTGTTCACCTTAAACCAAAATAAGTGAACAATCCAACGTTTGTACAATTATAAGCCTAGATGTTAATCTATCTTAATTTATCCCGCAGTATTTAACCCTAGCCTATAAAGTAGTGAGTATACACATAAGTTTATGAAAAAGGGCAAAAGAAAGCATTCAATTAACAATAATAACTAGCTAGTAACAAATATTATATATAATAATCATAAGCTTTTATATATATATATATAATAATAATACTTGATCAATCATCTCTGTATGATGTTGGCGATGATGACAGTGAAGAGGAGGAATTTGAACAAAATTCAAACTTACTAGCATCCCTACTTTTAACCACAAAATGTCCCAAGGAATCATTAATGGACTCCACCAAATTCTCACCGCACAAAAACTCTTCACTGCACACTCTCTCCACCTCCCTCCCTATCTCATGTACAAACACGTGTGTATTACTTCCCTTCCCTCTCTTACTCCTCGCCAACACCCCCGCCGTAAATATCGCCGACATCCTCCCCGGCGCTGTCGGGAAGAATCCACGTGGCCCGTCCACCAGAATAACGTCCCACCCCATCTCGTACACGTGGTTCGGCAAATCATTTATTGCCAGTTTACATTCGGAGAATAATAGATTCTGTACCGGCCGGCACTCGTTCCGGAGCTGCTCCTTCGAGTGCTCCAATAACTCGTACAGTTCGCTCACTTTTGTAGTGAATTGAACGTCGTACGCCTCTATATGCGGATGCTTTTCTTCTAATTTAGAGACGAAGTAGGCGCTCTCGTCCACGAAGATTGTTTTTCCGTTGAGGTTGAGGGAGTTCCAGAGGAGGGTTTCGTGGGTTAATCCGAAGACGAGGAAGTTGCAGGGGGCGGGGCAGCGGCGGAGCACGGCGGCGATGGTTTTTAGTTCGGTCGCCGACATGCGGGAGGCGGCGGTGGAGTTGGAGGTTGAGAGGGAGGCGTAGTGGAGGAGGGCGTCGAAGGCGGGTTTGGGGAGGGGAGAAGAGACTGCCGTGTCGGTGGCGGTTGCGGCGGCGGTGGAGAGTGTGTTTTTTGTGGTGATGAGGGTGAAGGTGAAGGCGAATGTAAAGATAGTGACGAAGATTAGGAGCCACGTACGGTGTGCTCCGGCGATTGTACCTTGCTTGTGGATTGAAGGGTGGAGGAGAATGAGTTTGGTGCCGGTGTTTTTCATTTCTAGGGAGAAAGAGAGAGAATGTAAAAGATGAGAGAGTGAGATATTTGTCTTTTTAACGTGGTAGAGAGAGAGAGAGAAAGAGCGTGGGAGGGAGGGAGGGAGGAAATGCCGGAGGGAATTGGGAGCGGGTGCTAATCACGAGGCCAAGGGGGCAGGTGGTTATAATGAAATGATTTCGTGCTAGATTTGGAAGGTAGGATTAAATTTGGAATGAATTGGTGTGGGTCCATATTTAACGGGTTGGGTGGGACTGGGTAATGAAGGAAATGGAGTTAACCGGAGACCCGTAGTCTTACATGGTCGCTTTTGTGTTGTCTTCTTGTTGAATATTAAAAAACTAATAATCATCTTGCCAGATTACGTCTCGGATGTTCTTAGTCCACATTATTATTATTTTTTACTTTTATAAAACTCAAAATTTAAATTAAATTAACTTAAAAAATAACTTTTAGTCTTTCATTTTTACCCCTATTTATCTCCTAACGAAAAATATCGTCTATTATTTATCCCTAAGAGCGGGATGTTTTTCAATTTTAGGCAATTGTATATAAAATTCAAGACAAAGTTTTACCCATTTTTTATATTAAAATGTCATAACTTAAAATAAAAAATTTGAAATTTAATAAAAAATTAATATTTAAAATATACTAATCAAGATCAATTAAACAAAATTGATCATAACTATAGAATTATGTAAAAAAAATAAGACCAATCATTTTTTCTACATTAAAAAATGAGACCAATAATGAAAAAGTATAATATTTTCTGGGTAGAAATTTAAGGCAATTAAAAATATTTAATTGAAATTTTTCATGCAACTAAATTTTAGGCAATTTAATTGCCTAAAACTTATTTTCTTTCTGTGCAAATTTCATACTTGCAATCAAACGCAACCTTCATTTTTTGGTATAAATATTTGAGAATAAGTTAGAAAAATGTATAATCACCCATAGATATTTTTTCATGTGTTTTTGAAAATTAATTTAACAATATGAAGAAATTAATTTTATGTTGTTTAACTTAGGGAACATATTTATTTATCACTATATATATATATATTATATTTCTCATTATTATATTTGGTATGCTCCCAAATTTATGATTAATTTAGAATATCAAAAAAATAAAAAATTACTTTATTTTCATGGGTATATTTTTTTAAAAAAAAAATTAACACATCTCAAATTCTATGTAGAAAATGTACAAGTCTATAAAAAAAATACAAGTGTCATGAAAAATAATAGCTATCAAATAACAAAAGTTAAAAACAATTACAATTTCTATAGAAAATAACGACTATCAAACACCAAAAGATAAAAAAAATACAATATTTTCCTAGTAGAAATTTAAGGTAATCAACACACATTTAACTACCATTTTTCATGCAACTTAATTTTAGGTAATTCAATTGCCTAAAACTTATTTTCTTTCCATGCAAATTTCGTACTTGTAATCAATCACACCCTAAATTATTTTTTCGCCCCACTTGGATACATTTAAGATAATTAAAAAATATAAGTTTATCATAATTTTACATTTAAATACAACCCACTATTTTACTTATTCTCCTTTTTTCTTAGTCCACCCCCCTTTACCCTTGCAAAATAAATACGTCGACTTTGCATTATTCCCGGTGGCAAAAGCCAAATAAACTACATGCAATTAAAACCAATTTTGTTTTTCCTTCTATTTTAACAATAAAAATTTTCATGGGTTTTTATAAATACATACATATATATTATTACTCCATTTAAGAAAAGCAATACTTAGGATATAACTTAAGGTTATCTTTACAATAATTATTAGTATAATTTCTAGATTTATGAATTTAAAATATTTTTTTTAATTGTTATTCAATCGATAACATCTTTTTGTTAATTGAATAATAATTACGCAATTGATCGTTGTATAAGTTATATTTTTTATTCAATAATAAAGATTGAAATACAGTTTATTTATTTTTAATGATTGAAATTTGGTGGATAGATGATTTAAGTATAATTTTACTTTATGGTATATATGATACAAAATACAAAAGTTAGATGATTCAACACGACTTAGTAGTACTTAAATATCATTTTTTTGCCTAAAATAAATTTAAGAGATATTTTTTATGAACTACTTTCATGGCAAAAAATGAATTATTATGACTTTTATTTGATATTTATTTATATGATATACATTTATGAGTTCTATTGTCTTGTTATGTAGCTCAAATTTAATTGCATAATTTTATTATGATAAGTAAAATACAAAAAGTGAACGACTTTTATTAAATATAAATAAATGATACATTTGAAGATTTAGGGAGAGATTTCAATTGCCAATGAAGTACAAGTTCATAAAAAACTTTATCATAACAACAATGAATTTTGTGGATGAGCAATGGAAAAAAAAAAGGTTTTATCGTTTGGCTTATAAAAAAGATGTGATACATGGTTGGAATGTATAAAATAGAAGGGGGGGGGGGGTGAGTGCAAGTCTTCTCTTACTGTTTAAGAATAATAATTTTGTAGGTTTATATAAGATTCACATTTTTTTTATTTTAGCGACGACAAAAGTTAAGTCTATATAATACATTCAATAAACTTGTTTAGAATGTTGGCTCAAACCATTGATCCCATATAGAAAAATTATAGAAGTTAACATGAGTATGTAAGTAATGGAGAATCTCCACATAGTAACGAGGCCTTTTAATTTAAAACCTTACACCTGTGACCCAAATGTATTTAAGTTGGGGATAGTACGGTTGGTGCCCAGGGCCCGACCCAATAATAACGACTTGTGACCCAAAGAAAGATTTTTTTTTAGAGATTTTTTAAAAAAAATGAGTGAGACGAGAATAAAATATTCTCCCAATGGGATTAAAAAAAAACAATTTCATAGGTTTATTTAAAAGTTCCCTTTGGAAAACTTAACAAATATTTTATATCACATTACAAAGCTTTTTTTAAATTGAAATCTTTAGCTAGATAGGGTGGTAACCGACAAGTTAGAGGGAAATTTAATTCAATTGGATCTTATTATTAATTTCTTGTTGAGAATTAAGAGATAATATTTAAATTTTGAAAAAAAAATAAGTAATATGTTGGGTTAATCTATAGGATGTTAACAATATGATAAACAATAAGTCATATAATTTCGTTGATCAATTTATCTTACCAAATAAAGTATTTTATTCTGTACTCACTAAACTAATTAAAAGATACCCATTGAACATTTTTCTATTTACGATTATCATGTAGAATAGGCGCATATATAGAACCTAAAAGATTACAACTTTAAAAATAGGTAATTATGGTAGGAAAATTTATAGAAACCAAAAGATAATTATTTTAATATGTTTAAAGTGGGAATCGATCATTTGTTTAATTTCTATACATGTAAGTTTTGTTTACGAGTTTTTAATTTCTAAGGATAAAATAAATTAAGTGATGTTGCATTTTCCATCTCTATATATAAAAGAGGGTAAATGTATCACGTGGTTGGAACAACAAGAAATAGCAAAGTTAAGAAAAATTATTAATGTGATTTAGCAATAACTAGAAATTCTTTGTTTTATTTAGCAATATTGGTTCTTATACATTGTTATAGTGGTTATTGTTTACTAAAAGAGGATAAAAAAACAAATATTGTTAGAATGTCCGGTGGCATATATATTACTATAGCCTATATATGATGTTAATACGAAAGTTGTCAATGTAGTACATTGTTATATCAAATATATATATTAGCTAGTGCCCGTGCCTACGGCACGATTTGATTTTGTCTATATATAATTAGTGTCACTATCTAAAATCATATTTATTGATTTTTATATATGTAATTACTTGTAATTTTAATATTTTTTTTATCTTTTATTAAGAGTTTTTATTCTAATTTTGCTATTTCATAGATAAATTAATTTTAACATTATCCAAAAAAAGTAGTAGTATTCTCTTAATTTAAGAGTAAGAGGAATTAAATTTTCCCATTACAACACTAATTTTAATTTTTCATCTTAACCACATTTTAAAAATATAATTGTATGCATATTATTCAAATAGAGGTAGAATAAATTAAGTATGTCTAATTCCACTTCCCTTACAATTAGGGATGGGAAATGGCCCGATTTGATGGATTTTCGACTAAGCAAACCTCAATATAGGGTAGACTATTTCTTTTTTCTTTTACAATCCTAAAAAATATGAGTTATAAATGGCTTAAGTTCGAGTTCACATAAATTTTATCCATTAAACTAAGTATTTGCTATAATATAATATTTTTTCTTTAAATATCCTTATAATACATATAATTACAACGATCGAAGATTGGAAGAGTGAGTTAAGGTTTATACATATAGTATAGTTAACATGGTAGATTTTTTTTTAAATAAATATACTATTAGTCAAGTTTAGTTTCAAGTAATCATATTTTTAAATAAATCGAGTTCGAATTTGACAAAACCCTAAAATGGACTATTACTTCCCTACAAATAATGTTAACCCCAACATGAGCCCATTTATATATTTTCATTAGTACTTTTTGGGTTATTAAAATTTAGAAATTTTTGATCACATATAGGATATGTGTATGTCAGTAGAATAATCGAGTAAGTTTAAATTAATATATTCACATTTAAATCAACATAATATTTAAAAATTAGAATTAGCTTTCAGATAAAATAAACTATTATTAATCTATTTTGAAAAATAATAAATATAATATCAATTATGCTTTAAGTTTTGGATATGCCATTATCACCTACTATTAACTTATTTTTTATTTTTTATCCTTTATGAGAATTAATTATATTTTATTCTTCAAACAATTTGATATTGTAAATATCACTACTTTAATATTGACAATAAATAAATAAATAAATAAGTGAGTTCTAATTTTTTCAATAATTAACAATGCAGCAGTTAATGTGTGTGTGTGTATATATATATGACATAGTGCCATTTGTATTTGTTTTCTAGAAATAAAGAATGTTAAAAATTCTTACATTCATAAAATTAATTTTTACTTTTATAATAAGAAAATATAAATAATTTTGAGAACGTATAAATAATTTTGAGCAATTGAAACTTACATTGAATTTAATATAACTAAATTTAAAAATATTAATAAAAAATTGATATTGATAGTAAAAACAACATATATATATATATGCCTAATAATTGAATAAGGTACGAAAAAAAAATAACTAAAGAAATCATTTTAGTAATAAAGTCTTTGTATTCTAAACAAAATGAATTAAAGACTTTAATAGTGATTTTAATTAATAAATACTTGTTTAGTTATTATAGAAATAAGTTACATAAATCGAAATTACTTAGGAGGTTATCATATAAATTAAAATTAATTATAAGATAAATATATGTTTAGATATCACAGAAATATATGAGCCGTTAGATTAAAATATAAAAATTCAAACTAAATCTCAGCCACCAATTGGGAATATAAGTTAAGAAAGTTTTTGAGCCGTTGGATTAAAACATAAATATTCAAATTAAATATGAGCCACTACTTAAGAACATAAGTTAAGAGAGTATCATAATATCAAGAGTGGCCGGATTTATTAATTGATAGTAATGCCCATGCCAACGGTACGAAAAATATTAATTAATTTTAATTTGGAGATAATTATGTAGCGACATAAAGTAGACATGCTTGACGCAAGTTTGGTTAAACTAAAACTCGACAAAATCTAAGTTATATTTATATTATTTATACCTATCACAATTTTAAAACATATACCCATTAGGGTTTGCTCGAAAACTCATTACAATGGGGCCTTGCAAGTATTAAAAACATAAATAACAAAAAAAAGAAGAAGAAGAAGTAAAGAATAAATAACTATATATACATAGCGAAATGAACTTTAAAGGTTATTAGTTTATTGTTTCCATAATTCAAAAAAAAAAAAGAAAAAGAAAAAAAATGTTTGTCCACTTTATGTGGTAGTTGTATTACACCCTTTCATACCCTTTATTCTAGTAATTGTAAAATTGTATAAATTTTTTTTGCATTATTTAATCATTGCTTGTATAAAAAAAATCAAGAAAAAAAAACTTTTACACCCTTCGTTTTATGCCTTGTTTTGAACTTCTCCAACCTAAAAGATTTTAATTTGATACTGATTTTTATATCTCTTTGTCACATTTTTCAAGCCTTTTGTGACTAATAATTAGTAAAATAAATCGTAATTCAAAATTACGTTTTTGTTTTCTATAAAATTAATTTAGATGGAGTTATAGAAATTTGATATAATTTCTAAATAACCGGGCAATTTGTAGTGAATATTTTAGTTTTTCCATAAAAAGAAAATAAATTTACCAACAATTACTCAAAAATATTATGATTTAATATATTGGCAATTAATATAATAGGTTACATGGTAAAATAAAATTATCATAACATATGAAAAATATTTTTAAAAATACTCAACAGAACCTAGAAGCTCTTGTTCATATATTTTTAATGATTAGCATTACCATGTCAAGAAAAAATTCAAAAGAAAATATGGACGTTTCAAGTTCAAGTTTTACTAATTACACGTGCAACAGTTTTGTCCGGCCTATTAGTGTAATTATTATTAATGAAAACACAAATCTCACTTAATTTATATGATATGATATGATATTTTATTTTTTATTTCTCTAAATGGATAGATAATCTTAAAATATAATCATATAATAAAGTGTTAATAAATAATAACTGGTTTATTTTACAAAATCAATTATAGATAACATATTTTTCATATGATAAGATTTTTGAAAAGATAATTTTTTGATAAATATAATTGAATTAGTGTAAAATACATTTTAATAGGAGTTGGAAATATATAAACAATCTAATTTAGAAATAAATATTTAATTTAACGGATAAAGTTAAACTAAGAATTTTGATAAGTTTTAAACACTACTATATTTTGTTGGCAAATTAAACAAAACTCATCATTATCATTTATATTACAAATATACCATAATAACCCTGAGTCATTAGATCAAAACATAAACATGGATATTAAATCCTGGCCACCAGTTAGGAATATAAAGAGTCATGTTATATTATAACTGACCTGATTTATTAATAGATATATACATATATATATATATATATTTATAAGAAGTGGATGGCATTTTTTTTTAACAATCGCAGAAAAAATTTAGGGGGTTAAAAGAAAGGAGGAGATTGGTTAGAACTTAATCATAGGCAAATAGACATCATATGTGAATATTCACACTTTTATACTAGAATAGATGATCAATAATATATTAGATAAATATATAATAGTGATAGAATTACTTTGACAAAGAATTATAGTTACGGTGTCTAACCGCGTTCACCACTTTGCTTCATGTTACAAATATATTCACTATTTTTGAAATATTTAAATAATTCATTGTAGAATGAATACTTGAAAAAATCATTTTTAAAATGGATAACATCTTAAGAAGAGTCAAGAGTAACATTTGTAATACTGATAGTACACACACACACACATATATATATATATATATATCAGAACAAAAATATATATATATATATATATGTATACAAACGTTATTAATAATAAAAAAATTGTTTGGGAAGGTCTAAAGCTTATTCTATTGAAAAACTTTCCAAGCAAAAAAAATGAAAATGTTGTTACATGAACAAAAGCTATTTGTTTTTTTTTACAAAATATCATTACTTATCAGAAAATGAAACCAATATGAAAAACTAGAAATTAGGTAGAAGGTCTTATTACACATTGATTTTTACCAAAAATCCAATGAATAATATTTTTTTGAAAGAAGGGCCTATTTTTAATTGGTAATTAGTGTAAGAGGCCTATTTTTTTTTATATTTTAAATGAAGGTATTTGAATAAATTTAAATATCATTTAATTAATAAAAACATGTTATATATTACCTAAATTGCCCCTCTTTATGAAAATTGCACAAAAAATATGGACCGTAAAGTTCATATTGCAGTAAAATATGAACTGCAAAGTTCATATTGCAGTGAAATATGGACTACAATATGAACTTTGCGCTAGAAATATGGACTGCAAAGTTCACATTGCAGTAAAATATTGACTGCGATATGAATTTTGCATCAAAAATATGGACTGCAAAGTTCACATTGCAGTGAAATATGGACTGCAAGGTTCATATTGCAGTAAAATATAGACTGCAAAGTTCATATTGCAGTCCATATTTTAATGCATATTGGTATTTTTTAGTTTATTTTAAGGGTTGAGATGTCATTTTACAATGAAAAAAAAAGGTAGATGTCATATTATCAATAAAATAAAAAATAGGCCCTTTATTTACAAAAAAATTATTCATTGGCTTTAGTGTGAAAATCTTTCTCTAATAAGACATTTTTTTTAATTGTCCCTATGAAAAAAAGGAGTCTTAGCTTTCCGAAAACGAAATAGATAAAACGGACTCTTGAACATATAACAACTTTTTTTAAAAAAGAAAAATCTAATTTTTTTTTTAACAAACACGGACAGTGCGATAATCACAAATCAAACCTCCTAAACGAATAAACTAAAGTAACCTAGGTTGTGAGAATTAAGTGAAGAAGGAAGTGGATAGGCAAAGGCCTCCGTCGATTTCAAATCTTGAATGAATGTTGGGGAGACTGAAACCACCCAACCAAAAAGGGAAAAAAGTAAATTAAACTGTTAACTAAATGGCAATCACCAATTCTGCTTTTTAACAATTTTTATTTTTATTTTTATTTTGAAAGTTCGTTTGTTGGCTTTGTGCAACTTTTGAGGACAAAACTCAAAAACATGTCAATGTTTGAATGTAAACACGTCCATTTTTTATTTTATTTTTTCAAATTGTTGGACACAATTTCCTTTTCAATTCTTGCAACAATTTTCTTCATTTAATTCCTTTCTCAATAGTTGATTTTCATAGAAACTCAATGTAGCCCACAAAAATGTAAATTTGCTGGGAAAGTCTCTAAAATTTTATAAAAGATGTTACTTATAAAAATAGTTAAATACAAATTTACGGAATGTCACTTTAAATATATGCAAGAATTAAAGAGAAATATAAAATAAATATCTGATTTAACCCAAGCAGAATGATGTATCTCTTTGACCTGTTGTAAACTGGGTCCAAATTACAATAACAAGATGCCATTGATCGAAGCCCATTGCCGCCAATACAGTCCAAACAAACAGTATACATACTATATCATTCGTAACTCATTTTAGATGTACTATTTACCATTGAGAAAATATTTTGTATTTTAAAAATATATTATCTTTAATGTTTTATATATTTTTAAAATTCAAAAATTATTTATTATTACGATAAAAATTGATCATAATTTGCATCCGAGGCACTATCCAATATGTATTATACAATTATTTATTCTTTATACATTTTTATGATTCAAAAATGACAAAAAAAAACTTGTGATATAGATATAAAGAATGAATTTGTCATCTTTTTTTTCTTTTTCTTTTTTTAACTTAGGTTAATAATTTTTTGAAGAATTAGTTTGTTCATGATTTATCATATATTATTCCATTACCTAAGAACAATATTTAACAAATATTCAACTTGGAATTTTAACATTTTCATTTTATTTTTGCAAAACCTACAATATTTCAAGAGGAAAGGAAATCAATGCTGCACTTGCAGTTAGTTAAACTAAAATTCGGGATGCAGTTGCCACAACTACAATTCACCCAACATAAAGGATAACAATATATGTATAGCTTTGTGCAACAAAACCTGTTCCCAAAATATAATTTATCTAACTAATTGAGGATATTTGTTAAAAATAAAAAAATAAAAAATGGAGGATTTCTGTATCATTAGACACTTTATGAAACGATGCGGGATCTACTTTAATTTGGACAACAAGAAATAAAAAACAAATTGTTAATTGAATAGTGGGAGACAAAAGTGCTTGTCCACCCCTAACTATCGAAAAAACTTTTACAAACGTTAATGATGTTTAGCCAACTATTTCAATCGTCTTTTGGTTAATAAAGATGTTTTTTTTTTCTTCAAACTCGATGTTTATTATTCTTATCTAATCTACTTTATTTATTCCTTTTGAGTCGAGTTCAACAGCAGAATATCCTTTGCGAGTATCGAAGATTTATTCAAAGAACATATGAACATGCCGATACTATTGGATATTTGGATCAATGAATACCGAATTTAAAAGGGTCTAAAGTTTCAGTGAGTTAATTCTCAAAAAAAAACACCTTTGCGTTTATTATAACATATTTGACATGCGTTCTTAAAATATAAATTTATATATATATATATATATATATTTATAGTTTGATTTAGTATTTTTATCCTTGCACTAATCAAAATTTGGGTTCAATTTCTCCATGTGTGCAAATTATGAAGTAGAAAAATAGTAGATGTACAGTGTGTTTGATAAAAAGGATAAAAAATGATTGAAAAATTATTAATTTTATTATAAGTTATAAAAAAAGATAAATTATCCGGTGAAACATTCTATTAACTTTTCGGGTTTCTAAGAAATAAAATTTGTCTAGGCAATGGCTGATACAAAAATTCACAGAAAAAAAAGGAGCCTTTTTTTTTTATTAAGGACAAAACTCGTATTCTCTTTCTAATCAAGAGCAATGTTTTTGAAGGGTTTGGAGAACAATTTTTAAATGAGGACATAACCATTTTTTATTAATTAAATTATTTATATTTGAAATATACCTAAGTTACCTTTCGTAAAGATATATATAAAAAGTAAATAAGTTATCTACATTTAATTGAAAAATATTTTCAAACTCAAATTGAAAACTAATATCACGCACATATTAGGAGGAAAGCAGCAACAACATAAAGTCAACTTAAAATCAAAATTCAAATTTAATGCTCATCTTTTTGAATGCAACAAGTTCAATATGTTTATTTCAAAAGTATCTATACGAAAATATCCCACTAGCTTTTTAGATCTAACCTGATTGCATATAATTTTGATACATAATGTAGATGATAATTAATTGATGATGCAGAGAAACATAAACTTCAAAATTACAAACAATATACAATAGTTTGTTGTAAAAGGTAAAGCAAATAACTAACAATTCATATCTATGATAGTGAATATATTTTGGGAAAAAACAATGAATTGACTGTGAGAATCCCTACAGAACCCCTACCGCCGCGATATAGGGCACATGTACTTAGCACGTTATTTTTAAGGATCAGAATCGCCAATATATTTTATGAAAAAATTGATAAAAGTGTGTTTTGTGATACAAGATTGGAGATTATATTGCGATATAGGAAGGTGTTAGGCACCCATATCGCTCTTTCGGCTTCTAAATTAATGTGTTTGTTTTCATATTTTACACATTTTTTTACTATTTTCAGCCCAAAAATTATATATACGAGTTGTTAAACATAATACAAGAATCCTATTGTTTTCGGCATGAAAAATGTCCCTATGGACAAATAAACCGTACAGTTAATCCAACTTCCCTCAAATTTTTCCAGTTAATATAAAAACATAGCAAGTAGGAGTGTTTTGAGATATGCAAGAGGGGTCTTGGTTCAATATTGTCCAGATTATCCGTACTCGTTTTTCCACAACAATCCCAGTTTTTTTTTTTTCTTTTTTTGCACATTTTATGCGAAAATGATGAAATGGAATGGCAAAGAAGTAGTTTAGGCATATGTCTAGTTCAAATGCAAGTTTTAGTCCAATTTATGCAAGTAATAATTCCTTTTAAGCTTGATTAAGACGATTCAGCATATGTCAACATATGCAAATATATACTTACAACGTATGTACGATATTTACATACTTGTAAAAGTAAAATGCGGTATAAAGATAAAAGATTTACATAATATGAAATGAGTTATATACCTTCGCGAAATAATAGACTTTGATTCAAACTTTGTTTCGGAAAATAAGATCGTATTACAATTTTTTTATATTAGTTCAGTAAAGTCTAAATACAAATTTTTCTTCCTAAATATATATATTTATTTTCTCTCTATTTTGAGTCTTAATTTTCGAACATTTTTCTTGAGCTCTCTTCTGGCTTATATAGCAAGTGCCACTGCATTCGATATCATATCATCCGTACGGTATTTTTGATAGCTCGTATGGTCTGTTGGTAAATTGTTTCGGTCACCCTTCATGTCGTTTAGGGCAAATTTTTTCATAACTTCCCGGCTTGATATTGTATTCTTGAGACATCGATAAACCGTACAGTATATCTATTCGACTATACAGTGCATGGAGTTCCCCACTTGGTTTCTCCCTAATTCTTGGAGTTTTGGCCCACTTGCTTGGTTATGCAAATTATGTATTAGTTAAGTCATTTTCGAGCCTTTAACCGAAAAAAGTCTCGGACATAAATGTAAGTGTCATAGAATGAGGTATCCACATTGACCAAGCTCGAAATTATACAAAATATGGGTTGTACAAAGGAATACTATAATGGATGTTGTGATAAATTTTAAATACTCGCAAGTGTACGAATTAATATATAGTATAGTTAAGGCAAGTGCAAGGTTGAATCCGCAAACTCAAACAGTATGTTTTGTAATTATCTTATTAATTCTTCACTAAACCCATAATATAGCTAATTTTTTTTATAGGAATCAAACAAATAAAATAAAGAAAATTAAATAAAATAAAGTAAAGTAAATAAACTAAAGTAATTGGACTAAATTAAATAATACTAAGTAAGATAAAAAATTTATAGATTTAATTGCCTTGGGTTTCGGAATCATGTATTTAATATCATCTTCATTAGTATTCTCACACATAAATTCTACTATTATCTCACACTAATTTGGTCTCTCGATTCTATTAGGTGCGAAAAATAAAATAAATAAAGTCCAGTTAATGAATAGAATTCAATTGTATTTAACATTAAATCACTAAATTAATAGAGTCAATTGACATGAACACGTGCAATAAAATCGATTAAATATACTCATCTTAATCATAGAACAAATTTATGTTAGCATGAATAAAATTAAATAAACACAAAATAATAAAATTAAAGAATACTTACTTAGCATTGAATTAATTGAATAATAAAAATAAATTTTCAATCTTTAAAGCGTTCAATAAAACCAAAAAAATTTTAGACGGATGAATTTGAAAAAATATTGAACTGAAAAGTTGAAACTCTCAAAATTTTCTTCAAATTAGGCTCAAGAATCGCACAATTTGAAATTCCAAGTAAAAAGTTCTGCATCGGGAAGTATTGAGCACTTTAAATGTTTTCACTTACTTTAATTTTTCTATTTTTCTCAATCTTCTCTAATTTATTTCTGACACCTGATAAGGCATTAAAAATAGAAAATTAGTAGTAATATATGCTTTCTAAATTATAAATTAACATGATAAATTATACTAATTTCTTGGTATATCAAAAGATGAAATAACCTTAAATTTGGAAGTTAAAGACCATGCTCGTGATTGAACAAAAACAATATTAAAACACAATTACGTGAGATACTAATGGTGAAAGGCATGAGGCGAGGTAATGATAAAAGATTAAAGTACGAAGGTAATTTATGGTGGTTATTTACATGTATCCATAATAGTCTTCGGGATTTGATTATTTTGTGAATGTACTAGAATAAGGGTTGCACAATGAATAATGAATGGGGATATAGTTGGGCTTAAATTTGATAAGCCCATTAACCAGGGATATGTTTAAGCAAAACAAAATGGGCGTTGAAGTTATGGATTTCATTTAATAGATATAAGTTGATATGGACATTTCGATCACACTATTTTAAACCCACCTTATAGTATAGTTTAAAGTTTAAAACAACCAAAATTGAAGTTCAATATTTAGGTTCAAAATCTAAAATCATACCAAATTGAATCATTTTCTTTTTCATTTTTAAGGACTATTTCAATCACATTGTATTATTTTTTTCATTCTGATTATAATCTTAGCAAACTGCTTTTTTCGCAAATTATAGACAAGGCCATATATGAAAACAATTCAATCGCGTATAACTAGTCTAGTATAAAAATGGTACAAAAATCGTACCGACGTATTGTGAACGCCTCTAGAAAAGACATACTAGGATAACTAGTAAAGTACAAACACAAAGTATGTCTTTAAACGTTACTCAAGAATTTGTCTTAATATTTTTTATATAATTCTTTAGTCATGATGGGTCTTGTTTAATTGATCTTGATTAATATTTTAAATATATAAATTTGATTAAACTTTATTTTTTTATCTGAAGTTATGGCATTTAAATTTTCAACAAGGATAATGAGAGGAACAATAATTTGGAATAAATAATATGTGCATGTATTTGGACTGATAACACACTTTAGTGTGAATGTAAGATCGCATCTGAAGGTGCGTGGAGATTAAACGAGACATTAGATGCTTATACTTTTTAAGAAAAAAATTAGTTAAAAATGTTATTTTATAATAAAAATATAAATAAATATCATAATGACCTTACACGATTGCATATTGGTGTGTGGCTTTTGCAACTTTGGTCATGAAAAACGATTAAAGCTAGTTTAGAGTAAGAGTATCCTTACTTACAATTACAATAATATCCATACATAAGTAGTATATGTCAGTGGATAAAAAGAAAAAAAAAAGTAATGTATATATTACGAGGGCATGCTTATTAAATATTTTAAGATTTAACACTATATAATGACAAAATTTGGATGGGATTTTAGAATCGAAGTCAAACAAAAGACTATGCTTACTACATAAGGTATATATTATTATTTTAGTTTGTTGAAAACCAAACCTCATAGAACATGCCATTAGACTTTAGCAGTAGTAAACACGTTATGAAAGCAATATGAATTAACTAGTAGGAACATAAGCGAAGTTCATCGCTTGCAATGTCACGCCCCGTAGTTCGAGGGTGAAAGTTACAAGTAATAATAAAAAAGAAAAAGAAAAAATTATTAATAAGATAAGTTGTCTTTTCAAACTATTACAAAGCTACTACTAATTTACTATAGTAAATGGAAACGAGTCCTTCTTCCTTCCCAAGTATATGTATGTATTTCCTTCCAACGGTCCTCCTCCTTATTTTGACAAAATTTTCTCTATAATTATAATTTTTTCCCATTCTAAGGATATATATCTGAAAGGATAAGAAACGATAAACAAACGGTGAGCAAAAAAATATGCCCAATAGGTGTTATTAGATGGAGGTGGTGGTAGGGTATCAATATTGTATTGACTTAGTGAATAACGAATCACGATACTTTTCTTACGATTATGTGCAAAATTGGGTGTAATAGAACAATAGATATATATATATATATATATATGTATTAATATAAGTCACTAATACACCGTTATTCAACTAGTCTTTAACAAACTACCTGATCAACCAAGCTCAACCCAATCCCGGGCATCTACGTGTAGTATAGCAATGGTCATCAAGCCACTCAACCTCCTGAGCCCTTACGGGTAGTTAATTTCATGAGTCCCCTACGTGGGTATCAATAAATTAACTCACCATCTCCCAAAGTCACACGTGTATAGTAACCAATGCAATAAATATAATATAACTAATATTAATCGCAATGGAATGGGTACATCACAAAGTTTCAATACGAGAAATAAAGTACAATTAAAACAATAATTGTATAATAACGTTTGAAAAAAATGTAGTCACAAAGATATCAAAGATTAAATGAAAATAATGCATTTGAATTCAAGAAGAGGCAAAAATAACGACAAAGAATTAAAGAGTAGTGGAAAAACACATACTTTCACTAAGTGGTTTGTTTTCGAAACTTGACTGGATCCTGGCGGGTACTGTGACAATTGTATATAAATTAGTACCCAATATATAATTAAAAAAAATAAAATGTTATAAATATTTGATTAATTTTATTTAAATCTTTACAAGCAACTTTTGTAAATTTTGTAAAATAATGTCCCGAATATATAGTTATAATATACTAATATTATTTTTAAAATTTATATAAATACATCTTATTTATGAATTTAATTAAATCTAAGTTATTTGATACATTTATATATAATAATAAGACATAGTTTGGGGAGAAAATTTATTATTATATATATAGTGCACAACAATAGTATTTTAAAAACAACATTAAATTTTATATAACTTGAATTATTTGCATTATATACCCTGTAAAGCTTTCGTTCGGGATCCAAAATATATCAAATAATATATCAAATCGAAGCTCTTGACGAGAGGAAGAGAATGAAAAAAACTAGAGCTCCATTGGATATCTCACGCGCTTTCACGCGTCTCCTAAAGGTGGCCACGCGCCACCACTCTCGGCCACGCACCAGCGCGTGAGTCGTCTTCCTCGCACAGCACGACCTTGGCTATTTGTTTTGGACTTTTCTCACTCATTTCTTTATATTTTTTAGTGATTTAAAAGCCTATTTTGATTATTTTTTCGAGAGGAATCCAAATATGTAAATATAATTGTCTAATTCAAAGTATTGAGAAAGTTATTGTATTATGTTTCAAAGTTATCAAAACTACCGATTTGCAAATCAAAAATTGAGCATGCTAGAGTTTATATTAATGAAATACAACCTTAGTAGAAACCTCTTAGTAGCAAATACCCAAATGTAGCTCAAACTAATTTTTATGTATGTCTCTCTTGTGGTGATTCAATTATGCTGGGGGGAAAGCCTGTATTTATAAGGTTTGAGGTGCTGAATCAGGAGGTTAAAGAAGTTGGAGGTGTCTCGTGCCCATGCAAAGTTTATTGCATGCTTTACACATAGGCTCCTTACTAATCAATTTAAGCACCTTACTCACCTAAGTTATTTTTGTGACAATGCAAAGCTAATGGGTGACTATGCAAAGCTATATATAGGCCCTTATCAATAATTATAAGAATTTAAGGGACTAAAATGAAAGTCTAATAAAAAAAAATTATAATTTGACCCCCTTTATGTTCTTAAATTTGCATTTTAAGTCCAATGTAATATATATATACATATTGTATAATTTAGGTCACTCTCTTAGAATTTAATTTTATGCAATGTAAATAGTGTGTACAAATATTACGGGTAAAAAATATTTTCTTGGACAAGCTTTTTCTAAAACCCTATGGCCTAAAATAAATTTTTACAAAGTTTAGGAAAAATGAAAATTAACAATAGGTGTCATATATATATTTCAATGGTTAAACCTAGACATACATACATATATATATATATATATATATATATACATCTCTTAAAAATAGAGTAGGGTACTAATTTTTAAAAGTCCATTATGTAATTATTTTATTATTTTATTTATGTATTTCTTATAATTTTTTATTTTTTTTATTAAGAGTATCTAGGTTTAATATAAATGCTATTTCATCTCTATCTATTAAAATACTAACAACTATAAACCATAAAAGTAATAGGGCAAATGTGCAAATAAAGAAACCTTATTATAGTTTGGGCTATTACATACAATTACATAACTTATCCCATATATTAAAATTTAAATTCATGTAGATGGTGAATTCAATCCCATAAAACATGAGGAGTCATAAGAAACACAAGGTGAAATGGACTTTATCATTAAAAGTAATCGTAATTTGAAGTATGTTTTGAATGAGACCGTTGTAGATAAAATGTATATTACGCAATAAAATTATAAATAAACTTATTCTGTAATATATATATATATATATTAAACAATTGGATAATCAGCTTAAATCGAGCAAGCCATATGAAAATAACGGCACACAGCTTGACAAAATGAAATACACTGAGCTCAATTTTCGAATAACAAAAACCTTAGTAAAGTAGTAAAATATCTGACCAAGGTAGAATCGTAGAAAACCAAACCAAAAAAACTTTGATAATAAAGATACTATAATTAAAGTAGTAAATTTTACGAAACAAGTGTGTTTTTCCGCGAAAGTACAATATATCTGAGATGATCAATAACGAGAGTTGTCAGATTAAAAACGTATAAGATATCTAAGGGTCCTAATATAATATTTGACCATAGGGATATCGTATCATACCAACAAAACAAACTTTCAAATAAAACAACTTGGGTAAAAAGTAGTAAGTTATAATTAATGCAAATACAACAATTTAAAAAAGTATAAGAATACAATATTTAGGCTCAATCAGCTGATGTATGTCTAAAGTCTGCCCAAATGAACTAAAATTTCTAGGCATTAAAATATATATAACCTATATAAAATGACTGTAAAGTTAAAATATCTTAGCACTAATATATCTAACGGTAAGTTAGAAAAATGTAACTTAATATGTTTAGAAATAAATTAAAAAGATACAATTTAATATATATGGTAGAACATTAAAAAGATATAACTTAATATGTCTAATAGTAAATTGAAAATATGTAACTTAATATGTATGTCAGAAATATAATTAGAATAACATAACTTAATATGTCTGATTGATATTATGGGAAAACTGTACCCCAGACACAGTTACAGCTTCGGTTTCATATTATATCTGATTAGTTTAAGATATTTTCATTCTTTGACTCTTTTTTTTCTGAATAATTCTTACGCTATTTTTCTTGTTTGAATTTATTGTGAAATGTGTTTGAATTTATTTGATTGATTTAATTTTGAATTTAATAGTATATTTGTTTTCTTATATTTATCTTTAAGAATGGTAGTATTGAAATTTAAATTAATTAATTGAAATAATAAAATAATTAATATTTTGTCATTAATTAAAAAAATTGTCATTCGGTACAAAAGTTGTCCTTCAGACTAAGTGTTTAAAAAGATAGTCATTTATTCTAAGAACAAGCCCATAAATGTCCTTTATAATTATTTTCTAAAAAAAATAAAATTGGCGGACATTTCACAATATTGTTATATTTTTATTTAACTTTTTATAAAAAATAAATAATTTTTTTTCCCGATCATTTTCTAACTTATTTTATCCATAAGGCTTAAATCTGGGTTATAAAGCTATAATTTTTTTATGTGCATCGTAATGTGTTGTATACCAACAGGGAATTTTAGGCCTTTAAATTGTAAGATTAATATAGACCGTATGGGCTTGAAATGGGCTCTTTAATGGATCAGAATCTATAATATCACCTTTTACATTATGGTTCCATAAACTGGAGTACCCTAATTTTCCTATATTTTTTTTAGCATTATAGCCATTATCGGAATACATGTTTGAAATAATGATTCGAGTGCGCTACAAATTTTTAAAAGTGTTTTATTATATTATTTTTAGATAAAAAAATAGCTTATGTTCAAGCCCTCTCTCTACCTCCTTTTTCTTCTTCACAAAACCATTTAGATCTATTGCTTGTATAAAGAGAATTCTTTACCCTCTTAAAAAATGGGCTTATTTGTTAATTAAATGCTATAAAAATAATTTGGTGCAATTGCCATGTTCCAAAGGTTTTAGTTAATAGAGGAGTATGCTTCACTTATGTTACACACTTTTGGATGCAGTTCTTTACTTGATGGGAAAGGAAATTATGGCATTGCATAGTTAGTTGAACCTAAATGGGACTAATTCCATTTTTGCTACTATAATTAACCACAATGTTCTTTAGTTGTTTTCAAAACAAGCAAAATTACACTTTCCATTTTAAATCGATAATTTTACATTAACATTATATAATACATTTAATGAAAATATTGATTTTAATTTAGTCAATTATTAATTATATTATACAACTTAGTTCATGTCCTGAAATATATTCATCAGATATTTTTTGAAAATAAAATAAAATTATTAATTTAGATACCTGGAAAAAATGGTGTTACATTACTTATGCACGAATATAAAATTTGCAAAATTGGTGACGACTATTTTATTTTATTTTTATAAAATTTTCCTTGTTAGTAATTGCCTAGGTGGGTTAGTGGACAGTACATCACTAGGTGGACTAATATAAGTGGGCGAACTCTCGCAAAAATACAAGAACCAGTAAGAAAAAATGAATATAACTCATGGACCGCGATGTTATTATAATTATCATCGTTTGCTACACACAACGCTCCTCGCTCGCTATAAATAACATGTATTTATTGATTTAACCTTTTACGCTAATAGCCATATTTGAGAAAATCTCTCAAATAATTTTTATTAGACATAACTTCCTAAAATCCAACGCCGTATCTTTTCCGCCCAAAATGATTTTTTTGGACAAAAATACCCTTCGTCTATCTTCTTTCTAATTTTCTTTCTTCTTCTTACTCAAGAACCCTAACATCTCTTTAAATTTCTTTACTTTAGAAATAAACACATAGTTATTGTAGCTGATCTTTGCCCTCCTTTTTCCTCCATTTCCCCAACCACCTCTGCCAGTTATTTTCCCCAAGTGACCTTACTCTGACACTGACGCTAACTCCGACTTCGGCACTGGTGCAGTCCGATGGAACCTTGACGTCAACAAACAAAAAAAACCCTCATATTCGACCACCACCAACTCGTTGGCATTGATTTGAGATCCAAAAACCTTCATCCTAATTATACCCAAAGCCCTAATTCTGTATATCATATATTCCTAATCAAATTGAGATCTAAATCAAATTAATATATATGTATGTGTGTATTATTAATAACAAATTGCAGGTATTTATATATGTGTGTTATATATACACATATATACCAAAAACATAACACTTTAGATTTCGGGTGGGCGGGGGGGGTTTGATTTCAATGTACTTTTGATTTTGGGTTTGCAAAATTGGTTGAAGTTTTCCATTTTGGAAATTATATTGCATAACTTGTTTACTTGGGTGGGGGTTTTTGATTTTGAGTTTTCTCTCTATAGAAATTTAGGGGGTTTCAGTGGCAAATGTAGGGGGGACCAGGTCCCCCCGAGATATTTTAAACCTTCATTAGTATTAGTATTTTTTTTATAAATATAATTGTTGGCACTCTTTAAATAAAATTATGCATTTTTATTTTGTTATAAATTTTTTTATCTCTAAAAATTGTTTTAGAGTGTTAATTTGTTTTATGGAGTGTCAATAGTTATACCCATTATTATTTATATTATAAATATTCAACAAATTTAAGTGGTTATGATTCCTCTTAATAAATTTATAGAGTATTATATTTTTTATGTTGTGTTTTGGCCTCCCCGTACTCCAAATCCTGGATCCGCCACTGGGGGGTTTGTGTGTTGAAGGATGAAGATCATGTTAGTGGTGGGAAAAAAAGAGGAAATGAGGAATGATGTTGATGAGAGAGAAAGAGAGAGCCATAAATGTGATCATATATATATATATATATATTTGTGTGAATATGGGTCTATGATTAGTGAAGTGATTTTAGAGGGAGAATATCAATTAATGAGAGATTGAGAGGCGAACAACATTTAAAATTTTGTCTGATTTCAATTTCAATGTTTTAGGTTTGAAATTTGATTTTATTTTATAGTTGTATTTGAATGTTAATGTAGAGAGAAAATAAGGAAAGAATGATGAAGACAGAAGAAAAAGATGACAAGACTTAAATGAGAGGAGAGGTATTTTTATCCAAAAAAAATTATTTTAGACGAAAAAGAAACACCGCCAAAATTTAGAGATCATGTCTAATAAAAATTATTTTAAGGGAGTTTTTAAATAAACTCACGAAATTAGTTTTCTCACTCCAATAAGAGAAAACTTTCTTCTTACCCCATTTATTTTTTAAAAAAACTTTCAATTAACCCTAGTGGTCGGTGAGTTTACTGAATGTACTATAGGGACGTTAATTTCGTCGTCACTAAAACTAAAACATAAAAATCTTATATAAACCCATGAAAATATTCTTCTTATCTAGTTAAAAAAAAACTTACACTTCACCAAATCATATTTTTTATCGAAAACATTCCACCCACCCCCATCTATTTTATACACGCCAACGACTTACTACCTCTTTTTATACGTCAAATAATAAATTTACTTTTTTATCGCACATCCATAACATTCATTATTGACCTCACAAAATTCCTAATTTGAGATAAGGTCAAGTCCCATAAGTGACAATTTCAAAGATAGTAAAACATAAATTTGAAAACAAAAAATAAAAATAACAGCACCAATAGTTTTAGACTTTTAGGTGACGAACAGTTTGAAATGAAACACTTGATCAAAGTAAAATTAATTAGTTAACACAAGTTAGTTACGCTGACGGTTACCACTTGTGGGAGTATAGTTTTGAACATTTTGTTCTTGGGCCGAATTAGTTCCAAAATCCCCTCATGGGCCGAATATACAAGGCGGGACCCGAATATCCCAAGGAATGAAAGGAGTCACAGATGAAATCCAATAAGCACAAGGGAACCGTGTGAATTACTGCCGAACAAAAAGACAGATCTGCCGAACATGAGAGGGTTACGCCGATCAAAGATGATATATTTATGAGTAACTTTGGGTATATGGATAAGGATATATACGTACAAGCCAGCTCATCAATGAGAAAAGGATATTCACTGGCGTCGTCCCATGATGAGGGATTACCGTACCAACGAATGGCTGATCAACACGTGTAAAGTGAAGGAAGGTTAGTTATAACAGCTATTTCCTTAACAGAGGGAGAGAGAAGATAGTGCCACGTAAACCCTAAAAATGCCCCAGATAGTAATTTCACTAGTGACCTAATTCATCTTGGGAAACACGAAATGTAAGAGTATAAATAGAAAAGGATGTCCACAAAAACGGGGGGTGAAAAAGAAAAAAGGGAAGGAGAGGAAAAGAGAGAGGTCCAGTGATCATTCTTCCAGTTTGGGCCGGACCTGTATTGAGACGATAAAACACCAACTACAATTTGGCGCCGTCTGCGAGAAAACGCAACAAAAAGCTATTTCTCATATCCTGGTAATCGGATTTCTACCTCTACTCACCTCACCTCACTATTTCTTCTCCGTTATACCTCTTATCCATCTTACGTTCTAGTCGTTTTTTTTGCTTAATTTAAAGTCTCTTGCATAGCCTGTTTAAAATGGTTCAAACTAGAAGTCAACAAATAGGTGAAAATTCAAATTTAGCCCCAGAAACAGATCCAAACCCCAACACGAATGTGAATCCGATTGCAAATAGGCCGGTGGCTGCGGCACCCAGGCAACCCAACCTAGACCATTCACAAACCCACTCATCTAACAACCTCTTTGATCCCAACTATCCCGAAGAGGACGCCCTTGCTCTAAACAAACCAGTCGCAATGGCCAAACTGCGGCGAGAAAATGAAATATTGTCACAACTCCTCAAAGAGCAAATGCTTAAGAAAACGATATGTGAACCATTTAAGTTGGCCGAGCTCAAAGAGGCCGAGACAGTCGTCTCTTCCTCAAAAGATGATCATGACGAAGTCAATTCTAAGAGAGGGTTTCGGGAGGAGATTGTTAATGAAAAGAAGCATCAAGCCAGTCCGAATCGCTCTGGGCATCACAGCGTTTTCGAACGCTTGGGGACAAAGGGAATCTGCAAGAGTACTAGAGGGGTCAAGTCAGTCCAAGTAGTCGATGGAAAGGAAAATTCGTTGAACAATTGGGCCGAGCAGGATTTGCGAAAACTAATTCATTCGACAATCGCCGATAAGACGGAGGATGAGAAATCGGCCGCGCAATTGGCGAGAAGAGCCCTGGGAGAAGATAACGGTTCCCCATTCACCGAGCGAATTCAGAACGCATTACCCCCGAAAAAATTCGGACAACCAAAGTTCAGCATATATGACGGCCGATCTGACCCAGCCGATCATGTTCGCCACTATAAGCAAGTTATGGCCTATTGGAGAGGTGAAAAAGCCCTCATGTGCAGGATGTTTCCCGCAAGCCTTGGAGATACGGCATTGCGTTGGTTTGATAAGCTGCCACCTGCTAAAATCGACAGTTTCAGAGAGCTAGCCGAGCAGTTTGCCGCTCGATTCATCACCAATAGCAGGATGATCAAGGGTCCCGAAGCCCTGACCCAACTCATAAAGAAATCTGGTGAAACTTTGCGTGAGTATTCCCAACGGTAATTCGAATTGTATCAAGAGACAGAGGACTGTGATCCGAGATTCGCCCTTAGCACTTTCAAGTTCGGCTTGCCATATGATGGCAATGGCATTTATAATGATCTCACTCGCCGACCTCCCAAAATATTCAATGATCTGCTCGCACGGGTTGATGAATTCTCGAGGGTGGAAGATGATGACAAGGTTATGAGCAAACAACAGGGTTTCAAGAGAGACAGAAATGTGAACGGCGATCGGAAAGATGACAATCAGGACAAGAAAAATAGAAGAGATACAGATCGAAGGGACAATGCTGATGAAGATAGGAAATCAAACGCTTTTAAAGGCGTGAACACTGTATTTAATAAGCCGATTAGCAAAATCTTGCAGGAAATAAAAGATGAAAGGTTTTTTAAATGGCCAAGGCCTATGCTCAGAGACCCCAAAATGCGGAATTCTTCACTCAAGTGCTTCTATCACAAAGACCATGGACATGCCACCGACACCTGTAGGACTTTGAAGCAATTTTTGAAGGAATTGGTCGAACAAGGCCGACTAACCAAGTACACGAAACGAGATGAAACAAAACCTAATGAACAACCGAGAATGGACAAGGCAAATCGCGATTCGGCTCAGGTGGCCAAACCTGCGGTGGGAACAATCGAAGCCATACATGGCGTTGTTAATAGCACAGAAGCAACGAGGAATTATTTGCGAGCACGGTTGGCGCGAGCAAGGCTATGGGCAGAGGCTCATCCGGTTAAGGAAATCATGTCGGTATCAGCTCCTCCGAAACGAGATCGGGAGAACAATGTTGTCTATCAGCTGTCTTTCTCAGAGGAGGATTTGGAAGGAATAGATGTTCCCCATAATGACGCGTTGGTTATAATGGCCAATATTTGTAACTTCGATGTCAAACGCGTCCTAATCGATCCGGGTAGTTCTTTGGAAGTGATGTATCTGAAAGCGTACAACGAGCTGAAACCGTTTATTTCGAACAAGTCTGTTCGGCAAGTGGATTCCCCCATCTATAGTTTCAGTGGTGACGCGGTCTGGCCGATATGCATTGTCAGTGTCCCGGTACGAATCGGAGAAATGGTTGTAGTAACGGATTTTTTCGTGATGAATGTCGAATCTCCATACAACGCTTTGCTCGGACGAAACTGGCTGGGAGAAATGAGGGCGGTAGCCTCGCCGTTCCATCAGAAACTAAAGTTCCCAACTCCTAAAGGAGTATGTGTGGTCCGAGGCAAGCTAGAGGATGCTAAGTACTGTTTCAATTTGGCAATCAGAGGATCACAGTCAGAAATGAAAGAAACAGTTCGGCCTGAAGGACCGAGACCAGTCTATACCGCTGAACGAGAGAACCAAGAAAACGGGAAAGAAAGTAATACGCCCGAGCCCTCGTGCTAGGGGAAGGGCAAGGAACATTGTCAATAGCAATCAAAGAGCGGTCCCCCTGTTGATAATGGGGTCAGGGGACGACCAAAAGAAAGGGTCTTTGAAGATCTACTCAAAATCCCCACCGTGGAAGGATCGGACGAAATGCAGAAATATTTTTTGATCGGCAGCAGCCTCACAACGGAACAAAGGCAAAGTCTCGCTAATTTTCTGAGAAGAAATGTTGACGTATTTTCTTGGCAGCCACATGAGATGCCCGAGATATCGGCGGACGAAATGTGTCATAGATTACATACAAACCCTACCTTTAAGCCGATTAAACAGAAACGCGCCGAACATCTCCCGAAAAGGCTATGGCTGTGGAAGAGGAAGTCCAAAAATTGCTTAAGGCTGGAGCTATACGGGATGCTGACTTTCCGGAATGGATATCCAATCCTGTGGTAGTTAAGAAGAAGAGCGGAAAATGGAGGGTGTGCGTTGACTTCACTGACTTGAACAAGGCTTGCCCCAAAGATAATTTCCCAATGCCCATAATCGATCAACTGGTCGACTCGGCAGCCGGTCATCAAAGATTCAGTTTCTTGGACGCCTATTCGGGGTACCACCAAATCCCGTTATATGGTCCAGATCAGAATTCTACCGCTTTTGTCACCACAATGGGGTTATATTATTACAAAGTCATGCCCTTCGGTCTCAAGAATGCAGGAGCTACTTATCAACGGCTTGTTACTAAAATGTTCCGAGGTAAAATCGGCAGAACCATGGAGGTTTATGTAGACGACATGCTGGTGAAAAGTAGACAAAAAACCGATCATATTAGTGACTTGGGCGAGACTTTTGAGATATTGAGGCGTTACAAAATGAAGCTGAATGCTGCAAAGTGTACATTCGGGGTTAGTTCGGGAAAATTTCTGGGATTTCTGGTCAACTGCCGAGGAATTGAAGCAAATCCGAAAAAGGTACAAGCAATTACTAACATTCAGAGGCCGACAACCCTGAAGGAGCTACAAAAACTCACGGGTATGATTGCTTCCCTAAACTGATTTATCTCGAAATGTTCTGATAAATGCATGCCTTTATTTAAATCTTTAAAAAGAACAAAAAAGTTTGAATGGACCTCAGAATGTGATCAAGCTTTCGACGAGCTGAAGCAATATATGACCAGCCCACCGCTAATATCCATCCCTGATCCCAACGAACAACTCTTTATGTATTTAGCTTCCTCTGATCGGGCAGTAAGTTCGGCCCTAATCAGAGAACACGGTACTGTGCAAAAGCCTGTATACTTTACTAGTAAATGCTTGATAGGGCCTGAATTAAATTACCTGCCTTTGGAAAAACTTGAATTAGCATTGATAACAGCATCCAGGAAATTGAGGCACTACTTCGACGCTCATCCTATCAAAGTGCTTACTAACAGTCCGATCAAAGCAACCCTCAGAAAGGCCGATTTGTCTGGACGAATGGAGAAATGGTCAGTTGAACTGGGGAGATTCCATATTGAATACGTTCCCCGGACAGCGATCAAAGGGCAGGTACTTGCCGACTTTATTGCCGAATTCACGGGGAACACTGAAGTTCCTGTACAAGGCCAACTATTAAACTGTGGGCAGAGTCGAGATGAGAAACTGACGGCATCAGAACAGCGCGAGCCGATCATAACAACAGCCCCCACTCCAAATTCAGTTCCATGGCACCTGAACATTGACGGGTCGTCAGCAAGTGGCGGGTCGGGAGTCGGCATCGTCTTGAAAACTCCAGAAGGAGCCATCATCGAACAGGCAATTTGGCTTGGTTTCAAAGCAAGCAACAATGAGGCTGAATACGAAGCTCTGATCTTGGGCATGAAAAAGGCCATGCAACTGGGAATCCAGGATTTGATAATCAATTCCGATTCTCAGTTAGTGGCAAATCAACTGACCGGGGAGTATGCGGCGAAAAATGAACGAATGGCAGCGTATATGAATCTGGCTCGAAAGATGTTAAAGAAATTTAATTCCGTGTCTATTGAAAGGTTTCCCAGAGCAAGCAATTCCCATGCGGATGCATTGGCCACTCTGGCCTCAGCAGTAAACTCCAGAATAAAACGAACAGTAGAGGTCGAGTTTGTGCCAACGCCGAGCATAGAAGCGAATGAACGACCAATTGTGTGCAACGTTGAAACAAACTTGGGTGTCAGTTGGATGGACCCCATCATTAATCATCTGAGAGACGGGTCACTCCCGGTCAACAGTACTGAAGCTTATCGTGTCAGAGCCCAAGCCACCAGATATTGGTTATCCGCCGAGCAAAAGCTGTACAAAAGATCCTTCTCAGGACCCTATCTCAGATGTGTTCACCCAAAGCTGGTTCAGCATACCCTTTTCGAACTACATGAAGGAAGTTGCGGTAGTCATACGGGGGGCCGATCTCTAGCCCACAGGGCCAAATCTCAAGGATACTGGTGGCCCTACATGCAGAAAGACGCCGTAGAATACGTGAAAAAGTGCGACAAATGTCAAAAACACGCCCCAATGATTCACCAACATGCTGGCACCCTTCATCCCATTGTTAGCCCCTGGCCCTTTGCCATGTGGGGTTTGGATATCATGGGTCCATTCCCGCGGGCTCCAGGCAACAAAAAATTTCTTCTGGTCGGCACGGATTATTTCTCGAAATGGATAGAGGCAGTACCCTTGGCAAACATAGCTGAATCTAATGTGAGAAATTTTTTGTGGAAAAACATCATCACCAGGTTCGGCATTCCACGGATACTAATCTCCGACAATGGCACACAGTTCAAGAACCAAAGGATTGAAGAATTTTATAACTCCTACGGGATTAAACAACGCTTTTCTAGTGTGGCCTATCCCCAAGGCAACGGCCTGGCCGAAGCATCAAACAAGATAATCCTGGACGGTCTGAAGAAGAGATTAGAGGAAAAGAAAGGAAAATGGGCGCAAGAACTACCATCTGTACTCTGGGCCTTTCGGACAACACCTCGCCGTTCAACGGGGGAAACCCCCTATTCTTTAACCTACAGAACGGAGGCAATCATTCCTCTGGAAGTCGGCTTACCTACCTTGAAAACATCCCAGTTTAAAGAGGGGAACAATCATCAGAAGATGGAAGAAGCATTAGACCTGGCCGAGTCAAGAAGGGAGATAGCTGCAATCCATCTGGCGAATTATCAGAATACCTTGGCTAAACAGTACAAAGCAAATGCCCGATTACGGGAATTTAAGATAGGAGAATTGGTTTTGAGAAAAGTACTTGGCACAGCAATCAAGCCCAGTCACGGGAAACTCCAGCAAAATTGGGAGGGTCCATACGAAATTACCTCGGCAACTGGAACCGGATCCTACTGTCTGCAGGATATGGAGGGTCGTCCGGTACCAAACCCCTGGAATGTGGCCAATCTAAGAGCGTATTTTCACTAATTGTAATCCCAAAGATTGGGTTCCATTACTCTAGCCAATTTGAAAATGTGGAAATTATAAAGATATTCTATTTTTGTGTTCTATCTAATCTTAAAAAAAGACCTTCTTTTACAGAAGGCAATCGTATAAGACCTTGCTCGGCTAAGGCATCAAAATCTTAAAAAGACCTTCTTTTACAGAAGGCAATCGTATAAGACCTTGCTCGGCCAAGGCATCAAAATCTTAAAAAGACCTTCTTTTACAGAAGGCAATCGTATAAGACCTTGCTCGGCCAAGGCATCAAAATCTTAAAAAGACCTTCTTTTACAGAAGGCAATCGTATAAGACCTTGCTCGGCCAAGGCATCAAAATTATAAAAAGACCTTTTTTTACAGAAGGCAATCGTATAAGACCTTGCTCGGCCAAGGCATCAAAATTATAAAAGGACCTTCTTTCACAGAAGGCAATCGTATAAGACCTTGCTCGACCAAGGCATCAAAATTAAAAAAAAAAAAAAAGACCCTCTTTTACGGATGGCAATCGCAAAAGATCTTGCTCGGCCAAGGCATCGAAATTAATAAAAAAAAAAGAAAAACATTCTTACGCAGAAGACAATTATATAAACAAGGCAATAAACATACGAATAAACAAGGCCTTGATCGGCTTAAGCATCAAACATAACCAACAAGAGGTTTTGACTCAAAACCTCGGTAAATCCAGAGATATATAACATAAGATTGAACAAGTGTGTTGCGAACGAAAAAGATCTACTTACACTAGACTCTGTTCCGAATTAGTCAAATCGTTCACTAACTAAACAGAAAATATTCGTCACAATCAATAGAGACAGTTGCAAGGCAATGAATATCTACAAAGTAATATTTCTTCAATTCAAAACACAGATACACTTGGTGGGACTTCAAGCCACATAAATTCCATTAATTCAAAACGCAGATACACTTGGTGGGACTTTAAGGCCCAGAAAAAAAAAAAAAAAAAAAAGAAAAGAAAAGAAGAAAAGAAAGAGAGAAGAAGCCATCTCCATGAAAGGGTACGCCTGCGGTGACCCTCATGACCTTCTCGAGCTGTTTATTAATTTTGTCAAAGCTCTCTTCCAGAGGACCACCTCCGCTTGAAAGACACAAATCGTTCTTTCAAACGGAGAAATCGACCGGCAAGGCGGTCATACTTTTCCCTTAGACGACGATGTTTTCGCTTAAGACGAAGAAAAGCTTCTAACATATTGACCAATTCTGTAGTATCCACCTCTTCAACGCATGGAGAACCGGCATCGGAAATAGATTCGTCACTCAGATCCGCCATTAAAAGAAAACTCTGAAACTAGGACTGTTTTCTAGTCACGTACAAAAAAGAATTAACAACGAAGCAGTCAGGTAGGGATTATATAGGGGATCGAAAGACCCAATGCATTGAATGTCCTAGAAATACGAGAAAGCATTCACTGTTTAATGCCTTCTGCATGCGTCATTTATTGTTCTCTTCATTCGAAGAGTCGATTTGGAGCATATACAAAAAACCCCTTATACTTAATTACACAGTGGCTGTTTCATAACGCCCACGTGGCATACTGTGGGGCATAATCACAACTGATCAATAATAAATCAAAGTACGAGTACGATATATATAAAGAGAAATATGCTCGGCAAAAGAAGACTCGTGTCATACAAAAGCCACAATCGGACAGTGCAAAGAATACTTCATTACAATATTTCACCAAATACCGTCCTTCCAAAATATTTTGTTACAATAAAAAAATAATAATAATAATAAAAAAAAATCACTCAATTCTCGCCCTCATCGGCAACATCAACACCTTCCAGGTCTGACCCCGGAGCAGGGGGTGGTGGAGCGAATAGGTTTGGAGGACAAAGAACTGTCTTATCGAAAAGAGAATCCCCCTCGACAACTCCTGCAGCAGATAAACCAAGTTCATAACCAGCTTTATAGATCATATCTTTTATCTTTATAATCTGGTCTGCTGCTTCATCGGAGGCCTCGTTGTAACCCGTCGTCTCGGCGTTGGTTAATTCTTCAAAATGAAGAGACCTAAGCTCCTCCAACGCTGCCTCGGCCACCTCTTTCTCTTCCTCTCTGGCTTTAGCTACAGCTTGAGCCTTACCATTCTGAGCTAGCATTAGAGAATTCTGAAGATCGGCAACCTGAGCCTGAAGAAGTTGAACTTGGCCCTCGAAATGAGCTTTGTTCTCCTCGGCCGTCCTCGTCACATTGTGATAATCGGCCTGAAGGGAAGAAAGTTGGTTGGTCATATCGTTGACCACGGCTTTAGCTTCCTTAGCTTCCTTCTTAGCCTCCGAAATGTTCTTCTTTAGCCTTGCCACTTTTGCTTTGTGATCTTTTCTGGCTTGCTTATGTCGAGAAATCATTTCGGCGAAGTATTGATTTGACTGTAAAAAAAATACAAATCGAAAAATAGTTCAAACCAAAACAGGAAAAATCGTTGGAAAGAGAATAATAAAGCTCAATAAAAGCAGGAAACAATATCTTACGCCGACTTGACACTGGAAGCCTCTATATTCCAGCTCGGAGAGGGAAACAGACCCCAGCTTTTTGCCGTCCTCTGGCAAAACCATAGCAGTTGCTAAAGCGTGCGCAACCCTACTGCTTGTCAAAGCCGAATCCCTTATGTTAACAGGCCTTTGATCATGAGCTATCCGAGGCTTAATGACGAACTCCTCAGGAAGAGTTTCCTCAGAAGGAATATCCTCCTGGGCCTCAGTTGCTTCAGGATGAGGTGACGAGTCGACCACATGCTCGGCGTCCTCACGAGCCACTTCCTCCTCCTCAACTGGGAGAGGAGAATTCCTTGAAGGCCCAGCCCTCTCAACGTCTGCATCAAAGGAGACACCAGCACGAGTTTCTTCTACGACCGGCTCTTCTTCAACCTCAATGACGGGAGTTTCTTCCCAAGCCACCTTCCTTTTCTTAGTAGGGGGAGTGGCCGAACTCCCCGAGGCCCTATCCTTATAAAGCCGAGCATTCAAGGAGTCCAAAACGCTGCGCCGACCAGCCATCTCCGTATTAGAATATTCAGAAATATGCACCCCGCTCCTAGATCTCCTTCGCAATAGAGGTTCCTCAACCTCTTCTAACTCTTCCTCTTCGGGAGAGTTCACTTCAGTTTCTCCAATATGAGCAGTTAAAGCCGCACCACGCCTCCTCAAAATCGGAATGGCGATGCTCGGCTCTGCGACAGAAACACCCTCGGTATTCTCGGCCTGCAGCACGGGACGACCTACCGGAGGGGCAAAAGCTACTTCGACTGCCGGCCTCTTACTCTTCTTTTTCTTCCCCTTGCCTCTAGTCTCCTGGGTAACCAAAAATCCCGGAAATTCTAAGTCTGGAGATTCCCCAGCAAGAATACGCCGTCGGATACCCTCACTTTTTTGAACCACCCAGGGATTGACTATATTGTGATTTCTGAAAAAGTCATATTCATCCTTATCCACGAGGGGAGCACCAACCCATTTGATAATATTAGTGCGGCTGGAAAAGGAAGCATACGGGGGAGTATAATTCAGAAGAACGTGAGCCGATCTTGGATGGCGAGAAGGCCCTACTTTATCAGGCCCGTCATAGTTAATAGCTGCGTTCAGATGGTCAAGCTCGTCCAAAAGCGGTTTACTGAAACACCTCTTCGCTCCACCAACTACAAAAAAAAAAGAGAGAACCAACTAAAGTAAAACATCAAACAGTTGGTGAACAAGAAATGCAAACATAACATCCATAATAAACAAAATGCAAACCAGGTGCGCCGAAGTGCCTAGGGACGCTTTTGTTAACTGGATCGGGCTCAATATTCCCAGTAAGAAGGACTATGTCGTTAAGGGCCCCCTTATGAGATGATGCAAGCCCCTCAATAATGGAAGGAGAATTGGGTCTCGCCCTCAAGTTCCATTTACCTTCGGACTCAGATAGAAGGTAGCAATACTTGATTTCCTTCAACCCAAGGTTGAGGTTAAGACGTCTATTCAATTCAGATGTGCCCAAAATAATTCTGAGCACATTCGGAGTCAGCTGGCACAAGTGAAAACGGGTATCCCTCAAAAAATCTACTAGTAGAGGATCAAGGGGAACCCTCAACCCAGCAACCTTGAAGAAGGATGTGTAAATGGGATATTCATTGTGAGATGGGAGCAAACCTATTTCTATATCCTTAAAAACGTCCTCACGAGGCTCCGATTTTCTCCAAGAAATCCCATTGGGGATATAGGCCCTCTCGAATTCCAACCTGTCCACATCGGTGTTCAAGGTGTATCTTCCCCTCATGATGATCGACGAAAAACAACGATAACAAGAACTAGGGTTTCGCAAAAAATTAAAAAGGGGAAAATAGGGAACAAGAAATTAGAAACTTACAGAGAAATGGGAACTGCTGATGAATAAGACGAACAACTAATTCGATGAAACGAGCTAAAACAAAACAATCAAATATAGATGTTAAAATTTTTTTTCGGCGGAGATGAGAAGAAAATGAAGAAGTAAGATTTAGGGTTGAAAGAATTATACCTCTCCCTTAAAAGGATGTTTTTTTCTTGTTTCCCTCCAAAAGACGTTTCGTGCTTCGCTGGGTTGTGTGCAAGAAGTGATCTTCAATTAATGAGATTTAACAGTTATCTCATGATGCTCAACCAAAACCAGCGATTAGTAATCTGACACGTGGAACTTGTTCACAAATTTTAAAATTTTTCAAAAACATATATATATAATAAAAGGGAATAAAGATAAAGGGCTGTTCTGAAGAAGATTAAGCCTCCGAACTCATGGGAATACAATGACTTGAAGGCTTGGGGGGCAATTGTGGGAGTATAGTTTTGAACATTTTGTTCTTGGGTCGAATTAGTTCCAAAATCCCCTCATGGGCCGAATATACAAGGCGGGACCCGAATATCCCAAGGAATGAAAGGAGTCACGGATGAAATCCAATAAGCACAAGGGAACCGTGTGAATTACTGCCGAACAAAAAGACAGATCTACCGAACATGAGAGGGTTACGCCGATCAAAGATGATATATTTATGAGTAACTTTGGGTATATGGATAAGGATATATACGTACAAGCCAGCTCATCAATGAGAAAAGGATATTCACTGGCGTCGTCCCATGATTTGGGATTACCGTACCAACGAATGGCTGATCAACACGTGTAAAGTGAAGGAATGTTAGTTATAACAGATATTTCCTTGACAGAGGGAGAGAGAAGATAGTGCCACGTAAACCCTAAAAATGCCCCAGATAGTAATTTCACCAGTGACCTAATTCATCTTGGGAAACACGAAATGTAAGAGTATAAATAGAAAAGGATGTCCACAAAAACGGGGGGTGAAAAAGAAAAAAGGGAAGGAGAGGAAAAGAGAGAGGTCCAGTGATTATTCTTCCAGTTTGGGCCGGACCTGTATTGAGACGATAAAACACCACCTACACCACTAGCTAATAATAAAATTTCAATCTTCATGATATTTATGTCTCATATACGACTGTATTTAATGAATTAGAAAAATAAAATATTTTTTTTATAAAAACAAAGCATTTATTAAAATATTTTGGAAACAAAGTTGGAGAGGTCTAAATCTCGAATAAATTCATTTAAGGGATTTGTTAGCAAATTATATGCTGATTAAGGTTCAAATGACACTTAATCCTATAAAATTGAATAATCAAATCAACTTAAAATAGAGTTTATAAAGTCATTAAATCTTTTTTTTTGTAGTTAAACTTTTTATTTTTGTAAAAAAGCATTGGGGTAAGGATAAGAGGAACTAGAGTTTTAGAATTATTTGTTGAAAAGAATGAAAATTTTTAATTTTAAAAAATTTAAATTGGTGAAAAGATAAATTATTAGCAGTTTCTTTAAATACAGAAGTTGGAGTGAGAGAAAGGATCTTATGCCATTTTTTAAATTAAAATTGACAAATATTAGTATTAGCACACGGTTAAATCAATTAAGCCCTAAATAAAAACCAAAATCTCCCCTAAATTCTATCATTGACTACAACAAATCCGAACAGTGTTATCACCAACAACATCGGAAAATAATCGATAATCTCCGATGGATACAGCTAGATCACCCCTCCCACCTCACGTCCTCGTGTTCCCGATACCGATCCAAGGCCATGTCAACTCAATGCTCAAACTCGCGGAACTCCTCTGCCTCGCAGACCTCGACGTCAGCTTTATGGTCTCAGATTTCTGCCACACGCGCCTCCTCCGCCACACCAACATCGAGTCTCGCTTTTCCAAGTACCCCGGCTTCAGGTTCCAGACCATCTCTGACGGACTCCCCGACGACCACCCACGCGCTGGCGAGAAGATCATGGATATTATGCCTTCGATGAAAAAGGTGACGGGGCCACTGTTTAAGAAAATGATGGATGAGAGTGGCTGTTTGGTTGCGGAAGGGAGAAGGCCGGTGACTTGTATTATTGCGGACGGGGTGTTGAGCATCGCTGGGGATTTGGTGGAGGAGAAGGGGATTCCGCTTATTTATTTCAGGACGGTGAGTGCTTGTTCGTTTTGGGCTTGTTACTGTATTGAGGAATTGATTGAAGCTGACGAGATTCCTGTTAAAGGTAATGTTTTCAGCTACTTGCCTACTTCGAATGAAAAAAATTCTTCTCTTTGAAATTTGTTTGTTCTGGGTCAAACACGTCACTATTGAACTTCAAAACCGAATTATGTAAGACCTAATACAAAATACAAATAATTTTAAGCAGAAATATGAAAAATAATTATTATTTTAGGCCTTGTTTAATTGTAAGGTTGAAAAAGAAAATATATAAGGTTAGTTTGGTAAAAAGATGAAAAATAAATTGAGTAATAAAGGTGATATTCATTTTATTTTTAAGTTTTTTCATAATTTTTTTTTTATTTGATAGTGAGTAAAAAATTTTAAATCAAAAATATTGAAGGATGGAGATATATACTCAAAATGAGTAACATTTTTTATTTTACTTTTTATCTTTTAAGTAAATTAGCAAAATTTTTTTTTTCTTATCTTTAGAATCAGACGGAGTCGTAAATAATTATTGTAAAAGGACTTCGAATGTGACGCAAAAAAAGTGATTTAGCCGAGTGATAAAAAAGTATATCCGACCACCCAATAAATGAACTTCTGATACATCATTAACATCAGCTGGAAACCACCCTTGCACCTTTGTTTGCATTGGTAATTTAAATCCATTGCTTATACTAATTTTTCTTCTGAGGTCTCGTTTGATTAATTGATTTAAATATTTAAAAAATGAAAGTTTTTTTTTTCCTTCATTTAGCAAATTTAAATTTTACAAACACTGTTTTGACATAAGGGGAAGCAAGGGGGTAAAGTCATTTCTCTTAAAATTCATGAAATTTATTTTTTCTTATTTTTTCTAACATTTATTATAAAAATTTTGGACAACAATACCCTTACTTAAATACTTTTCATACTGTACTAAATATAAGAAAAGAAACTTGACAGGAATTTTAGTTTCCTTCTTTCATGAGAAAGATAAACGAATTAATTTCCAACCCCCCCTCCCCCTAAAATCAAACGAGGCCTAAACGGAGAAAAACTTTAAAAATCTGCTTTTGACTTTTTAATATGGGTAGCAAATTAGCAATAGGGATACTAAATTAAATAACTAAGTTTATTAGATTAAATGATGCATCAGAAAGTTTGTTAGTTAATATTTTGAAGATACATTGTACGTTAGTATGCACTTTTTGATGAATCATTTGATCTGATAATTCAGTACACCTATCATTATTTTATGTTTCGAAAATTGCAGTACTATTTGTATAATTGTTGAAGACTTGAAGTACAGTTTCATTCCAAATATGGAATTAAAGCTTTTCAATTCAAGATTTGGGATTCCTAAGGATGATAGATTTCTTGCAACTAAATAACACTCCTTCAAAAGTTTCATTTTAACTTAATCTATATAATAGGGGGCTATTATTTACACCCTCCAATTTGTTACTAACACGACCTTTGTCACAAACACCCCTCTTATGTCAATTTTTAGTCACTAACATTTTCCACCCAATTAAAAGTTAATAAAAACATTAATTAAAACTAAAACTACTTAACATTAAAAAAGGAAGAAGTCATTTACATCTCTCACTTAATGACAGGTGAGTGGATTCACGCACACTCACCCCACATCAAGTGCATGTGTTATAAGTGGCTTGCCTAATAACACACACTCGTCTCACATGAGGTGAGTGTGTCTGTACACACTCGCCTTATTTGAGGAGAGTTGTAACTAGATTACTTTTCTTATATAAAGCGAGTTAATCCTGGACATAACCCGTTTTATACTCTGTTTTGGGGATTACATTTTTGTTTAAATTTGAATGTTGTATAATGATGTATGAAAGCTAATATACACATTAATACACCAATAATAGCAATTATATTACATCTTTGGCTTCATTTTGGAGTGGAATTTCACCAACAACTTTTTCTTTCTCCACCATCTCATGAACAATGCTTCTTATTTATCATAATCCAAGCTTCAAATTACCCGCCAATAATGTTTGTGCTTCGATTTGGTTGTGGTTTCTTGATTTTGAGAGCTCAAGTGATAAAGAAGTGAGTCTCATGTCTCTCTATCATTTTACTTGAATCAATGGAATGTGATTGTGAATGGGGGGAAATGAGAGATATATGTTTAATTATTTGGGTTATTGTTAGATTAGTTTATTAAAAAATGAATAAATAAATAGGTTAATGTTTTAACCATGGGGTAAATAATTTAAGTGATGGTTAAGTGAGAAGTTGTTTGTGACAAAAAAGTAGGGTGTTGAAATGTGTTTTTTTATCAAATTATAGATTGTGGTGTTAGTGACAAAATTGGGTGTGTAAATAATAGCCCCCATATAATAAGTCGCAAGGGTATTTGAATCCCAAAATATACGTCTCTTGTAAAAAATCGTGTGCATGAAAATCACTCTTACACAAAACCAACATATTAGACTAATTTGTGTATTTTATTTTTTCCGCTTCTCTCTCCTACTCTCACCCACACATCTCCTTTAAATGTTTTTTGAAATGATGCTAGTATTTGGCACAGGTTGGGATCTAGTATATATATACTTGAAATTCTTTAATTTGAATGTATGGCTGCATTTCTCTAGTCACATTATTGCCATTTACCTTCAATTTTCACAGGAAATGGCATGGACCTGCTTGTGACAAGTGTGCCGGGCATGGATGGCTTTCTTCGGCGCCGTGACCTGCCGAGTTTCTGCCGTGTCAACGACATCAACGAGCCGAAGCTGCAAATCCTCAAATCTGAAAGCCGACAAACACCACGAGCCCAAGCAGCCATAGTCAACTCCTTTGAGGACCTAGAAGGACCAATAATCTCTCACATACGCACTCAGATACCGCGTCTCTACCCCATCGGACCGCTCCACGCCCACCTCAAATCCCGGCTCGCATTAAAAACCAACCAACAATCGAAAACTGATCAATCATCATACTCTTCCGGAAGTTTCTGGGAAGAGGACCGAACCTGTGTCGATTGGCTCAACTCTCAACAACCCAAATCGGTCATCTATGTGAGCTTTGGAAGCGTTACGGTGGTCACAAGAGACCAACTCTTGGAGTTTTGGTACGGTTTGGTGAATAGCGGTCAAAAGTTCTTGTGGGTAATGCGGCCGGACTCCATTGCTGGAAAAGACGGCGAAAGTCAAATTCCAGTGGAGTTAGAGGAAGGCACGAAGGCCCGAGGGTTCATGGTGGGGTGGGCCCCCCAAGAAGAGGTTCTGGACCACCCTGCCATTGGTGGGTTTTTCACTCACAGTGGGTGGAACTCGACTTTGGAGAGTGTATACGCGGGCTTGCCAATGATTTGTTGGCCGTATTTTGCAGACCAGATGATTAATAGTAGGTTCGTGGGCGAGGTTTGGAAGCTTGGTTTGGATATGAAAGATTCGTGTGATCGAATTACAATTGAGAAGATGGTGAGGGAGCTTATGGAGGTGAGGAAGGATGAGTACTTGGACAGGGCGGGTCAAATGGCCGCGTTGGCCAAAAAAAGTGTTAGCGAAGGTGGGTCCTCGTACTGTAACTTGGATCGTATGGTTGAGTACATAAGATCGTTGATCGTTTGATCATGTATTAGTTGAAGTTTTAGTTTCGCTTCCAATTTGTTGCTTCCCTTGCATGGAGAAATTTAATGTGATGATAGACTTGTATGGAGATTCAGTATTGGATCTATTGTACCTTAAAGATTGATTGTATAATTAAGTTTTTCCATAGGTCTAATTGTACCCTATAATTGTATGGTCTCATCCATATTTTATCTGCTGCTCAGTTATTGCAAAAGCTAGAGCTAATAAAAACAGAGACGTTTTGTTGATTGTTGTGGCTTGTGGTGTTTATACTCTTTTTTAGGCATTTTCATTTTGCAACTTAGTTTGGCTACTACTTAGAAATAATGATGATAAATTATAATGTTCTGTCTACAAAATAAGGAGACCAGACATTAGTGTGGCATAAGTGGTAAAACACTCCCCGGTTGGGAGAAAAATCTGTTTTGTTGTCCCACCCCTTCTCTACAAATCAAACCTTAGGAAATGAGGTGATCGATCCACCTTCAAACTCTAAATAAAAAAGCTACTAAAAAATAAATTAGTGAAAAATAAGAACCTTTAATTTGCACGTTGCACTTGCAGGTTAGACAAAATAATAAAAAGATTACGAAGGTAAATAAGTTCCAGTGGAATTTGAGTTACCACTTACGAAAACTCAATTGAGAATTTTTCTATCCTAAACTCAAGCGCCCCTTTGGTTTTGTTTGTTCCGAAATTTTAAATTAGTAAATTCACAATAAGACTCTCTCACAATTTATATATATAGGTTAAATTATAAGTTACTGAAACTTAAACCTTACACGTGAAATCACTATTTAAATTTTAAGAATGAACAAAATAATCGAATCAATAGAGCACTAAATAGAGTCAAGATGTACTAACAATAAAGATCATGGTACTAATTTATTCGCGAATGTTGTTGTCATTAACATCTTTTTGTGAGAAATTAGGCTTTGGGCTTTCTAACTTAGGCCTCGTTCACTTGCCACTTATTTGCCACTTAAATCTGAAAACTTAAAATTTTCAGATTTAAGTGGTTGTAAAAGTTGTTCACTAACTAAAAAAATTAAGTGGCCACTTATTTACCACTTAAAACTAAAATTTTCATCCAAAAAATAAGTGGCAAAGTTGCCACTTAAATCTGAAACTTAATTTTAAAGAGTAAAAAAGACTATTTTACCCTCCCTCTTTTCTCAAAATTACACAAAAATACTCACCCTTCTATCAAATTACTTCGCGATCTCCCGCGCCGCTCGTCCGTCTCATCTCCCGCGCCGCTCGTCCGTTGATCTCTCTCTCGCTCTCTCTTTAACACACACACACGCATTACACACACACAGCAACGCACACAGCAACGCACAGACACACACACAGAGCAACGGCACAGACGACACACACACACAGCAACGGCACAGACCACACACACAGAGAGCAACGGGACAGCCACACACACACATGGTCATAATAAAAAAATTCAGATTTTGTGAGAAATTCAGAGTAAACAAACAGCTTTTTCAGTTTTCAGTTTTCAGTTTTCAGTTTCAGTTTTCAGTTTTCAGATTTCAGTTTTTTTACTAAACGGCACCTTAGTCATAGACTTGAGGATCCATAATCTGGAGAATACAACATAAAAAAGTCCTATATCTAAATGCTATATTTATTATTGATATAATATTGCTATTTATAAAAAGTGGCTTGATACTTACAGTATCAATTTAATTAAAAGAGCCACTAAATATAGGTTATATATTTGCCATCTAAATCTTTACCACTTTCAATAGAAAAAAGCACGAGCTCGGTAACTAATTAATTATATTGTATTATTATATAAATAAATTGTGAATATCTCTTTTTTAAAATAATTAAATTAACTTACACATGTGTGATTTAATTTGAAGAAAAAATAAGTGACCTAATAAGTAAACTATAAATATAAGTCTATTTGGCATAAGTCAAATGTTTAGTATTGGACTGTGTGTGTGTGGGTGGCGTGGGGGGAGGTTGAATTTTTCATTATTAGTAATATTTTTTATTACGTATAAATATTTTACACTGTATTAAGCCTTTTCAAATATTTTTTTCCTAATATTTTTTTGTAACATTTTGCACTTTTTTACTGCCTTTCTCTTAAAAACCTATAAACACAAACTTTGACTTGTAAACAATGGAATTTACCATGAAGAAAACAAAATGCGACAATTGCATGTCTTTTTCAATTACCTTATTTTCATCTTGTTTTTGCGTTAATTACTTTTATGTTAAACTTTTTTTTTTGTTTGCTTGAGCTTTGGTTCCCCTAAGTTCAAAATTTTAAATTTATCACTATTCATTTTATGCATTTATTTTATTCATAAAAAATGAAAAATTAAATAAATAATTCAAAAGTCTCCCATAACTTGTTAAAAGTCCTTATAGATAAATAAAATAAATAAATATTCATTGTTCGGGGGGCAAAGGTCGAAAGCTTTACACCAATTCACAACAGGCTTCAAGTTGGGCATACCCATTCCATTAAATCGAAATCAATGTCATAAGAAAGGCCGCGCCATATAGAATTAGAAATGTTTTTTTTTTCCTTACCTATAACTCTTATTATTAATTTTTATTGGGTGTGTTATATGACTTGTATGTTTATTATATTTTATGAATATATAATTAATATAATGCATGTTAATAAAAATAAGTAATAAGAATATATATCATTACCGGAGTACATGTTGGAAACAATGATTTGAGTGCGCTACAATTTTTTAAAAGTGTTTTATTATATTATTTTTTGATAAAAAATAGCTTATGTTTAAACCCTCTCTCTACCTCCTCCTCCTTCTTAATCAAACCATTTAGATTTATCGCTTGTATAAAGATAATTCTGAACCCTCTTAAAAATGGGCTTCTTTGTTAATCAAATGCTATAAAAATCATTTGGTGCAATTGCCATGTTCCAAAGGTTTGAGTTAATAGAGGAGTATGCTTCACTTATGTTACGCACTTTTGGATGCAATTCTTTACTTGATGGGGGAAGAAATTATGGCATTGCATATTTAGTTGAATCTAAACGGGACTAGTTCCATTTTTGGTACTATAACCAACCACAATGTTCTTTAGTTGTTTTCAAAACAAGCAAAATTATACCTTCTATTTTAAATCGATAATTTTACGTTAACATTAGTATATTTAATGAAAATATTAATTTTAATTTAGTCAATTATTAATTATATTATACAACTTAGTTTATGTTGTGAAATATATATATCAAATAATTTTTAAAAATAAAATAAAATTATTAATTTAGATACCTGAAAAAAATGGGTTACGTTACTCATGCATATATATAAAAGTTGCAAAATTGGTGACGACTCTTTTATTTTATTTTTATTTTTGTAGAATTTATTCTTGTTGGTAATTGCCTAGGTGGGTTGGTGGACAGTGAACGTAAGTGGTTAACTCCCGCAAAAATACAGGGACCAGTAAGAAAAAGCGAATACAACTCGTGGACCGCGAGGTTATTATAATTATCATCATTTGATACACACAACGCTCCTCACTCGCTATAAATTAAAACCAAAATCTTCCCCAATATTCTATCATTGACTACAACAAATCCGAACAACAGCACCATCACCAACAACATCGGACAATAATCTCCGATGGATACAGCTAAATCACCCCTCCCACCTCACGTCCTCGTGTTCCCGTTACCGATCCAGGGCCATGTGAACTCCATGCTCAAACTCGCGGAACTCCTCTGCCTTGCAGACCTCGACGTCAGCTTTATGGTCTCAGATTTCAGCCACACGCGCCTCCTCCGCCACACCAACATCGAGTCTCGCTTCTCCAAGTACCCCGGCTTCAGGTTCCAGACCATCTCCGACGGACTCCCCGACGACCACCCACGCGCCGGCGAGAAGATCATGGATATTATGCCTTCTATAAAGAATGTGACGGGGCCACTGTTTAAGAAAATGATGGATGAGAGTGGCTGTTTGGTTGCGGAAGGGAGAAGGCCGGTGACTTGTATTATTGCGGACGGGGTGTTGAGCTTCGCCGGGGATTTGGCGGAGGAGAAGGGGATTCCGCTTATTTATTTCAGGACGGTGAGTGCTTGTTCGTTTTGGGCTTGTTACTGTATGGAGGAGTTGATTGAAGCTGATGAGATTCCTGTTAAAGGTAATGTTTTCAGCTAAAAATTCTTCTCTTTGAAATTTGTTTATTCTTGGTCAAACACGTCATTATTAAACTTCAAAACCGAATTATGTAAGACCCAACACAAAATACAAATAATTTTAAGCAAAAGCATAAAAAATAATTACTTGTTTAGTTGTAAATAATTATTGTAAAAGGAGACGAAAAAAAAAGTGATTTAGCCGAGTGATAAAAAAACAGTATATCCGACCAACCAATAAATGAGCTTCTGATACCTCATCGTCAGCTGGAAACCACCCTCGCACCTTTGTTTGCATTGGTTTAAATCCATTGCTTATACTATTTAAAGGAGTCAAGACAGTTAAAAATCTGCTTTTGACCTTTTAATATGGGTAGCAATAGGTATACCAAATTAAATAACTAAGTTTATTATATTAAATGATGCGTCATAAAATCCGTTAGTTAATATTTTAAAGATACATCATACATTAATATATACTTTTTGATACACCATTTAATCTGATAATTCAATACACCTATCATTATTTTATGTTTCGAAAATTGCAGTACTATTTGTATAATTGTTGAAGACGTGAAGTACAGTTTCATTCCAAATATGGTATTAAAGCCTTTCAATTCAAGATTTGAGATTCCTAAGGGTGATAGATTTCTTGCAATTAAACAACACTCCTTCAAAATTTTCATTTTAACTTATCTATATACATATATAAAATAAGTCGCAAGGGTATTTGAATCTCAAAATATATGTCTCTCATCAAAAATCTGTGTGCATGAAAACCACTCTTACACAACACCAACATATCAGACTAATTTGTGTACTTTATTTTGTCCGCTTCTCTCTTCTACTCTCACTCACACATCTCCTTTAAATGCTTTTTGAAAAGATGGTAGTACTTTGGCACATGTTAAGATCTAGTATATATATACTTGAAAGTCTTTAATTTGAATGTATAGCTGCATTTCTCTAGTCACATTATTGCCATATACCTTCAATTTTCACAGGAAATGGCATGGACCTGCTTGTGACAAGTGTGCCGGGCATGGATGGCTTTCTTCGGCGCCGTGACCTGCCGGGTTTCTGCCGTGTCAACGACATCAATGAGCCGAAGTTGCAAATCATCAAGTCTGAAAGCCGACAAACACCACGAGCCCAAGCAGCCATAGTCAATTCCTTTGAGGACCTAGAAGGACCAATAATCTCTCACATACGCACTCAGATACCGCGTCTCTACCCCATCGGACCGCTCCACGCCCACCTCAAATCCCGGCTCGCATTAAAAACCAACCAACCATTGAAAACTGATCAATCATCATCCTCAACCGGAAGTTTCTGGGAAGAGGACCGAACCTGCGTTGATTGGCTCAACTCTCAACAACCCAAATCGGTCATCTATGTGAGCTTTGGAAGCATTACGGTGGTCACAAGAGACCAACTCTTGGAGTTTTGGTACGGTTTGGTGAATAGCGGTCAAAAGTTCTTGTGGGTAATGCGGCCGGACTCCATTGCTGGAAAAGACGGCGAAAGTCAAATTCCAGTGGAGTTAGAGGAAGGCACGAAGGCCCGAGGGTTCATGGTGGGGTGGGCCCCCCAAGAAGAGGTTCTGGACCACCCTGCCATTGGTGGGTTTTTCACTCACAGTGGGTGGAACTCGACTTTGGAGAGTGTATACGCGGGAGTGCCAATGATTTGTTGGCCGTATTTTGCAGACCAGATGATTAATAGTAGGTTTGTGGGCGAGGTTTGGAAGCTTGGTTTGGATATGAAAGATTCGTGTGATCGAATTACAATTGAGAAGATGGTGAGGGAGCTTATGGAGGTGAGGAAGGATGAGTACTTGGAAAGGGCGGGTCAAATGGCCGCGTTGGCCAAAAAAAGTGTTAGCGAAGGTGGGTCCTCGTACTGTAACTTGGATCGTATGGTTGAGTACATAAGATCGTTGATCGTTTGATCATGTATTAGTTGAAGTTCTATTGTACCTTAAGATTGATTACAATGTTCAGTATTGGATGGAGAAATTTAATGCGATGGAGAAATTTAATGCGATGATAGAATTGGATGGATATTCAGTATTGGATCTATTGTACCTTAAGATTGATTGTAAATTACAGTTTTTCCATAGGTCTAATTGTACCCAATAATTATATGGTCTCCTCCATATTTTATCTGCTGCTCATTGCTTGCAAAAGCTAGAGCTAATAAAAACAGAGACATTTTGCTGATTGTTGTGGCTTGTGGTGTTTCTACACCTTTTTAGGCGTTTTCATTTTGCCATTTAGTTTGGCTACCACTTAGAAATAATGATGATAAATTACAATGTTCTGCCTACAAAATGAGGAGACCAAACACTAGTGTAGCTTAAGTGGTAAAACACTCCCTAGTTGGGAGAAAAGTCTTTGTTTTATTGTCCCACCCCTTCGCTGCAAATCAAACCTTAGGAAAGGAGGTGATCGATTCACCTTCAAACTCTAAATAAGAAGCAACTAAAAAATAAATTAGTGAAAAATAAGAACCTTTAATTTACAGGTTGCACTTGCAGGTTAGACAAAATAATAAAAAGATTAAGAAAGTAAATAAGTTCCAGTGGAATTTGAGTTACCACTTATGAAAATTCAATTGAGAATTTTTCTATCCTAAACTCAAGCGCCCCTTTGGTTTTGTTTGTTCCAAAATTTTAAATTACTAAATTTACAATAAGAGTCTCTCAAAATTTAAATAAATAGGTTAAATTATAAGTTACTAAAACTTAAACCTTACACGTAGAATCACAATTTTAAATTTTAAGAATGAACAAAATAATCAAATCAAACGAACACTAAATAGAGCTAAGATCTACTAACAATAAACATCATGGTACTAATTTAGTCTTGAATGTTGTTGTCGTTAACATCTTTTTGTGAAAAATTAGGCCTTGGCTTTCTAACTTAGTCATAGACTTGAGGATCGTTAATCTGGAGAATACAACATAAAAAAGTCCTATATCTAAATGCTATATTTATTATTAATATAATATTGCTATTTATAAAAAAGTGGCTTGTTACTTACAGTATTAATTTAATTTAAAGAGCCTAAAAATAGGTTATATATTTGTCATCTAGATCTTTACCGCCGTTTAATGTTAAGGACTCACTTTCAATAGAAAATCACGAGTTCGATAACTAATTCATTATATTATATTATATAAATAAATTGTTAATATCTCTTTTTAAAAATAATTAAATTAACTTGCACATGTTATATGATGGTGCTAAAAACTAGGAGGGTATTTTAGACTATACAATCAATGATTGTGTCAAATGATTGAAACAATAAATATGAAGAATCTAAGAGAGTTAAAGATTTAAAGAAGAGGTTGGTTTCGTATGAACATCTGGGTTAGTCCTCCTCTATGTAATATAGCTAAGAGCCCGGCTCACCTTGTATTGATGATAAATTAATAATTGATACAAACTCACAAAAATTTCTCTAGTTAAGCTATCATCACAATATAACAATAAAAGTGGACTCGGGCTACCCTAATGCTCAGCCACTAGGTGCCTAAGCTCTCGTCTCTCTTGTATCTTTGCTATTGAATGCTGAATCCTTTTTTTCTCTTGGAGTAATTGCTTATCCTAGTTAGATGGAGATTATTCTATAGTGTCTTTTTCAGATGATCGGTCCGAAGAGTAAATGCTGGTATTCTCCTTCTATATATATGACTGAGAGAAGATGTGTGGCAGAGCTTTGCGAGCATGTCTGAGACTATGCCTTGATCATCACCTAACTCCGATCTTGCTTTTTCATGATTTTTGGTGCATTAAATGCAGTTTGTATGCATTTAATGAAGGTGATGAACATTCTGTATCTTCTGCAAGGCAGGTGGCAGTCGCCCATGCTATCTGTCAGCTATTCTGTTAAAGCGGTTAGATGAGGGAGCTCCAGAGCTCGTCCAAAGAGCTCTGAGTCCCATGGTTTAGATTGCGGAATCGATCCCTGAGAAGGTATCCAATCGCTGATGAGCTTTGCCTTCCTCGTTGTACTCAGATGGAGCTCCTCTTGCCGCATCAGAACAGGTTGTTGACGTGGATGGCCACGTGTCAACTCGTGGTGGGACAGATAAAATAGATTATTAATTTACACCATCAAATGCAATTCACCACGAAGAAAACAAAATGTGATAGTTGCATATCTATTTCAATTACCTTATTTTCATCTTGTTTTTACGTTAATTACTCTTTTTTTTGAAACATACGTTAATTGCTTTTATGTTAAACAATTTTTTTGTTTGCTTGAGCTTTGGTTCCTCTAAACTTAAAAATTTTAATTTATCACTATCTATTTTAAGCATTTATTTTATTAATAAAAAAATACAAAATTAAATAAATAATTCAAAAGTCTCCCATAGCTTGTTAAAAGTCCTTATATAGATAAATAAAATAAATAAATATTCATCGTTCGGGGACCAAAGGCCGAAAGCTTTACACCAACTCACAATAGGCTTCAAACTAGGCGCATCCATTCCATTAAATCGAAATCAATGTCATAAGAAAGGCCGTGCCATTATAGAATTAGAAATGTTTGTTTTCTTACCTATAACTCCTATTATTAATTTTTAGTGGGGGTGTTATATGACTTGTATCTTTATTATATTTTATGAATATATAATTTATATAATGCATGCTAATAAAAGTAAATAATAAGAATATTTGGTAAGTGTATGTATCATTATTTTATAAAATTAGTGAAACGGTGACACATTATTTTTAATGTAGAAAAGCCACCCGTGTAACCCAAAACAACATGCATAAAAGTAGGGCTGGGATAATAAATCGAAAAACCGAAAACTGAACCGAAAAAAACGAAAAAAAATTGATTCGGTTTGGTTATTATTATTAAAGTGGACATTTTTAACGGTTCGATTCCTAATAGTTATTAACGGTTCGATTCTCGGTTCTTTGATCAATTTAATTAAAGGAATTGTTAGGAACCGTTTTAACGGTTCTAATGGTTTTAACGATTCCCCGAATAACCATTAGACTGGTTTTTCACCAATTTTAAGAGTTTTAACGGTTCTAATGACTCCCCGAAAAACCGTTAGAACAATTTTTGGCCGGTTCCTACGATTATTAATAGTTCCCCGAAGAACCAGTAGAACCGAATCGTTAGAACCGGTTCAGTTCCATTTTCGGTTCTTGAACAAAAATGCTCAAAACCGAACCGTTTTTAACTTTCGGTTCTCGATTCCGGTTCTTATCATTTAGGACAAGAACCGAACCGGTCCCAGCCCTACATAAAAGAATTTTAATTTTTCTTTTTCTTTTTGACCACAAAAAATACCTCTATATCTTTTACTACACGCATATACACATTTATTATGTATTATTTTTAGACGCATATATTTATATTTACACCTGTTTTAATATAGAATGCAAATGATACAGCATAAAAAATTGATGATTCAATGATAAACATATTTACATTTTTTTTTTCTATTTTCCAACTTAAAAAAGAAAAAAATACAGTAAATAACTAAAATGGCCACTAAATTTTTGATCTAACATCATTTTGAATATCAAATTTTAAAACGAACTATTTTGGTTATCAAACTTTAGAGTGAGTACCACTTTGACCATTCCGTTTATTTTGGCTCGTAAATTTAATACATTTACGTGACACACAATTTCGTGAAAGGTTATTTTAGTCATATTCTAACAAAATGATATTTTTATCTAATAATTTTTGCCAAAATAAAATACACGCAATGTTAAAATATAAAAATATTTTTAATAAATATCATAATTTGAGTTATTTTTTTTTTTTTTTTTTAATAATAATAATAAAAAGAATGAAAGGAAAATTAAGGAAATGTTTGTTTTCCTTGCACTGCATTGAAACTAACATTTCATTTGGAACAAAGAAAAAAAACTACGGAGTAGTATTTTATATGTATACTGGCAATGTTCTCTTTGACTTAGTCAAGCGAACTGTATCCGTCAAATCCACGGCCCAGATTCTATCTCCTTAGGGTTTTTACCAAATTTAATTTAACTACTATATAGCAAACACACATACAAAGTCGTCACTTTGCAGTGTGCAGTCCAAAGCTGCCCTCCAAACCTCACATTCGAACCCTATCTCTACCCATCCCCGGCGCCGCCGTAGTCTCCGCCGGTGATCTACCTCCGTCTGTCGCCGATTAGCCGACAAATCCACCTATATCCCTTACAATTCCCTCTCCTCTAATATATCAATTTTATCCCTATCAAAAAAAAAAGAGAAAAAGAAAAGAAAACAAAACAAACTTGCAAAACAATTCAATTCCTAGGTTTATCTTTTCTTTGGAATCAGTTTGGCTTCTTATTTTAATATAAATAAGAAGAGGAGAGGGAAAAAAAAGAACAAAAAAAATTGAAAAAATTGTGAAAAAGAAAAATCAGGGTTTGTGTTTGAGATGGCGGCTCAGGTTCAACAAGTTCAGCAGCCTCAGGCGGGGAATGCTGTTGGGAACCAGTTCGTTCCGACCTCGCTTTATGTAGGTGACCTTGAGTGGAATGTGACCGATTCGCAGCTTTATGATCTGTTCAACCAGCTAGGTCAAGTGGTTTCTGTTCGAGTTTGTAGGGACCTGTCTACTAGGCGCTCACTCGGCTACGGCTATGTTAATTATGCCAATCCTCAAGATGGTTAGTCTTCAATGCATTTGTAGTTGCTTTGATTGAGATTTTTGTTGTGTTTATGCATCTATTGAGTTTCGATTCAAAGGTGGTAATTAAGTATCCAATTATAGCATTTTGGGGGAAATAGATTAGATTAATTATTGGAATTTACAATTAGGTTGAAGTTCATCTCTCCACATTTATGTTACTAGCATTAGCCAACCATAATAATTTAGGCAACCATCACAATGTAGGCAGTATTATAGCCACTTAACCTTGTAATAAAGCAATCAGTTCATAATATTCTTCAAATATGCTAAATTGTTCTCTTGTATCTATTCATCTATACAACAAGGGAGAATGCTTTTTGAATCCTAAAAATGTATTAAGGGTTAAAAGATTGCTTGGATGAGATTGAAAGATACTTTTTCACAGGTTGATCTTGCCTTTGACACAGGTTACGACTATTATCTATCTAATAAAGGAGAATGGTACTTAAGGTGCAAAGCGTGTTTTGGTTACATGGTCCCCATTGGGGTCTAGCCATTAAGTGACATGTGAGGTGTATGCCAACTTGAGCTGATGTACGAATTTTGCAAACATGACCAAAAATTGGATTTTCTTCTTTGTTTGTGATGATAAAGGGAAAAGAGATGTACAGTGATATATAATTATACAACTTGCATTATAAGCACAATTGTAGATTCTTATGAAGAAGTAGAGGTATATAGTAAGACATATTTGTTCAAATATTTCAAACTGTCCAATTTTCCAATTATTAAATAGTTTGTAAACACTATTTAATGCAATTGTTAAATAGTCCGCTTTTATTAAATAAATAGGGATGAGGGATAGACTAGTGGTAGGTAAATTCCCACCTATTCTCAAGGGGATGGGTTCGAGTCCTACTAGGGGGGAAGTGTGAAATCACTATTGATCATCTTTTAAAAGACGTAAATAGTTCGTAAAAAGATATATTATACATTCAAAGTTGTCAAAAGATAAATCAAATGTTGATTTATTAAATAGTCCAAGATTGCTATACCATTGTAGGCTACTTGGTCTATTCTGCCTCTTCCGTTTTTGTAGTGAACAATGAAAGGATTGTTGTAATTCGTAGCGAGAACGTGACAACTTTGCTAGGGCTCAACATTTCGTTGGAGGATGGTTTAACTAAAAATGTCAAGTGGTCTGAGATTGCTATAGAAGCTTTTCCTAAAACAATAAAATCCATAAAACATGCCTAAGCCACATCTCAACCTCGAAGCTATTGAAGGGGTCTTGCCTGGTATGTTAGGCGCATAGTTGTGCCTTGAGCTTGGGCCTAGGCACATACCTGCGTGTTACTTTCACCGTTTCACCATGGTAGTAGATGTCGTACGATGCACAAAGTAAATTGAGATGTATCATTAAGTGTATTGAGTTTGGGAGTGTATCGGGCGATACACATCGATTTATCGCAATATTTTAGCGTATTGCGAGAGGATCTCTTATCGGACGATTTTTTTGGGGTCATTTTTTTAGCAAAACCACTTTTTGAGGACTTAAAATTCCAAATACACTCACAAATTACAATAGAGAGAGAAAGACAGAGACAGAGAAAGACGGTGCCATTGTGCTTGAAGGGATGAAGAAGGAACTTGAAGAGAAGAAGACTCCACTCCAAGAGAGGAAGGATCGGAGAGAATTAGAAGATCTTACCTGGAGAGTGATGAATTCCTGAAGCTTGGAAGAAGCTTTCTTTTTTATTCTCTTTTTTTCCGTTTGAGAAACTAACGAGAGGAATAAGAGAGCCAAGAAAGGTAAAAGGTAAAGTTGGATTGGTATTTGGTATTCCTTCTCGAGAGTTCTGGAAAAGACATGATTTTTTTATAATTACAATAGTTTACCTTATACTTTTATAAAATTACTATTTAACCCTTCTCTTTAATACTTGCATTTTATCATTTATGGGATGCACTTGTATGGAATATGTACTAGTCTACTACATTATCTTTTATTTGAATTATGTATGTTTGGTGTATGTATGCATGTTCGTGTATAAAATAATGTATATTTATGTAAATATCAAAATCAGAGTGTATCTTACGATACGTTACATTTCACGATACTATTTTTTGGCAAAACGATATGTTACCGATACACGATATCGACTACCTTGCATTTCACAACAATATCTACTTGTGAAATAGTAAAGGGACGTTTTCAGCGTAGCAGCGGCACATCTGTATTTGTTATTTTGTTTTGAAACAAAGCTGAAAATTTCGTTAATCAACATTTTTGTTTTGTTTACTTTCATATCCATATATACATATATAATGTGGGTCTGTTTAAAGAATATTATATGTGGTAAAATATCCTATTGCTTATCCATGGAAGTATGGGGCAAGTATCATTTGTTATGTGCTAGTTTGTTTATAACTTTATATACATATATTTAACCGTGATAAATATGAAATGCTTGCTGGAACATGGTAGTGCTAAATTCTTTTCCAGTAAGAACACAATAAACCTCAATGACAAGTTGACAACAATCCATGGCCCAAAATCCAGAACAATGATGAGATGAACAATCTAAGGTGTGTCTTCCATGTCCATACATTATGTCACTCTGTGTGTGTGTTCGAATGTTAGCGTTTTCCGTTGAAGAAACTTCCCTATAGAGACCACATTGCTTTTACTTGTTTAAATTGAATTTGAGTAGCACGTTTATTCCCTTGATTATGCATGTACTTAAATCATTGACTCCCTTTTGTCTTTGCATCTTTGGTTTATGTTGATATTTGATAACAGCTGCGAGGGCGATGGAGGTGCTTAACTTCACTCCTCTCAATGGCAAGCCCATTAGGATAATGTATTCTCATCGGGACCCTAGTGTGCGCAGGAGTGGGAGTGGAAACATATTCATCAAGGTGTTAATACTTGCCAATTTATTCTTCTCTTTTCCTTTGATTCTTGTGCTCCCCACTCTCTCTCTCTCACACACACACAAAATGACCAAGTTTTTGTGTTTTATTTGGACTTGGCAGAATTTGGACAAGGCAATTGACCATAAAGCACTACATGATACATTTTCTGCATTTGGAAACATCCTCTCATGCAAGATAGCTACCGACTCCTCTGGGCAGTCAAAAGGCTATGGTTTTGTGCAGTATGACAGTGAGGAAGCTGCTCAAAATGCCATTGAGAAGTTGAATGGTATGCTATTGAATGATAAGCAAGTATATGTAGGACCCTTCCTTCGTAAGCAGGAAAGAGAAATGGCAGTGGACAAGAGCAAATTTACCAATGTCTATGTAAAGAATCTATCTGGAGCAACCAGTGAAGAAGATTTAAACAAAATATTTGGTGAATATGGACCACTCACCAGTGTTGTTGTGATGAGGGATGGGGAAGGAAACTCCAAGGGCTTTGGATTTGTCAACTTTGAGAATGCTGATGATGCTGCTAAAGCTGTAGAGGCGCTTAATGGACAAAAAATTGATCAGAAAGAGTGGTATGTTGGGAAAGCACAGAAAAAATCTGAGAGGGAACAAGAACTAAAAGGTCGATTTGAGCAGAGTGTGAAGGAGGCAGTGGACAAGTCACAAGGGCTGAACTTGTACATTAAAAATTTAGATGATAGTGTAGGTGACGACAAGCTTAAGGAATTGTTCTCTTCATTTGGTACGATAACTTCATGCAAGGTTTGTGGAATCCATTTTCTTTACTTCTGACACACCTATATGTTTATTAGTCAGCTAAAGATTCTTGGAATTTAATTATCTGATTTTGGAACAGGTTATGCGAGATCCGAATGGAACAAGTAAAGGATCAGGGTTTGTTGCATTTTCAACGCCAGAGGAGGCCTCTAGAGCAGTAAGTTGATATGTCCGCACACATTTTTTTGAACTTTGGTGTAAAGTGACTGTTGGTTGTTGTAAAGTAACTTTTGGTTGTCTATGTTGGCAGCTCTCTGACATGAATGGCAAGATGATTGCTAGCAAACCACTTTATGTTGCATTGGCACAACGCAAAGAAGATAGAAGAGCTAGGCTGCAGGTAATTCCTAGTGCTTTTTCAGCCTAAAATTTACTGTACAGCAATATCAAATGCACATAAAACGTGAAAAGTAAAACTGCATTTAATTCCTTCCGAGTTTTGACTCAACAAGATGCATCTCAAACGAACGACAACAAAATTGTGTTGTGGTTTCTGTTAATAATCTTGTTCAATGCTGAAAAAGGACTTTTGACATATGTACTTTGCTGTCTGTGTGAGGGAAACTATTCTAGCTCTCATAAGAATGTGTGCATAAGTGGTGAAAATAATGATTTTATTGCTTTTTCAGGCGCAATTTTCTCAGATGCGCCCAATTGCAATGACACCTTCAGTTGCCCCTCGTATGCCAATGTACCCCCCTGGTGGTCCAGGTCTAGGGCAACAAATTTTCTATGGTCAAGCACCTCCTGCTTTCATTCCACCCCAGGTAATTTACCTTTAGACTTTTTTTTACCAATGTTTTCCATCGCATCTTATTTTTAAAATCACATAAATATTCTGTCTCAATTATTTGAACTAGTTGTTTATAGATGACAAAAAACTTATTGTTTCATTCAAAACATTTCTTTTATATACTTGGAATTGCATGTTTTATTATTCCATTCAAACAATTTTCAATTATCTGAAAGTTTAGTTAAATTAATTGTGTTCTTTTTATAAAGGTACTGATTTTACTCCTGATATACGAGTAACTAAATTCTATTATGATGTTTTAAATCGCAACCTTGTTACTATTTTGCTGAATGGCTAAATACAATATATGGGTATGTTTGCTGCACTTTTAAAATGTGAGAGTAACCAGAGTATACAAAAGAATATTTGGTTAGTTCTATGTTTGAGAATTTTTTGTAATTTATTAAATTTGACTGCAGTTCCTGAATATTAGAAGTTACGGAAAAGGTGCTGTAAAATTTGTCAAAGAAGTCCAAGTACCAAATGATGTAGGCCTGTTGTTATAAATTAGGCCAATACATATTGTCCAGTGCTACCCAACCATGTAAAAATTGGTCAAACTGCCAAAGATTGAGGTTTACTGGCACGGACAGTTTTATCGGGTTTGAACTTTTTTTTTTTATAAACTCTTTTCAACTGGGTCGACCAAAATCTGTGCACGGCACTTCAGATATCTACCTTAAGTCTTGGAGCTTATTATTGAATGCTTGGGTTGAAGAATTCTAGCTGATCTCCATGTAGAGTTGGAATGCTTGCAAAATTCCTCATTTTGGTTTTCTAGGTTTGAATTGGCCTGACGACCGATTATTGAGCATGGGGCTGTTAGGAACCATCTCTCCCAAAAGCTGTAGTGGTTAGGTAGTGAGCCAACAATGTGTTTCATGCTCTCCAACACTCCCCTTCACGTGTGACCCCTACTCACATGTGGAGAAACCAAAGTAAGCTACCCAATAGTGCACAAACAACAACAGGTGCACACTGCACAAGCACAAAGGAGGGAGCAAATGCAAGCGTCGAACCCAAGACCTTGGGGAACCTGAGCTCTGATACCATGCTAGGAGCCATCTCTCCCTAAAGGTTAAGCTATTAGGTAGTGGGCCAGCAATATATATTATGTTCTTCAACTGGGGGGGGGGGGGGATTATAGATGACCTTAAGGTTGTGTTTGACTTGCATGATAAGAGGACATGGTATGGTAATTTATACTATCTCATGTTTGGTGTTCGCTTGGATTGGATATCGGGGTGGATTATTAATCCTACAAAGGCCTCTTATCCCACTGGCAGAGGGATTAGTGAAGGATTAAACAACTCCACTTGGGAGGCGGGATTATTTTTCCTATCCGTTCTCCTTATCTGACGTGGAAACGCACCCTAAAAGATACTTTTGTGAATGCAGGGTAATATAAATGTTAAAACTAATTGGTGTGGATGCTACACGTTATATGCTTCAGGCACTTCCTTTTTAAGTCTCGGGTTGCCAATTCTTTGAATGAACAAAAGGTTAAACATTTACCTTGGCTTTTCACACTTATAGCCAATATTCGGAAGTGTTTTAGAATACCGTTTTGCTGCGTTATGGCCATTGTTTTTTTCTCTTGAAATGTCTCTTTTAGAACATAGTATGGTGTATTGTTACTTATCAAAATTACTGTACACTTTGTGTTAAATGATAAGTTTGTTTACTTGAGTTTATGCTTGTTGTCAGCCTGGTTTTGGTTATCAGCAGCAACTTGTTCCGGGTATGAGGCCCGGTGGGGCCCCCATGCCGAATTTCTTTGTGCCAATGGTTCAGCAAGGGCAGCAGGGGCAACGACCCGGTGGTAGACGTTCAGGTGCTGTTCCTGGTCAGCAAAACCAACAGCCAGTCCCCCTAATGCAACAACAGGTTGGTGGTACTTCTAAACTTAATGCTCCTTTTTTCACTTTTCAAAAAATATATTGCATGTTTCTAGTGCTTGATTTGATTATGTATTCTTTTGAGTGACAGATGATGCCAAGGGGACGCGTCTATCGTTACCCACCAGGGCGCGGAATGCCCGATGTTTCAATGCCAGGTATGGGTGGAGGCATGCTCTCTGTTCCATATGATATGGGCGGTGGAATGCAGTTGCGTGAAGCGGGAATATCTCAGCCAATTCCAATTGGGGCTTTGGCTACTGCTCTCGCAAATGCTACTCCTGCAGAGCAGAGAACGGTAGGCACTCGTGTTTATTTATTTTCTTTTAGGCGAAGGGAACTAAAAAATAGCGATCTCTATTCTGTTCCTTTTAAATTTTACATTGCTTGATGTTTCCCATCATGTTTGTTGTCTTTCTATTAGAAATAGCAAATGGCACACAATGGGCATGTTGGAAATTTGTATGCTTATTTATCTGGTGGGAATACGGTCAAAATAAGCATCTCTCTAGAGGGTGTCCTTTTAAGCAAAGAACCGATCCCCCTTTTTGAGGGGGTAAACGATTGGTTTTTTTTTTTTTTTGGGGGAATTTGGAAGACATGACCTCCATGATGAGTAAATCACCTACACCAATTTCAATAAGGAACTTAACCAAGAAGTTGGTGAGATGACTGATAAAGAATTCATTGTTGGCGAAGGGAACAAGAAGTTGGTGTACCAAATTTAATAAGAAAATTAAATCATTTACCCCCTTGAGGGGTTTTCCATTCTTTACTTGGAAGAAGTTCGTTCAAAGAGACGGTGCTCTGTACAGTCAGATATTACAAATATCGTGTTTGATGAATAACCGACTTTTTTCATGGGATTTGTAGATGTTGGGTGAAAATCTGTACCCGCTAGTGGAACAGCTGGAACCCGAGGCAGCAGCTAAGGTAACTGGGATGCTTCTGGAGATGGATCAGACAGAGGTTCTGCACTTGCTCGAGTCCCCAGAAGCTCTGAAAGCAAAGGTTGCTGAGGCTATGGAGGTGCTGAGGAATGTTAGTCAGCAACAACAGCAGCAGCAACAGCCCAGTTCCCCAGCTGATCAACTGGCCTCGTTGTCTTTGAATGACAGTCTTGTTTCTTAAACTGCGAGGGGGAAGTGGTATGGGAATTTTGAATCAGTTATTTAGGTATGGTTTTTGATACTGTTGTTGAGTTTGATTTTCTTAACTAGGATTGTTTGTTGTGTTGGGTTCTTTTTTGATACACACCTCGTTCAGACTGTTTTGCGTGTTGGTTTGAATTGAAGATTATGATGACATTTGTTTGATTTATGCCTTGTGTTTCAGTTGCTTCCCTTCGATCTTAAGTAGTTTTCATATTCTTTGGCTTATATTAGGACGTGGTGGGTTGGGGGGTGGGCTCGGTTTGTGAGTCATTACTTAATTACTTATACCTAGTTTGGATATACGAATACCCCTGGAGAAATGGCAAGGTAGAAACAGATATTGCTAGTGACCGACCTACAGGTGTAGGGTGTGGGGCTGTACACACAAGTAACCATTATGATGACCCAATCCGGTAAAGATGATGAAGACGCAAACCAGACTCTAAACGAGTTTTACGTTAGAAAGACCCAAACTTACAAGGTTTTTATATACACGGAATTGAACTCAAACGGGCCGAATATACTTGAACCTGAACACAACCGGATCCACCTCTGGTGTAATTGTTGAAACCACCTTGTTACTAAATAGTAGCCAAAGCCCGGCTCATTTTGGTTAGGCTGGAACCCACTACATTCTCTGTCTACTTTCTTAGAAATTTTGTTGTGCGTAAGCTATAACCAATATTCACGAAGAATTACATCATGCTTATTGGCATACTTCTCATGTGACAAATTACTGGTGGTTTTGTGGTGTTGATACTTGATGGTTGGTTTATATTGCGTAGTGTCATCTCATATTTGGTTGTGAGGATGCTTAACAAGTACTGCGTTACGTGTTTTTGTGTCATAGGTGGTTGTGAATATTGGTTAACCAAGAATCTGCATCTTGGTTGTGTCATATTATTGCCGCGTTATGTTTTTGTGGTGTATGTCATTCGATATATTTGGTGTAATGTTTTGACATGAATTATATACCAATGAATAATATTTTGATATGAATGTAACTGGGACCATTAAAATCTTTATAAAAAAGGTCGACAATCAATAGTCGCAATTTGACCATGCACTTTTCTGAAAAAGTTGAAAGTACTAATTTTTCCATGGAAGATTGTCACAAACTTTCAGCATAATAACAAACATTAATTTTTGGAAAGTCACATAATGAAGAATGGTGTAAAATGAAAAAAGGTGACATGATTTTCAAAGGGGTGTAATTATAAATATTTTTCAATCTTGTTAGCACAATTTTTTTTGGTGGTTATCCCGTTAGCACAATTGATTGACTATAATGGGGAGGAAATGAGATTCAGATCAATAATGTTACGTCCCTCTGATATAATTGGAAGAATACAAATTTCAGTAGATTTGGTAATTGTGTGCGTTGTGTATTTATATCTGTAAGTGACTTGGCGCTTCGGCTATAATTTTAGTGCCAATATCAGCTGCTATGGTCTAAAATGAGAAAATATAAGCTTTCATTTAAGACTTAAAATGTAAGAGGAAGATGGGAGATAAACTTGAGAATTCAATTTATGTTTTTTGGGTTACATCAGTGTATTGAACTTTTATTTTTTTTTATATTTTTTACCCAATCCTTAAGCTAACCAATATTAACTATTAAGGCAATTGGCTTGAGAATTCGTGCTTTTTTTAATACGGAGTTAGTAGGTCATCGTACACTTGTGTGTTTTATTAATTGCATACATTCAGAAAACTCTCAATTCTCAACCACGGATTAATTATAAATCTGATTGCCAAATATTTTGACTTGGTTGGCACTTTCGCAATTTTTTGACTTTCGTACTTGCTCAATGAGAATTATTTTAGAAATAAAGAAGTTACATAGATTAATTTTGTGATAAAAAGTTATGTAACATTTAGGTTGAATGAAAAACAAAAGAATTTTGTTTAAGTCTATATTTTGTGGGATCAACTCTAGATTATTTTGTGACATTTTCTTACCACTACATATTTTGTTTAATATGAATAAAATAATTAATAAAAATGAAAAGTAGTGTAGTAGTTAGAAAATTGTTAATCTTACATAGAAGCAACAATTCGAGTCTTGTTTGCAAGAATATTTTTATATAAAAAAAAAAGATGGTAAATTGAAAATAAAATTTTTAAAAATATGACACGACTTCATTTAGATGGAAATATGAAAAAAGTGCTCAAGCATACATATCTAGAAAAAAAAACATAAAATTATAACATTGAAGACAATATATGACATATGGGCCCTTGGATTCCTTTCGGACCAAAAAGTTGGAGAAAAATATTTATTTTTCTACCTATCGAAGGACAAAGTACTGCTTTAGGAAAGGGAAAGAGGATCCAAAGACAAAATCATTATACGAATTCAATATCTTTGATCCTTTTAATAATTGCCTTTCCTGTATTACCTTGCTTTTCAAGCATTTAGAGAATTTCATAGACAGCCTCAGCATAAATATTTTTCTTTTAGTTTTGCTCTTAAAATTATTTATGTGCAATTCTTGTTATTTGTATGTGCAAAGAATCTTTTATTTGAATAGTGCGTTTGATAAAGTAGTTAAAAGATGATTGAAAAATTGGAAACAAAAGTTAAATAATGATTGAAAAATAAAAAAATTTAATGAGTAATTTAATTAAATGTATAATTCATTTTCATCCATTTTTTTTAACTACACCATAAAAAAATTTGATCCATAAAAAACTCAAAAAAATAAAATAAAAATAAACCACATTTCACTAAAATCTCTCAATTTTTTTTTTTTCAATCTCTTGTTAAAATTAATAATAATTTTGAAACCTTTTATTACAGCTTACAGATTCTAATAAAAGAAAGAATGACCCTCTCCTGTACAAAAATAATTTTTGATGAAGATAAGTAGCTCATAAGATGATGTAACGCGCCATCTTATCAACCCATCTCTCTCTTGATCCCACTTTCCTTTTTATCACCCGTTCTTTCACCTACTTTACGACTTTTTTTTTTAACCATATTCTCCCTCTGTCATTTCTCTCTCCTCACTCTCGAAGAGAGAGAGAGAGAGAGAGAGAGAGAGAGAGGGGTCTTTGTCGGTGGCATCTTCACACTCCTATCAATTCACTTCCTTTTAATTTCCGCTTCTTCAGGGATGGTGCGGTGCTTCTCCCCAATCTTTCACTCAAAATTATATATATATAGCTTCCTTTTTTAGTGATAATGGCGTATGTTTCATCAACATCACCTACCGTTTGACTCCACTCTACACGGAAAGGAACAAGGTGAATTATATTTCTTTCTGTCATTGTAGATAATACAACTCTTCGTTTAGTTTGAGTTTTTGATCCTTCTTGGACTCGAGTGTTAAATTGATATTTTTACGCATGCGGCTCAAATTTTTCATGTGAAATTACCACAAAAAAAATTGAAACCAAACATGGACTAACCACATTAAGCCTCCAAATTTGTCACTAATGCATTTGCTTTCTGTGGTGGCTTCAAGGTAGCTCACTTTATGAACTAGCTAGAAAATTGAACACTTTTTTTTTTTTGCTTTCAGTTTGTATATATGGCATGCAGCTCTAAGTTCATAATGTAGTTAGTTTAATTTCTTTTTCTGTAATTACTTGTCATTAACCCTTGTTTTAATGTTTCAACTAATTTACTAATTAGGAAAGATCTACAACTTTGTACCATTAGCCTGATTAAGAATTGCGATCATATTTTCTCATATAATTAGTTTTGTCTTATAATCTTAAGCTGTGTTTGTTTTGTTGTCTGAATCTGAAGCCTATATACTAAACTTGATTTTTTTTTGTTTGTTTCAACTGACATTAAACATATTACTTTGACTGTTTTGCTCTTTCTTTTATCTTTTAAAGTATGACCAGAAGCCTTAGTTAAGGACAACAATGGTAGTATACAACCATTTAGAATTTCATTAATCACATTAATGGGTAGGAGAGCCTCTAAATGATTCATAGGTATATATATTAAGAGGTTGCATCTGAGTTTTAACCAAAACGAACACCTGAACTCACTTTTGAAGTCTAACTTTTTGCCATTCAGACTTGGAAGGTTCAAAACAAAACACACCATAACTTGACCACTGATATGGAAAATTTTATAATGTTGACAGTTGTAATGTGAAACTGTTAAAAAAAATTCAGTTCTCTTGTTTGATATCATTAACATTATTCTGTTTATTATTGAAGTTGAGATTCTTTTTTTTTTTTTTTTTTTATATTATTAGGCACTGTTTGATAGCAAAATGGAAAATGATAAAAAAAACAAAAAAACAACAACAACTAATTTGGGTGAGAAGATGGAAAATAAGTTTAGAGATGTGGTGAGATTAACTCTTGGCTTTTGACTTCTTTCGTGGAAAAAATTTCCTTCAGTGGCGGTAAGAAATTTTTTCCACAAACATAAAGGATGATGGGACATATACTCGCAAAAATGAGGATGAGATGGAGAGCATCTCACCACATCCCTCAACTTATTTTCCATCTTCTCACCCACATTAGTTGTTTTTCTTTTCATTTTCCATATTCCTATCAAACGGAGCCTTAGGGGGAAGGACCTTAATCTTATATAGTTATATGTTGTGTTAAAGAGGCTTATAATTTCTAATCGGAATTTATATTCTCATTACAAACAAATAGAATTTGCATTATCGTCTGTTTTGCAGTTGTGCTGTACATGTTCATTCTTCTAAATTATGATATTCGAAAGGCTTATACTTTGTGCTAATTTTCCTTCATAAAATGAGTGTAGAGAGTGCTAGGATGATTCTGTTATAAAACCAAGACGGATAAAATTGGAAAAGAACACATTTGAGAGATGGTAGAAGTAGCTCTCATTATTGATAATTTATAGATAACATATTTATGTCTTATGTTTTCTAATATTCAAAGATAATAGTACAATTCATTGGGTGTGGGGACGGGGATTCCCTGCCTCAGTTATCTGACTAATAATATTTTTCTTGGTAGAATGAACAAATGGCAAGGATTCTCCATTTCATACAAATGATTTGTATTGTCCATCATATGATTACTAAAATTGCATAATATTTTTACTTATCATTGAACTTCAGTTGCATTTCATGATTTTATCACTCTATCTTAGCTGTTTCTTAGCTTGGATCTGAAAGTTCAAGTTCACAATTCTATTTTTGTCCTGAACAGAAAATCATGGATCACAAGACATGGCTTTGGAGGAAAAAGTCTTCAGAAAAAACAATTCTTGCAATTGATAAACCCGGGCATGAAGAAGAGGTAATGAAGCTCTTCTTTGTGGTAAAGTAATATATGTGATTCCATGAAATAACTTTGTAGTGCCTACACATGAAAATTTCAACTTAGCAGTTTTGATGAATGTGAAAAATTGCTGGTGTTAAAGAGTGAACTTTTTCTTTCAAATAAAAGACGTTAGATTTTGGGTAATAGGTGTCGATAATGATTCATTTATTACACACAGTTGCCTCCCTCCGAGAAAGAAGTAGCTCTCGAGCGGTCTGTGGAAAATCTAAATGAGAAGTTAGCTTCTGTAATCCGTGAATCCAATGCCAAAGATGAGCTTCTAGCAAATCATGCAAAAACATCTGAAGAAGCTATTGCAGGTGATAAATAATTGATAATTATGATCTGTCGTCATTAAAAATGTATTTCCTACTTTTTTTTGAAACTTCGTTTTCTCACTAAAACTTGTTATTTTAGGCCGGGAGAAGGCAGAAGCAGAAGTTGTGTTTCTAAAACAAGAACTAGATGAAGCTTTACAGCAAAAAGAAGCCGCAAATGAGAGGTCAACTCACCTTAATGCAGCTTTGAAGGAATACATGCAGCAATTAAGTTCTCTTAGAGGAGAACAGGATCAAAGAGTTAGTGATGCTGTTATGCAGACAGCGAAAGAATATGAGAAGGCACACAAGAAATTGGAGGAAAAGTTCACAGAAACAAGTAAAAGGCTTGCAAACGTAACAGCTGAGAATTCTCATTTTAGCAAGGTTCTTCTCATGAAGGAGAAATTAATCGAAGATATCAGTAGACGCATGTGTCAGGCAGAGGCAGAGTTCGACACTCTAATGGCTAGACTAGATTCCACAGAAAAGGAAAATGCTTTCTTGAAATACGAGTTTCGCATGCTTGAGAAGGAACTCGAGATTCGAAATGAAGAAATGGAATTTAACCGCCGATCTGCAGATGCATCACACAAGCTGCACATAGATAGCGTGAAGAAACTTACAAAATTAGAATCCGAATGCCAAAGATTACGCATACTAGTACGGAAGCGACTGCCGGGTCCCGCTGCTTTGGCAAAGATGAAGAGTGAGGTCGAAATACAGGGTAGGAATCCTGAAGAATTGAGGAGAAGAAAAGTGAATCCTGTAGAAAATTCTCCAGAAATTCCTAGTAAAAGAATTAGTTTCCTAATCGAGCAGTTATGTGGTACGGAAGAAGAAAACAAGAATCTCAAAGAAGTTTTAGGCAAGAGAGATGATGAGCTTCGTTCTTTGAGAGCCACATTTGCTCGAACAGTTTCGAAATTATCACAGGCAGAAGCTCAGATCGAAGAGCTTTCAGAAGTAAAGAAACCTATGGAGCTGGCTATGTGTAGTCCAATGTCAAATGAACTTATTCGAGCATCCAGTTTTGACTTGAGCCTAATGGATGATTTTGCTGAGATGGAGAAATTAGCGATTGTTTCTGTTGACACATTATCAAATGCGAAAGAGTCTTGTGGGAAGTATTTGGATTCCACGGGTAAAGAACTAGTTCCAGTCACACAGGGGGATTTGAGTGACATGGAACTAAAAACAGGAGATTGGCTTCAAGAAATCTTGCGTATGATCCTCGAGCAAAATCATGTTTCCAAGCGGAGCCTAGATGAACTTCTTGAGGACATTAGAATAAGTTTGCAATATATGGATCAGTCCTCAAGCCCAAAGCTTGCTCAACAATGTAAGCTGCATCCCATTAGTGGCTATATCACTTGGAAATCTCCTAATTCCACTCCGAGGGGGGGTTTGTTTAAAGAAATTCCTGATATTGACACCCTAGGGGAAGAAAATAAGATTGCAGGTTTGATGGGTAAACTTCGGGAATCGGAACAAAGTATTAAAGGTCTAGAAGCTGAATTGGAAACATTGAAAGAATCGAAAAGGATAATTGAGGATCAAATTGAAAATCAGAAGTTGATAAATGAAGATCTCGATACGCAGCTTACAGTCACCAAAGCAAAACTGAATGAGGTCCTTCAGAAGGTGTCGTCGCTCGAAGTAGAATTGGAGGACAAAAATCAATGCCGTGAAGAATTAGAAACAACTTGTCTCGAGCTGCAACTTCAACTGGAAAGGTACCTTCATTTTATTCATGAAACTTTCTGCAGAAATAGGGTATTATTGTTGCCTGTATAACAAAAAGAAAGATGGGGGTGACTGATTTCTAGATCGTCTTTTATGCAGTGTTAATGATAAGGAAACTCCAAGGGACAATGTTGATCAAGAGGAAAAGCTACTCCAAACTGTTAGTTTATATTCTCTTAACAAAATCAACGTTACTTTTTTGGAAAGTTTTTGTGCTTATTACTATGGTCTTGCCTGCTTTTAAAGCACAGATATATATGTATATATATTAGGGTTGGGGTTGGGGAGGGGGGGTGTATTTTGTTGGACTACACCATCCTATTGTCCTAATGTGCAAGTGAATTAACATAGATGGGACCAGCAAATAGACACATGATGTCCTAATATTATCCTATTGCTCTTTGTACAATGTAAAGCTCAAACAAAAAAATTGAGCCGTTGAATTATCAAGTACCATATTAAATCAAGAGTTTTCGTCTGAATTTGCAGGGCTGGGAGATAACAGCTGCTTCTGCAAAATTGGCCGAGTGCCAAGAAACAATATTCAACCTTGGTAAACAGTTAAAAGCACTGTCCTCGCCCAATGAATCAGCGGTATTCGACAAGGTTTGCTCTACCACAAGCACCACCACCACCAACAGTAAAAATTTGAGACAGCAGCGCTCGTCTCTGCGTGACCAAATGCTAGCCGAGGATGGTGTTCAACACGATGACGAGACATCTCCAAAAACAAAAGAAATTATAAGCATGGAAGAAACAAATAAATCGTCCTCCACTGTTCACTCCAAGAATTATAGTACCGTGTATGCTCCAAATGCCGAGGTTGCAGCATACACAGCTGGTGCTCTGGCCATTGTACCAAGCAAGAAGAGGGGAGGAGGCAGTAGTTTGCTTAGGAAATTGCTGCTTAGAAGGAAGAGAGGGAGCAGCAACAAAACATCTCTCTTCTTTGCCTCGTAATGAGTGTACATCAAGCAATAAAAATCAGCATCATTCGAGGTTTGCTTGCCGGTGATTTTGGTGTTTTCTATTTTTCGCCTTTATATGATTGGCGTTTATTTGTAGTTTGGTATATGTTATTGCAAGTGCTTATGTTTGAACCTGTATTTTCTGAGCCTTTTAATGTATTAAACTACTAATAATATAAAAGGTGTAAGGTTATGTTTTATTAGAGTTGGATTTAGCTGCAGAAGATAATAAAAGTAGATACGAATGAAGTTTTAAAGACTAACCATTTCACTAAACACATAATTTCAATCAGTCCTGTTTTGTTTGCCACCAATTGATTATGGGATGTCAAAGAAATGAAAAATAAGATCTCCTTTGGACAAGGGTTGTTAAGACTCCTTAATAAACTATAGATACCTACCTAACGAAACTCTTTTCAACTCTGTAACAGTCATTCGCTTACAGCATGTAATTTCCAGTCTCTCTGAAGGGCATTCTTATTTTAACTATAAAACAGACCCCCTTTTTTGAGATGGCAAATGGTTGAATTTTAAATGAAATCTTGTGGAGACCAAATTTCATAAAAAATCATCAACCATTACCCCTTCAAATGTGGAGTCCGTCACCCTTCAGAAAGACCCTATGTATATATATCTATCTTTAAGTTGAATTATTTCATTGGAGACACCCTCTCCGTCTAGTTTCTGGTGGCAGCTTCTTTCATTTCAAGCAAGGCATCTTCAAAGCAATTGGCTAAAACTTGTGGATCGGGAATGATGTCTTTGGCCACCAAAATTTGCATATCTGCCCTTCCCGCATAAGTCACCATGTGCATTGTAATTGCCTGCGTTACCACCAAACCAAATCCCAGTTATACGCATAATATCATTATACAAATTTTTCTAATGGCAAAACGGTACAAAAAGTTCAAGATTTGTACATGGGGTAGGCTTGTTGAAGTCGCCCTCATGTAGGCTACTGGGTTGCCTGCAATTGTCATCTCCTCTCCGGGGCCAATCATATTAGATATGGTGAAAGTTGTATTACACATAACCCTGTAATTAAGCAAGCTCGCGAACTGCAAATACAAAAGCAAGAATATTATCAAGAAAGAACACGAACTAAAAATTAAGAAGAATCCTTATAAGGAAATTGAAAGTAACAATTACTTCTTTTTTTCTTTTTACACCTTTGGTCCGAAGATGGACATAATGAAGTAGCAGATTTGGTACGAGAAGTAAGGCTCTAACGACTGCTTTTTGCGGTCAATCATTTCCTTAGCTCTCATCAGATATCGAAGAGGATCAGAACCACTTTTGTGGTAGTAAGTAGGTAAGAGAATCACACCAAACTTGTTGCCCAAACTTGTTGAATTGCTTTCAATTAACTCGGACATATCCTGTCAATTATATATAGTGCATTTTATCGCGTAATAGTTTCTTTCATCATCACATGACGTGTGTATACACACTATTTTTAAGGGGAAAAAAGCATGAATTTATGAAGGAAAGAGAGATGAGAAACCTGCATGCTTGGTTGAGGTCTTAAATTAACCATGGCGAGGCCAGTGATTTGGAGACCTTCTTGAAGAGCTAGAGAGAGAGAAATTGAAGGGTATTTGGTTATGTTCAAGAAAATTGAAACATATAAAAGCGGTTAGATTCACATTATGATGAAAATTGCTAGCAGTAATTTAGATGAACTTTACTGTTTGGCGATCGAATGTCTAGGTATCTTGATAGTCCAGATGATATCACTCCAAAAAGAACATCATTAATTGTCTGCAATTGCAAACAAAATAAATATATAGTTAAATAGTGATGACAGGAAATTAAGCATGCGAGGTTGAGCGAAGAACACCCATGTGAATCTAGAGGTCCCAGCATGTAATGATCGAGAGAAAGGGTGCCCATTTGCATATATTCTACTTGTTAAGTTTTACCAATTTTGTTTATGTGGGACAACATCAAAACTCAAAATACTTAATATGTATGTGAGATTAGTAAATGTAGCAATCCCTTAATTTGGTGGGATCAGACTGCACAAGACGAAGCTCTTCGTTTGATAGTTTTTTTTGTGTTCGTATGTGGGAGAGACAAAATGACCGGAAAAAAAAAGGCTTCTGTGTTTGTGTGAGACAGGGAGAGAGAAGGGAAACAAGCATGCATATATATATATATATACACACATACATGCAAAACTTCTAAAAATAATGATAGAGTAAAGGTGCAATTAATTTTTTGGTGACATGTGGCTCCACGTACCACTGTTATATTTTCATCCCACTGTCTTTTATAAATATTTGTGAATGACAAGTGAAAATAATTTTCTTTTACAAATAATTTTATTATTGCAAATGCTTTGACAAGAAAAGAACTTAACTATTATGCAAAGAAAGAAAAGAGATCTTGAATTTTAATCTCACTTAAAATAAAGACCAAAAGAGTTTTTTGTTGTGTGTAATATAAAAAACACGGATAGAGGAAGCTATCTGGCCCGCTCCGAGTTTGTCACTTACCAAACCAGTGTGTATAATAAATTGGGACCAGATAGCTTTTGTTTATTTATCCTGGGTTTATTCAATGTATTAATTAATATACATTCTGAACATATTATTTTGTACGCATCACATTCGGTTATTATATTGAATTTAATTTGCCTGATTCGACCTGTCTCTTTGATAGAGGTTACAAAGAAAGACAATTAATCACTAAACAACTTAAACATTTATTAAATATTTTTAAATTTAAATTAAATTACATATCCACGTAAATAAAAAGAATAGAAAATAATTATAAAGGATAAAGATGGACATGTCCTTGGAATAAAAAGCACTTTTTTTTCTATTAGTTCGCAGGACAAATTTTTGTTTAAAAGACTAATTTTTTAATCAATGACAAAATATTAATTATTTTATTATTTTAATTAATTAAATTGAATTCCAATACACCCTTCTTAAAAATAAATATAATTAAATTCATGAAAATAAATTCAAACAAAATCAATCAAAAGGATAATTATAAAAAAATTTCAATCAAAGTCTAAGATGAGGAGGAAACTCACTTTCCTAATATCTTCCTTTTTTGTCTTGGCTCTAATTGGGGAAAATCTCTTTTCTATCATTATCATTGGGTGTCTAATTATATATATGCATATATGAATATGTGTTTGTGCAAAGGATATAGGAACTTCAACATTTAATACCCATTTGTGTGCAACACTCACGCCTTTCATTATAGATCACAGGAATCTCTAATAATAAACAACCTAAAAATGGACATATTGAGGCAATTGGAAACACATTTCTTATCAGAATTAATAGCACTAAGCTACTGGTTGTGAAGTAAAAACACCCCACCATTCTCTCTCTCTCTCTCTCCAAATCCTCATTCTTCTTTGTTTTGATCATCTGGTTATTTTTTTTCCTTCGAAAAATACTTGGCATACTCAATTGAGAGGCAATCATTCTAAGAGAATTATGATGCGGGATTGTGTCTCAAGATAACAAAGAAGCTTGCCGTTGAAGCAGTGTGCAGCTAAACAAAAACTATTTGAAATATCATAATTTATTACTGTTGCCTAGTGTCATTAATTAGTTGTTTTATATACATCCCATAAATAAGGGATATCATAGACATAAACATTTATAATAGTTGAGCTTGTTTCATTTATTACGGATTTAGGCATTTATTATGTTTGGTTTATTTCCCTAAGTTGTATTATCTTTTCAATATAAATAATATAGACAATATAATTGCCTCTCAATTGAGTATTCTAAGTATGTTAAAGAGTTTTTATGCTTTCCTTTTTATTTCGTTTAGTAGCATATAGTAAGTAATGGTCTAGTAAGTACTGTAATGTTTGTCAGAAAATTAAAAAGATACAATTTAATATATATGTTAGAAAGTTAAAAAGATATACTTTAATATATTTACCAAAAAATTAATTATAAGAATGTAATTTATATGTCTGTCAGAAAATATACCTATTTTTTATCGTAGACATTTATCTAATATATTATTTTATAAGCATATTAATTTATGTATTTTTCTATTATTATTAATTTTGCAGGCGTATTAATTTACAACTACAACATTTTATATTTGTAAACATTTTTTAAGGATTCAAATAGATGAAGCATTGAATATTGTTTTATCATTAGTCTAGATATAAGCAACCAAGTTGATAAGTTTTTTATTTGTTTATCTATTTAGTTGACTTTATTGCTTTAGATTTCGAAAACTCCACTTTTTTTTTAAGTTTGAGTTTGAAATTTTTTAAATTTGCATTTCATCTAACTTTTTTGAATTATTCTTGCATTTATCATTTTTATTTGAATTTATTATTATTGACTTAATTACATAATTAGTTTTATATTTAGTTTGACTATTTATCTATAAAAAGGGTAGTTTTGAAATTCAACGTAATTAATTGAATCAAATAAATATTTTATATTTTGTCATTAATAAAAAAATTATCCTTTAAACTAATCTTTTAAAAAGAGAGTCATTTATTAAAAAAACCGTAACATTTATCCTTTTAAAAAAAAGCCCTAAAAAAGAAAGCAAGAGAGTCAATTCTTATTTATTTTTCCTTCCCTCCCCTTTTTTTCCCAACATTTTGTATAAACTGAGCTAACTTGTGCATGCTAAATTAAACATTTTCTCAATTAGTTAAAAACATATCATCAATTTTAGAACTAGAGAATTCACAAGACATCACTTAATTCTTAAACATAATTGGCAATAAATTCCCATTTCCGTAGTTGTTTCACTTTTTGATTCTTAAAATTTTCATTAAATGACCAAGATACAATTTAGAAATATATTTATTTGATTTTTAAAATTTTAATGAAATTGTGTAAGATTTTTCAAACCTTCTTTCAGGCTTGATTATAGTATAGAGAAGAAAGTTCCATTTTTTTATTTATATATTTTTCGAGAAAATATCTTTAATTCTATAACGACAAGATGCATTTAACTACCAATAAAATTATGTCACATTTGAATACCTGAAAAGAAAAAAAAAATTGTGCCACGTCTTTTATTTCCAAATTACACCAGCATAAAGTGTTTTACTTAAAAAATATATTTTTAATAGGATCCGGACCAAAATTCGTCATTTTGTATTCAATATTTCAATACAGAAGGGACTACCCAAGACAAGGCAACAGACAATAGCCAAAGCAACACAAGCAAAAGCAATAAGAAAGCAAAGTTTGGAGGGTGACTAAAAAAAAAGTGAAGAATTTGATAAGTTTTATTTTAGGAAGTGTTTATTTTTTCCTCGGAATATTTAACAAAAATATTTTAAACATTTAGAATTGTATGAAGTTGTTTGCTTTTTATTAACTTAGAGGTTAACAATTATATTCTAGAAAAAATTAAAGTATTCAACATTTAACACTCTCAACTAGTTTAAAACTTTGTTTGCTTTATGGAAGGAAAAATCTATTTTCTTATCTATTCTATGGAGTTGGGAAACTAAAGTTTTTATCAAGTTTTATTTATTGTGTTTAGTAAAGCATGTAAAGTATTTAGGTAAAAGTATTATTCTCCAAAAATTTTATAATAAATATTAAAAAATCACAAGAGAAAATCAGTATCATGAGTTTTGAGATGAATAACTTTACGCAGTACTTTCTCCTTTATCAAAAAAGTATTTTTGAAATTTGTATTTATCAAAAAAAGAAAGAAAAAACTTTTCTTTTCTGGGCGTTTAAATCCATGGACAAAACGAGAGTTATATGCTTAATTTAAAATATTTTATTTTTCTTTTTTGTCCTTATTATTTTAATCTAATTACACAACTTACCTAGGATTTTTAGCATTAACTTTATTAAAAGTATTATTTAAAGGGTAGCGCAGACCTCATATTCAATATTTAAAAGTAATCTTCTACTTTTTCAAAAAGTTCGGTGCATTCTGTCTTACTGCATTTTCAAAATAGTGAGTTCAAAAAACATATTTATATTTTTAATTTTAATTTACGATATTAGTAACTTCGTCCTTTGTATTAATTTGGTGTGGTATTTTATTTAGAATTATATCATTTAGATGGTTAAATTAATTTGAGTGGTTTTTTAAGATTTAAAACATTATATAATATGACAAGAATAAAATTATCAAAAGTGTTGTCATTCAATATTTAAACGAGTCTCGAAACGATAAAAATAAAATTGATTTAGATCTAAAAAAATCCTTATTTTTCTATTTTATCGAGACTTATTTTAAACTACATTAATTATTCTATTCCAAAATTCTATTTAAAATTCATATAGTAACATAATAGAAAACAAATGCAAAAATAAAAAAATTAGACTTACTTAGCGGTATTATCGACCTGCACTATTTATTTAAATTATATATATATATAGATAATTAATAATAATAATAATAATAATAATATGCGGTAAAATTAACCAACTAAAAAAATGCATTGTTCAACTATAAGAGCATAGTTACTAAACTTACAGCGTGAGGGACGGCATTTTTGACAGTCCTCATGTCGTCAAAGAGAAACTTAGCAGTGGCCAATTTCCTTGGCCAAAGCTCAACGCCGGCGCCGCCGCTCAAGGCGTTCCTCTCGTCACTGACCCACAAAGGTCCTGAGCACGAACTCCAACACATACACCACCGTAAACCACACCATCTTCACCAATCTCCAAAATAACCTCCTCCACCTCCGGGAATTCCTACAGTTATTATCTTTACCACTAATCATACTAATAATACTCGTCGAAGAAGCACCCGTCGATTTGATTGTCGGAAAAATTTCAGGATCCTCAGCTTGGCGGCAGCTCGTTAAAAACATGGACATTAGTGAAATCCCATCGCCCAGCGCGTGGTGAACGCGCAGCACCGCGCAGTTGTGGGCCATTAAGAGGTGTATTTCCCAAAGCGGCTTGTCGGTGCTGAGAGGCGAGGAGACGGACAGATCCGCCAGGTAATCATTGCAGGCGGATTCCTGGTCGAGTGTGCCTACGGGGTCGTTGACAACGATGACGTGGCGGTCAACGTCGAGAGTGGTTTTTTTCCAGTACTCACGGCCGTGACGGTCCGTTACAAGGAGGCTGCAGAATCTGGGGTGTTTGACCATCATGGAGTTGGTGATTTCGGACTTGACGCGGTCGACGTTGATGGGTTGATTGCCGCCAAGGAGGCATTGGATTACTTGGCCTATTTCCGGCCGGAGGAAGAGCCGCCCGGCCGGGGTCACTGGCTCCTCCTCCCTCGCAGTACCCATGACAGAGAGAGAGAGAGAGATAAAGAGAGTGAGTGTTTGCTTTTTGGTTTTGGACCTCACAAAAAGAAAAAATTGTAAAGGAGTGCAATAATTAATTAATTATTATTGTAAGAAATGAGATAAAAAAAGAGCAACAGATTCTCGAAATCTCTGCCCGTGGAATGGAGTGTCTGGTGGACATGTTTGCCACATGGGAGGTAATTAGCTTTATTTTTTTATTACGTACGAAAACAAAAGTTCAACTTGAGGTTTGTAATTTGGGTATTTGTTATCACAAGCATTCTCCCATTTCAGTAATAATCTTAGGGGTCGTTCGTTTTATCATTTGAAATTTGATTGGATTCAAAATTTAGATGTCATTTGTTAAAAAATTATTTAGTTGCTTTAATTTTTAGATATGATTATTTATTTTGCCTCCGAATAGTTATTAAATACTAAGCTACTCTTTGGTAGAAATTAGAAAATCAATTTTCTACCAAAAATACAACTTTACTTTTATACTTTTTAAAATTTATTTCACTTTATTTTTTCGCTTATAAAATTTGTACGCAATAAGTGTAAGAAAGATGATAAGTAGAACATAAGATTTTTGGTAGAAATGGTTCTCCTAGTTATTGGACTTACATTCACCATTTGGTAATGATTTGGGCACTTTATTGGCAATGTTGAAGGTTACTAAGGTAAAGATAATACAATTCGATGATTGACTGTACTTGGTTAATTTTTTGATCACATGAAATGCTAAGTTTTGTTTTTTTTTTTGTAAATGCAAAGAATTAGTTGTTACAATGTAATATATACCATTCTTTATGTTTGGAGGGAGTGGAGAAAATAGCAAAGCGTTGTTGGTTAATGGCTGAGTGACAATCGATTATGGGGCATGGCTAGCATGGTTTATTTTGCTGCTACCACGTGTCAGGATTCCATTAATTCCAGAGAGCATATATAACAAGTTCAGTCGTAGGCCAAGAACTCGATATCTACGATGGTCTAATCTCGAGTCAATAATTTTTATCCCCTTTAATAAATAAGTTTGGAGTATAAATAATCATACCTTTATATTTATGGCCTTTTTTATGTTTTTGTATATTAGGAAAATAGTAAATGTCTTGCGTTGTTTATTATTTATAGTACATGCTTATCTTAGGGATCCAAGGTAGCATGCGATTATCTACTACTTTTATACTCTATTTTATTTGAATATAACAATTGGTCATTCGACAAAAAGACTCATTTTATACATAAAAAATAGGGTTTGAACCAATGAATTTTTTTTGTTTCTTTTTTCGATTTGATAGGAGGTACGGGGTTTAACCAAACCTCTTGATCCAATAGTTTAAAGCTGCCATTGAGATAATCTTGGGTCGACTTGGAGATCTCAAGGTCGATTTCCCGGCGTTGTCAAAATAATGCTTAGCCAGTGATAGTCGCGCACCGCGAGCGGAGATTAGTTAAGGTGCGCAAAAACTGGTTCGAACACTCCGTGAAGAAACAAAAAAAAAGATAAAGGTATGGGGATTGCACGATCTTTTCTCTTTTTTGTCACCTGGTGAAAGCTGACGGTTCAAAATGCGTTATTCTTTTAAAAAAGTGTGAATTAAAAACATAAATAGTTGTTAATTTATGCTAGTTGCTAAAGAGATGGACAAAAATATAAAATTTTACTATAATACAATTGTCAAACACACTATTCACTGCAAAAAAGACTGAGAAGATAAAATTTTATCACCTCTACTTATTTGTATTTTGGCTTTATACTCGTTGGGTTGATAATAAATATGTTCAGTTTAATAATAGCCTATTTTTATGCATAGTAAGTGTTACACATGTTAAGACATTTCTCTACCATTTTTTTTTTGAAAATCGATTATTGTTGTCATTTTTTTATGTATTATTTCAATTTTTATTTAAATTCAACTGAAAGAAAAGATATTTGACAAATGTCACGTTGGCATTTTCTCTATGTTCTCGTAACAGAGATGTCTCTCTTGAGTTCAACTCAAGAGTCAAGATTGTAAAACTCTTTGTTAATCCACCTTTTATTGCAGTAGTTGTGAGTAAAATTATTTGACTAAATAACACTAATGCACCCCAAACTAATAGAATGTATCAATTTGCACTTTAAAACATTTTTTTTCAACACTTTTAGGGTGCAAAGTATGTACATTTTTTTTTCGATAGTTTGTATGTATAAGGTGCAAAGTGTTGAAAAAAATGTTTAAGGTGCAAATTAATACATTTTTTTATTTTGAAATACATTAGTGTCATTTAATCAAATAATTTTATGAAAAAGATATGAGATAATTGTTTTACCAAAAAAAAATGTTTGATTACCTTATACAAGGGGAGTAAGGGACACCTATAATATTTGTTGCGAATAAAATCATATAATATTTCATAACAAACGCTTCAATGGTCAGGGTCCCCGTGCATGTTTTAGTAAGAAGGTAGGTAAATATAATTATGACATAAGTTCGATATATTTTTTTTTCGCTCTCTTACTTAAAGTGACCCTTAAACTTGAAAAGTGTCCACCCAAAAAAAATCCTAAAATTGTCATTGCATATCATTTTGAAGTTTTAAAATACCAATATATACCGTATTTTAGATCACCCTTAAACTATAAGTGTTTGTTTGTTCAAGTTTTTATTTGTTTTTAAAATCAAAAATAGTAATTTCATATAAAAAATATGAGCTTTGTCGACTCATGATTTAAATTCTTGATAAAAAAATATAGGAGGTGGACCCATAAAGGATTGAATTGAACCAATTTAAGATTTAAAGAGAGCTAATAAAAACTCAAAAGAAATAAGAATTAGATGTCATAAAAACATAAAATAAAGGAGGGCAGAGACAAGTTTTTCTTCAAAATTAAATAAAGTGGACAAAATACCATTTTATTACCAACTAAATTACTGTGGGCCCCAGGCCCTGCTCTGCCCCATGTGGTGTTAGACAAATCAGAAGGGTCCTGGCCATTGTCACAACCAACTCAAAAAGAATTGTTGTGGGTGTGATTTATCAATAATGTCATAATAGTTTCAACAAAATTCACCAGTACAGGTAGTGGTGTTTATAGCTTGTGTCTAAGATTTAAAAGTTCCTCTTTCTATCCCCGTGTGGCTAAGCTCGCACACTTCATTTGACATTATTAATAGTTTGTGTCTTATGTTACATGAGATGTTTGTCATAGATCAAACTTATCACTTGACTAATGTTTAATCGATTATTTCAATTTCTATGGTACAACATAAATTAATTTGCTCTCATATTTGGCCATCCGTTTGGTTAATATCAAGCGTTCACATGCATTGTTTCGTCTTTATAGTACGATTTAAAATTCCCAAATGATATTGCCCACCTCAATCTTGACGACATCAGGCCATTGTAGACTATCTAAACTGTTTTCCAATTTTTTTTTTTGGTGTGTGTTTGACAACTCTAATTCTATGTCATGAAATAAAAATTAGTCCATAGTTTTAGAATTATGTTATTTTGATACACTAAAACGCCACGGTTTTATAATTTTACCTGAATTCTAAAACCATCAATTTTAAAAGATTAAAATATTCAATTTTAATCTTTACGATTTACCATTTCATGTGTTGCTTTCAGAAAAGCAGCCTAAAAATAGGTGTAGTTTTTTTTAAAAATAATATTACTTCTGTGAGTTTAGACTTGCCATGTCAGATAGTAGACACTATTTCAATTAATTACGTACCCCCGGTAGTAAAACAAGAGTTATTTTTACTGAGGGCTGTTATTGATACATATGAAAACATTCTTTAACACTCACATTAACTCGGCTTTGAAGGACTGAGAATTCGTGTACATACTTGGTCATTAGAGGATGAGCCAATGTATTTTTTTTGACCCGCTAATAGCTCGCCCCCTAAGTACCAAGTATATTCACATATACTTGGTCCTTAGGCCATATCCCATGGTTATTTTTATCTATACAAATTTCTATGATAAAAAAAAGAAATAGAAAAAAATATGCTTCAATGAGGTTTTCTATAACTATTTCTATGTGAGTTGAAAATTGAGTCACACGGAGAATTTATATCAGCATTTCTATCACCATGCCACATGAAAATTTTCTATCACCATTTCTACACAGATTTGGTGATAGAAATGTATTAAAAGTATCATGACACACATGATATAAATGAATTTGTAAAAAATACCATTAAAAATAGCCTTAGGATCTGGATAAATAGGGCATGGTCATAGAGAGTGTTTTGGTGTGTCAATAGTGGCCTCGTTTTTATTATGCTTTGTTGATAGCAAGGTACCAATTTACTTCGTCCAACGTACCCATTTGACTAGGAATTATTCAGGGTATAATTTGGAATACTTAGGCGTCTGTGCAAGTGGTAAACATTATTCCAAGGATACATGTACTAAGGGAGGCATGCCCGGTAGACAGTAGTCCTCAAATCATGCCTAGGACATGTACGAAATATATATAATATCATGTATCTAAATACTATTGTACATTTGTTTCGGCCCCAGTCGAATGGCTTACCATTTCAAACGGCCTAGTATCCTACATGACTCGTGTTGTAGCCTAAAATTTGTAAAGTTAACAATTTAGTAATAGAAATGCAATTGGTTGCTTGTTTCTCATTGTTACTTGTTCAAGTTTTTAACAAGAGGATGTTTTAGACCAGACACCCAATGGCTTTCAACGGAGACGTCGGAGAAAGAATTGTTAAAATATTTTAGAGCGCGAAAAAGACAGTGTGCTAAAATGTTGATTAGACTAGCAAAAGTTAAATAGAGGATACAAATGCGAAAAGTGACTGTTGGCACCAAATCAAATCGGAGCCATTCACTTTTTATATATATACATATATATGTTTAACTCTCCTCTGTTGTCCTAGTATACTAACTCCACACCATCAGATCACTTGGCTCACCTGCCACTAGGGCCGGCTCTAGGAATTTTGAGATCCCAAGTGAAACTTCATATCGATGAAAATTGGGGCTTTATATCATTATCTTTTATTTCAACAAAACAATCTTAAAATTATATTATTTAATAATTTGAAGCCAAAAAGTTTCAAAAAAATAAAATAGACCTAATCATATTATTTAATAATTTGGCTCTAAGGACTTGACAACCCCCCTTTTCTAAATGATACACAACAAAAACAAAAACATTGTACTTCAACGATGAGTAAACTACATATTTTTCCCCATTTGCCAAACACTGAGTATATAATTTGTCACTAAAGCTTCATTTTTAATCAACTGGATATGTACGACCACTTACTCTTTCATAACTTCTCTCTACTAGCAAGTCCATTTCTTTTTGAGAAATGTGTGTTTTTCCAATTTTTCGGGTCATATAAATAATCTACATTAACATTCTCATTTCATTTCCCATTTCCAATATCAACATTTGCATTCTCATTCTCATTTTTCACCATTAACATTTACATTCTCATTTTCACTATTTATATTCTTATTCACATTTTCAATATCAGCATTTGCATTCTCACGTAAAGTATCCATATATTCATCATTCACATTTATATCCATATTCACATTATCTTTACTTGAAAGTGAGGAAGTAGTTTATTTGTGTTTTTTTTTATTCATAAAACTTGCAATAGATTTTATGACCAACTCTCTTTTTTTCTAATTTTTTTTCTTTTTACTTCTAGAGTTTTATATCCACTTGCCTGCACATTGTTAGAACTAATCAAAAAAAAAATTGCAACAACTATTAAATAAGGAAGACTAGTACAAGTATACAAAATTACAAATAATTATAATCAATAAATACACCTAATATTATATAACTAATCAAGAATAAAACTAATATTTAACAGCTAAATAGCTAAATCTAATAATATAAAATTAAGGCTTTTGTCTTTTAACTTAAATCACCATTCACCAAATATTTCAACAAATCAACATTCAAGAAGATAAACAACTCGTCAATATTTCAAGAAATATACTTTATATCATGATATTAATCATTAATCAAGAAATATGTAAGAAATTTACTCTATAACTCTATAAGTTCATAACTAATAAAAAATTAAGGCTTAAGATTTAAGGAATAGTTAACCACTTAACCTTGGTCGGTGGTCGGAGGTTAGGACTGAGGAGTGAGGACAGTGGAGCCGTGTATGGGAGTTAGTGGTCGATGGGAGAGTTAAAATGGGAGGATAAGCGGAGAGCTCACAAAGAGGTGGAGGGGAAAAGTGAAAACGGAAAAAAAAAAAGAGAGGAGGAGGCAAAGTTAACTCTCAGGTCCTCTCTCCTCACTTTAATTTTCATTCTAATTTTTAAAGTGCTCCTCAACTTTTCTTTCTTACAATTAGATACCTTTAATTATAATTTTTTTTAGTGCCCTCTCTCAAAGTGGGCCCTAGGAAAAATGCCTAGGTTGTCTCCCCCTTTGGTCGGCTATGCTTGCCACTTTATCTTTGTTAGTGCTGCCTATAAAGATAGAGGCATCAAAAACTTTTAATTGAACTTATTCTTTGTATTGATATTTTTGTTTATCTTTTATTTTGCAAAAATGAAAACTTAGGTAAGTGCTTTTTGATAAAGATATGTATAAAAAAGAATATATTTCATTTAGCTTTCTTCATGCCTATTATAACTAGTTATTTCGGTTTTCTACTAGGTGGCTCGCTTTTCAATTTAAAAGTTTGTTTGGTTCGAGTTTTAAGTCATTTCCGGAATGTTACATTCAATTTTAGAAGAATTCCTATATTCGGTTCAGGTCTTTGGTTCATTCAAAGAATGAAGTATTTTTAAAGTTCTCGATCTTAAATGGATAAGATCGAATAGAGAATTACTCTAAATATTCCCATTTAGATTTTCTTCTGACCAAAATATCCCTTTTACTTATCAAGACAACTTTTTTTTTTCCATTTATATTCTTTTTAAAAGAAAACAAAATATTTTTTTTATTACACTTTTTCTTTTCTTTTTTTTTTAAATTAATTTTTTTCTTTATATTATTAAATACGTACGACTTTTCACAGTAATAATAAAAACTTATATTTTACCTTTATAAAAATTGTTAAAACTTGTCTTTTAATTTTATATAATGAAGAACATTTTGGTAAATCTTACGTATTTCATTCATATTCTCGTTTGAACTAAATATACAAAAGTAATTCAACATTCAGTAAAGTAAAATTTATGTCCGAACTAAGGCTCCATTTGATTGTAAGGTGGAAAAGGAAAATAAATTGAGTTAGTTTTGGTGAAAAGATGGAAAATAAGTTAAGTGATAGATGCAATGACATCCCCTTCATTTTTAAGTTTTTTCATGAAGAAATATTCTTTGCTTCGTGATGAGTAAAAATTTTTCACCAAAAATATTAAAGGATGGATGATGTATACTCATAAAATAAAGTAACATGTCTTCACCTTATTTTCTATTTTTTCACACAAACTAACTAAATTTATTTTTTTTTTCCATCTTTACGATCAAACGGGAGACTAAACATTAACAAAACATTTTAAATGATAAGAGAAAAGCTTTCTAAGAATGTACATGTCTATTCCATCCCAAATCTCTAATCAAACAAGTCCTATAGGTAAAACTGGTTCAATCTCAAGCGTGCATTTTAAATTAATGGTTAGGATTTTGCCCCGTCACCAAACATTACTAAAAAATAAAAATTAATCTCATTCATCAAAACTTAACAGCGTCTATTCATTTTCTATTTCAGGCTTTCTCTCTCTTATATCATCCGGCCCAACTCTCTGTGGATATTATTACTACTTTGCAAAATTGAAATCTAATTCCACAATCAATCGCCATTCATTAGTCCCACTACCTTCAGTCCTTCACCAATCACCCACAAGCACAACTCAAACCTAATTCTACCAATTCATCTTTTCATACTTTGGGGGATATATATTTTATTTTTTTTGAAAAAGGATGTATAATCTATGTAGATATATAACTGATAATTATATACATACATAACACCTATATAGTTACTTAGATTTTAAGTTTTCAAATAGAGGATATAATAAAAGTATTTATATAGTCCAAGGCAGAGAATCCAAAACAGAAAACCCACATATATACATAGTAATATTGGATCAAAATCTTTAAATATTTTGCATATTTTGTTGGACAGAGGAACCTTGTTGAATCTGAGGCAAAGACAAACTTGGAATTTTGGGTCTTTGAATAAGATGAGATGTGCAGACGTTTTGACGGAAAAAGTGATTCACTATCTTTGAATTTGAATAACATGAGATGACATAAGTTCAAATTTGGGAAGATGGTTTCGTTGTCGCCCAATTTTAAGTGGTCACTGACTTGCCAAAATCTCAACCATCATTTAAAAACGAAAGGTTGAGATTGAATCAGCTTTACCTCTAAAGTGAGAAGCCGAATACCACCAGGAGCCCAATCTCACATACACATATACGTATATATTATCTTTCTACAATGCATATAAACCTCTAATCTGTGTCTTCCAGGATGCGCGCTGGGCTATCCATCAAACTTGAATTTTTGCATCTCACTAGTGCCAGGTAGGGTGCTGCAATTTACTCTTTAAATGACGACCCTATGAGAAATTATCATAGACTAGGAAGGTTGGCTCATGTTCTCTAGAGGTGTACATAAATTGAACCGGACTAACAAGTCACAACTTAACCAGCCAAAACCAATGCTTTTTTTTTTTTTGGGTCTTCTTAGTATTAATGGTCCGAACCGGACTAACAAGTCACAACTTAACCAGCCATAACCAATGCTTTTTTTTTTTTTGGGTCTTCTTAGTATTAATGGTCCGGTCTTCAGGTTCAGGTTAGGTTTAAAAAAAACCCCATAAAACCGAACCAAAATATATATATATGCTTTTCGAAAAAAAAATTATAAATTTTAAGGCCCCTTATTTGTTTTTCACCCCTTTATCTCACCTACATGTAAAACTAACACTTTTTCAAAATAACTCAAATGACCTAAAACAAAGTTGCCCTAGATTTTTATCAAATCCATCAGCTTCGTTCTCATCTTCTTTCTTAATCTTCTCTCCTCTCTTTGCTTCTCTAATCCCACTGCCACCACCATAATTCAACCGTCACCACCACAACCCCACCATTACCAGCATAATTCCACCGTCACCACCACAGTCCCACCGTCACACCAACCGTTTATCCATCTTCACCACCATAGCCCCACCGTCGTCGGTGGAGTGAAGCCCAGACCGACTGAAACCAACCTGTTAAAAGGTATGCGGTCCAATCCGGTGTTAGATAGAGTTTAGCTAGAGTTTACTTCCTCTTCTAAGATTGGTTCACGGGGTATGTTTTGTTTGGTATTGCAGCCTCCGCCTAGCTGGGATTTGGTTTTGTTATTGTTTCTAATGTGGAAGAGATCAGGTTCTCGAATTCTTAGAGGTTCGATCATTTGAAAAAGAGGCCAGTCGACATAAATAAATAATACTCTAGTTATAACACAAACTTTATCACCTACTACAAAAACTTCAACAAGGAAAAACTCGCACTAGAAAAAATTTTGCAGAAGCATCTAGCGAATTCTACACAAGAACTAATTCTTCGAACAAATCAGCTGCCTTCACATTCTACCAACCATGAAATTTGAAGCACCAAGGAGCAAGGATGTGAGAAAAAGGCTATAACAATAATTGCCATCAAGCCAGCAAATAAACTAATGTCCAAATGTCATCTTAACTTACACACAGGGCTCGACTATCCTCAAAACTCTCAAGTGCCACCAATTGAGATACGTTGGAGCAACAGAAATTGAGATACGTTGGAGCAAAGGTTCAACTAGATATGGAGCACGAGTTAAAGCATCTTTTTATCCAGTCTAATCATCTACATCCCTACACAAACAATGGCACCAAACTAGTTGCTATATCTTTTGACTCGCTTTAGCCGGTAGACAAACCAAAAGCAGTAGCCCAAACCAAAGCAAGGAGTGACTTTCCATTTGTACTACAGCTAAAACATAAGTCCAAACTGAAAACGTAAAATTCAGCTCTGAAATGGATGCTGGAGGTAAATTTTTACAGTTTATAACATGTTGATGAATGTAAAACCATGTACCAGTACCAGGGGACTAGGATGTTGCTCAAGCAGAGTATACTAGGTTACCAATTATGCCCAATACATATATATATACACTAGCATATGCTGACAAGAAATAAACCTACCATGTTTCTATCCTCAGGCAACATGTGTGATGCAAGCATATCCTATTTAAGAACATTAATCTAAATTCTAAAATAACTTTATTAACTTCTTGTATATTTACTTTTACAATTATTTGCCATCAGTAACACAAAATTATACACTTGTCCACAGTCCCATTTATGTATAGATTCTATAATCAACAACTATAAACCTAGAGTGAACTAGAATCTGTCATTGATAAAACATCGATCCTTGAGGACTACACAATTATTATTTTATACAAGTCCTACTGTGTAATAAGTCCATATATGCATTCAAAGTTATATAGGGAATTGGCTGTATTTCTGATTAGTAGAAATAAAAATTGTCCATTCAAACTAAAAGGGTAGAGCACAACACAACATCTATCCATGCTACTTAGTACTAACAACAACTCATCACTATTGAAATATTTACAAAACTTTTATATGATAATTTGGATTTTAAATGCTTCACTGCCTAAGAGATGCGGTAAGGGCGTACTTGAGATTGTGTGGTTAAGCACAATCTTAAGTTCGATTCCCCGTCAAGATTCTTGGGGCATCTTCCGGCCAATAAGCACAAAGGCCTTGTGGGATTAGTTGGGTGGGGCCCCGATACCCCGGATATCAAATATATATATATACATAGAAAAGCCCAGTCAGAGGTCAATACCTTTAGTAAAAGAGAATTTATATATCGGCCATGAACACACAATGCACAGTCAACATAAGTAAACAAAAAGAATTTAATCAGCCATGAAATGATGAACGAATCAAATACTTAATTCAATTGTAACTCAGACAACAATTCATATTCAGAGTTAACCTTGTAATCAAATACTTAATCAACTCAAAACTAATTGAATTCAGCTTTCAATTTGATTAACTCCAAGTCAAAAAAAAATCCATACCTTCAAACAGATCTATGAATAACCAAAAGATCTCAAATAGCATAGCAAAGGTCCTTAATAATAAACGAAACAGAAACAAACTGATATCATAATAATAATACAGCTCTTAACGGTAAGATTTCTGGAACCTAGCACGAGCACCGCGACCACCAAACTTCTTAGGCTCGCAACGTCTAGGATCAGCAACAAGCAAAGTCCGATCGTACCTCACAAGGATATCCTTGATCTCCTTTTTGGACTGTTCATCAACATACTTCTGGTAGTAAGCAACGAGTGCTTTAGCAATGCTCTGCCTGATGGCGTAGATCTGAGAGGTATGTCCACCGCCTTTGACACGAATCCTCATGTCGACGCCTGCGAACCTGTGGCGGCCGAGGAGGAGTACTGGCTCGAAGGCCTTGTACCGGAGGATCTCCGGCTCCACGAGCTCGATCGGAACGCCGTTGATCTTAATTAGTCCGCGGCCGCGCTTGCAGTGAGTAACAGCGACGGCGGTTTTCTTACGGCCGAAGCATTGAACGGACTCCGTCGGTGTCGTCATGGCTATTGTGTTCTCTCTCTTGAAACCCTAATTCTACCGCGAAATGTTTAGGAGGCGGTGGTGCGAGTGAAAGACTTACGGTTTTTGGAGAAGTGTGAGAATGGCCCTAGTGTTGTGTGGAATTGCAAATCTACCCTATTTGTCAGTCAAAGCTCAATTAACTTGGGCTTAATTGACTAGCATGGGCCATGCAGGCCATTATTTGTTGACTGCAATCCACATGCAGACCTGTCTTCAAAGGATACTAAACGCTTGGCCCACTTGTTTTTTATTTTTCCTTAAACAAAACCTATATATTTTTTCTGGGTTGAACTACCTGCACATAGTTATAGAATTCGTTATCATATTTACCATTATGTTCGCTTTTTACTATAGTGATTTTAAATTCATGAAATGAATAAAAAAAAATAATGTTTTTGCAATTATCGTTTTGTATTTTAAAAAAAAATGCTTAATTAGTAAAACTTGAACTTGAAATATCCAAACTCAAGGAGTTTTTTTTTTCTTATCATTGACTCCCACTTAGTCCGCCCAGGAACTCTGTATGCCTGGAAAAAAAAATATATGAGGACATGAGAGTGTCTTTAATATATTAACCATCGCTTCTTGATTTTTTGAAATACAATGGTCAAATAATAACTCGTGATTCACTTACACACTCTTTTCAAATGCAAGTCAACACTTGCTACGTAAATATTAAAACCATTGGCAACCTTCGCTTTATGTTAACGTCCCAATTGTTTTTAAAAAAATAATCCTATTTAGAGATTCATTCCAAATAAACAACCAAAAGCATGCCAAACAAGATACCGCAAGTGTAAGGTGCGGTATCTTGTTTGATTTTTAATTCGTCTATTAATCTCAAGTCGTTTGATTTCTCCGAATAAAACTTTGGGTTCATAACAATATTCAAGTAGCATTTTCTTGATAAATGTTTTTCTCCATTTTTTTTAATACACTCCATAACATAAGAGACATCAAAATGATTTGTTGAAAAATGCCTAGTTTACCACTTCACGACATTGCTATCAAAATTTAAAGGAGTAAATGTTCCACTCCTAGAAGGACTTATAAACTTTGAGATATTCTTCTTACAAAAGAGCAATCCGAAGTTATAAGTTTGAACTCGGAGAAAGTGTAAAAGCTGAACCACTGAATCAAAATTCTAATATCTAGCATTATTTCTTGGACATCTATGGGTTATATTAATATACTTTAAAGTCTCATATTAATAACCTATTCAAGAATAAAATTTTGATACAAATTAGTAAATAGGACACCAATTATCATACATATGTATGGCTATTTTTTATATTTATAATATGCCTTACACTTGTTTTTACGGTAAAATTAACATTTTTCAGCACTTTATTTCTTAAAGTATTAAACACATATTATAGTAGAAAGTTCAATTTATTTCTAACATTGTTCTAAAATCAAAAGGGAAAGAAAAGATAAAGAGGTTGTTCAATTAGTAAAGTGGGGCAATTTTGTTTCTTTTCAATAACTAGTTAGTAAATCATAATTTAATGTTTGGTGCTGGTGGGCCTGGGTGAAGAAATGTTTTGAGTATATTAAATTAAAAAAAAAAAACATCATCATCCATTAATGTTGTAAGGCTTTATCAACAGCCATGGCCCATAACAAAATCCTTTGAAAAAGGCGAATCTTGAAAATATACGCATATATATGTTTTAAAGTTTTATTTATTTTTGGTATTCGAAATGATAATCTTACATGAAAATTTTCAACCTCTCCAACTTATAATTTAATTTTTTAATATGAACAAAAAAAATTTCCTAATATAAATTTATAAATTTAAAATTTCAAGAACGAACCAACAGTCTAACCAAACGAATACAAAATTTCTAAAGCATTATTAGCACTTAGTCTTTCAAGCTTTCATTTCAAGTTTCACCAAATTAAATATATATAGATTAGGATTCTCCTTTTCAATTTCGAATAGTGGCCGACCATAGCCAACTTCCCCTATTTTATTCTTTCCATCTGTATATAAATATTTGCATTGGGTGCCAATAATTAAAGATTAAAGACACCATTTTCTTTTTCGAGTTGATACTTTTTTAAAAAATAACTAAGCGTGCCTTACTTGACAATCTTTTTTATCCTCTTCTTCTTCATTCAATGCGAAGCCATTCCCGTTTTAACTGCTTTTGTTCCTTCCGGCTAAGAAATTGAATCCCATATTGCACCGTAACTTATTATCATAACAAGCAAAAGCAATTACTATAATAAGTGGTCACAAGGATTGAAATCCAAGTGTGAAACTCTATCCAAATTCTCGGCTTCTTTTAGTTCAAATATTGCCATTAATAAATGCATGCATATTTGAAAAATCATTCGGGTTTGATTATATTGATGTCAAACTCATAATTTGAAGAAATGAAACATTGTCAATGCTTAAATAATGAAATCCCGTGATTGCACATATATAATTATGTGGGCGGAGCTACAGTGGGGCAGGCGGACCCCACTGGAAAAAAAAATTGTTTTGGGGGAGGGAGGGGGGGGGGGGGGGTTAAATTGTATTTGTAAAACTATTGGGGTCAGAATTCGAAACTTAAAAAATAAAATATTAATTTGGATTTGCTCATAAATTATTTTGATTCACGAAAGAATCGTAGGGTTCAACTTCATTAAATTATATAATGTATTTTTTTTATCACGTGTGACTTGATATAGCAAAAAACACCTTTTGTCTATTTTAAATCTCTAATTATGATATGATATTATATAAGAGCATCTCCAACTATAGTGTATAATTTTGGTTTGTGTAAAATTTACAGGTTTTGTAAAAAAGAAAAGTCTCCAGCAGTCTTTTAAGAAACTTTGACACCTAGAATTTGTGTAAAAAGGTTATGTAAAATACAAACTCAATTTACACAACCACGTGTAAAAATGTTGTGTAAAATACAAACTCAATTTACACAACCATGTCACATAATCTCGCGTGTATTTTTTCTCATCCTGTTTCTAGAAATAAGTGGATTTAAAAAGTAAGGGAATAAATATAGGATAAGTTCCACTTGTACGTATCTAATTGGTAGTTTAATATTTACACAAAAGTTTAAAACAGATTGTTGGAATACAAAACGAATTCTTTATTATTTTTGTGTAAATCCTACTTTGACACGTAGAATTTATACAAAATTTATACAAGACGATTGGAGATACTCTATGGCCTCGTTTGGTTCACGGAAGGGAAATCGATTCCGCTGTTTTTCCCATGGAAGTGGGAAGTTTCCTGTCAAGTTTCATTTCCTGTGTTTGGTTGGTACAGGAAAGGAAAGTAAAAATATATCAATATGTCAATAATACCCTTATATTTTAAAGTAAAAAAATAACATCATAAAAATTCAAAAGTACACCAAAGAGATTAATGGGTAAATTTGGTAATAGCATATTTGGGTAGGGATATTGATGTCCAAATTTTTTGTAATGAATGTTGGGAAATTAAAGGGGAAATTGAATCCCATGCCCTTTGAGTGGAATAGCTTTACCCTCTATTTTCCTATCTCTCGGGAAAGCCTTTCCGAAATTTGTGGTTACCAAACAAAGGAAAGGAATCACTTTCCTTTCCCGAATGCCAAAATCCATGAACCAAACGAGGTTTAAATGTTTAGTATTTGCATTTGTTTCATTCAAATAAGTATTTAATTTTTATTGTTTTCAAGTCAATATTTAGTAAATAATTTTTTAACTCCCCAAATTTTTTTTGGGGACGTTCGCATATTTCTTTTTAGCCTCGTCCACCCTATGGATAAATCCTGACTACACCACTGATTTCCGCCCCCGCTCACTAATAATCCTAGCTTCGCCACTGATTATGTATGTTAACTCTATTTGCTTACTTCAAAGTTCTTTGGATAACAATGTTCCATTTTAGTTTGCTAGTATTGGATCAAAGGATCGTTGTTAGTGGTTGATCGAGTTGGTGGTGTCTTTAGAAAACAAGAAAAAAAAAGAAGAAGTCTGTTTGTCACATTTAATTCAATGTTAAATGATTGTAATACAATTGATGAAAAAGTTCATTAACATGGCACTCATATTCATTTGGAACGAATTAAATACACTGGACATAATATATACAGACCATACAATATAATAAAGATTAAGCAATATATAAAACATTGTCATCATTGATAGGGAAATGTACTAGTTTCGTATGAACATCTTTCTTCTAGTACGTACATATCACACCAAATACAATTGACATACTAACCATAACATATTGATTAAATATTAATATGTTGCTCCCTTTCTTGTGATTGGCCAACAATCTCAAAGTTTGGTTGGAGGAATCAACTGATACGGCGGCATAGCGTAATTCCATCACCAATAGGGAGCATACAAATCTCGATTCTGGGATCAACGGCTAGTGCTTTGTTGAGCTCCAACACGAAGTCTCTATAGTACCTGACATACTTCCTCATGGGAGCATCCGGTGGAGCCACCACAGAGCCGTTCCATAGGGTGTTGTCGTAGCCGATTAATCCCCCAACTTTAACCAAGTCGATAAGCCTCTTGTGGTAGTTAAGATAATTGTCCTTGTCCGCATCCACGAATATGAAATCAAATGTCCCATGATAATTTTCCTAAATATTTCCAGGCCATATAAACCAAGTCGTTATAAGTATATACATATAGGAGATTGATATGCATATAGTATGTAGATAGTATATGTGAATATCAGACTTTTAGCAACATTTTTTGTAGCAAAAACTGTCATTAAAAGACAAGTCTATATAATAAAAGACGTTAAATAAGGACTCTAATTGATAGATAAGTTTGATAATACTCACATCTTGGATCATTTGATCAAGAACAGGCAAAGCAGAGCCCTCTCTAAATTCAATCTTGTGGGCAAGACCAGCCTTTTCGATTATGGGTAGGCCCAGTTCGTAGTTTTCTTTGTTTATGTCCATGGCCAAAATCTGTAAAAATTAATTATAGAAATAATATTAAATTCAATTAGTAGTTGTAAATGTGAGATTATTAAATTTAGTTCGGTCTTTGCCCTCGCTTGATATAATCGGAAGGATTACCATTTAATGGAATCCTTACTTAGAAGATCCCTTTTATATGGAAACATGATTTTTGTGATATCGGATAAATGATTTTATGCCAGAAGAAGAAGAGGGTAAGCTTTTTTCTGTTTTATTTTTATTTGAACTTTCATGTTAAGTTGGCAACCAAACAGAGAATAAGAATAATGTTTGGTAATATGAGCATACCTTTCCATCATCAGGAATAGCTAGGGCTGTGGCAAGGAGAGAGTAGCCGGTGTAAACACCAATCTCCATGGTGTTTTTGGCATTAATCAACTTTAGTAGCATGTTCAAGAATTGCCCTTCATCAGCTGATGTTGTCATGATGTTCCTATTCAATTAAACCCCACCACATAAAACCAAATCAACACAACATATAGCTAAATTCAAAATATGCCAAAACGCAACTGTTTTTTTTTTTGCCGACATTTTACATATCTCAAATTGATAGTCAATATAATCTTTACATGTTTTAAGAAAACACTAAGAGAGTGTTTGTTTTTACCTTTAAAAGCTTAATGAAAGAGTACTAAGCATTTAGATGTGCAATATGATTTTTGTTTTTTTTAAATCATTAAGAGGTTAACGGCTATTTTTTTTAATGATTAAGCATTCAGTATTAAGAGACATTAGTCCCGCTAAATATGCTTAATACCGAATTTAAATCATTATTTTATACAAAAACATAAAATTCAAAGCCTCATTCAGCATAAAAAACAAACAACATTTTCAGAACTTGAATTCAACATTTAACACTCAATAATTAGTAATCAGCATTTAGCAATCAAAGGTAAAAAAAAACAAACACACCCTAACCTTAACGTTGTCAACTATTTGATTGTCTCAAATCAATTTTATATTATATCGTGAGAACTTGTATATCGATTACAATAACACCTGCTTTGTAATGGTCCAAAACATAAGTATGACAACATCCCGCTACTACTATTTTTAACACTGACAATTTGGCCAGTTTCGTGCCAAATCGCAGTTACTATGAAATGCCAATATGTGCCTCAGAGTACTAACCATGGATGTTTGGCAGTAACCTCTCTAAGCTCTTTCATGGGCTCTGGCTCTCTTGGGTATACACTTGTTTCAAGTATATACTACAAAATACAGACATTAAAATCAATCAAAATTTGATCTAAACCAACAAAACTTAAACGTAAAATATATATATATATATATATATGTATATCAAGAACTCGTTTAGTGTTTAAGGGGAAAAAAAATTAAAAAATATACGGCGGTTACCTGGTAAAGAGCATCGCTCTGCAAAAGGCTCTTGTGCCCAACCTCTTGGTGCCTTCGGGCATCATCTCCTTTAGAGTTTCCGTTGGTTGCCATTACTGTAATATTTTATACTCTTCAAGGGTTTAACCTAGGCTGAAGTTTGGGCATTTGATAAGAGAGGAAACGAAGGGGTATATATGGTTGCAGAGTCCGGTTCGAACCGGTTTGTTTTTCTTTTGGGAGTGGCTAGACCGGTCACTAACCGGTCGGGGGTTGGTAAAAAGATTATGATTGCTATAGTTATTCTGTTACATTAGATGGACACCTGTCCTGCTTTATATGTTTGTGATAATTTTTTTTATATATATTTTTTGGAACGATTATAACTGATTTCATTCCTACCTACCCCCAAATCATTATTAGGTGGTATTATCGATGCTTACATTTTATTTTTATTTTTTTAAAACTCTACCTAGAAAAAAGGAGAAGGGTCTCATATGCTACTTTAATTTAATTCTACTCTACGCTAATAGTAGTTCATGTCAATGTGAATCAAATACACCATCTTTGTTCTCTCATTTACCGTCAAAATGTATATGCAAAGTTATCAATTTTAATTTGAAAAATCAAAAGATTCAAACCGATGGTATCAAAATCTAGAAATAAATAATTAATTAATTAATAAGGGTGCGTTTGATTACAAGCATAAAATTTGCATGGAAAGAATATAAGTTTCAGGCAATTTGCCTAGAATTGAGTTGCATGGAAAATGTCAATTAAATGTGTTTGATTGCCTTAATTTTCTACCCGAAAAATATTTGTTGTTTTATGGCATTTTTAATGTAGAAAAAATTATTGGTATTTTTTTTACATAATTCTATAGTCATGATCGATCTTGTTTAATTGAGCTTGATTAGTAGATTTTAAATATTAAATTTTTATTAAATTTTGAATTTTTTATTTTAAGCTATGGCATTTTTAATGTAGAAAATAGGTAAAACTTTGTCTCAAAAAATGTGTCAATTGCCTAGAAAATAAAAATCAAGCCCCGCCAAAGAAAATGTTTTCAAGCTTTACATTGAAAAGTACATGAATAGTGACAAAAGATGAAATTTGACTGCCTGAAATTTTTTGTCAATCAAACAGCACAAAAGTGGCAACTTGGGTGAAAAACTCCTATTTGTCATGGAAAATAAAAGCAATCAAACACACCCTAAGTGAATATCGGTGAATAAAAAATAAATGCGGCGCAATGATGAACACGTGACATTTTTTATTAAGGTAAGTTCTTCCGGTAGCGCTTATGCTAGTCCGGCAGTACGTCCTCCTTTTGTGTGTGCTTACTTTGTATTAGCTCAAAGGTAATTAATTTTGAATGATGATACAAGCTACCAACTTTTTTCTCTACAATTTCACTAATTCTATTTATAAGTATAGAATTATGATTACAAATATTTTTAACAGAATAAATAATAAAATGTGTAGGAGAGAAAATGTATAAGGGTTGTTGGTATTTTTTTAGAGTATGAAAAGAGAGTATAAGATTCTCCTATTTCTTTTTAAATTGGCTTGTATTTGTATTACCAATGGCTTTATATCTCTTGGATGAGATGGATGGATATTAGAAGAGAAGGATGGTGTTGGATGAGAAGAATGGTGTGTTTTTGTTGTGTTGTGAATGAATGAACGAGGGGAGGTATTTGTAAGTAAATGTAGAATGATAAAAAAGTAAATTTGATAAAAATGAGGGGCAAAAAGGTAATTTGATAAGAGTTAGTGGATGTGAGTGGAATATTATTTAAAAAGAAAGTGAAGAATATTAATGAGTGGAATATTTATTTAAAAGAAAGTGTAGAATATTATCTTTGTAGGCTAATGGTAAAATCATTTTTTACCTCATCACAAACTAAACATACAAGTTTAGCAATACACAAGCAAGTATAAGCTACCATTCATATTTAAATATATTTTTTTATATTAAAAAAAAGAAGAACAGTGAACATCAAAATTTTAAGTTAGTGATAAAAAAAATTTCATTAAAATGTGAATGATAAATCATGGCTTGATTTAAGTAGAAAATTGGATATTAAAGTTTCGTTTGATAAAACAGCATGAAAAACGATAAAGTAAAAAATAAAATAAAAATACTTGATTTGCGTAAGAAGTTGAAAAAATAATTTGAGGAATGTGATGAGATACTTTCCATTTCATTCTCATTTTTATAAGTAAATATATTTCATCTTTCATTATATTTTATAAAAAAAAAATCTTCATTAACCACCAAAGATTTTTTTTGGGTCATTTAATTTACCTTTTGACCTTCATTTGTTTACCTATATCCCTCTTTGACACCTAAAGTTTGTATTAATTTTCATTTGACACTCATTTGGACGATTTTAGTTCAGTCAAAAAGTGAAATTGTTAAATACATTTTACAATACCAAAAATATCCATGTGGCTATATTTAAATGAAAATGAAGTCATTTTCACATGGCCATATCTCACTCGATTTACATTTAAATGATGTGATCTATATATAGTTAAAAAAATTGTAACATAGATTATAAATATACTAATAATATAATATTCAATAATAAGCCTTTATATGCCTCTAAATAGCTACTAAAGTTGGAAAAAAAATCACATTTTTAAAACGATAAGTTTTAAAAAGTCATATTCACAAAGTCATATCTTACTCGATATACGTCCGAATGATGCGATCCACATATGATTGAAAAGTTCTCACAATATAAATTATAAATACACTAATAATATTCAATAATAAGAACTTTATATGCCTTTAAATTGTTACCAAAGTAAAAAAATCATATTTTTAAAACAATAAATTTCACATAGCCATTTTCGCAAGGTCATATCTTACCCGATTCATATCCAAATGATGTGATCCACATATGGTTGGAAAGATATAATATAAATTATAAATACACGAATAATATTCAATTATAAGTATTTTATACACCTCTAAATCGCTGCTAAGATTGGGAAAAAAATATATTTTATTAACATATATATAATCTATGTTATAATATATTTTCAGTTATGTGGAATGTATCATTTGAATGTAAATTGAGTATGATATGGCTTTGAGAAATTTGTTGTTTTAAAAATGTGATTTTTTCCAATTTTGGCCGCGATTTAAAGGCATATAAAGTGTTTATTATTTAATATTATAGTGTATTTATAATCTATGTTGTAAGATATTTCCAACTATATGTTCATCACATCATTTGGATATGAATCAAGTAAGATATGCCCTAGTGAAGATGGCTTTATGAAATTTATAATTTTAAAAATGTGATTTTTTTTCAACTTTGGTAGCGATTTAGAAATATATAAAGTTCTTATTATTGAATATTATTAGTGTATTTAAAATTTATGTTGTAAGAACTTTTCAACCATATGTGGATCGCATCATTTAGTTGTGAATCAAATAAGATGTGGCCTTGTGAAAATAGCTTTTTGAAACTTATCGTTTTAAAAATGTGATTTTTTTTCAAATTTGGTAACGATTTAGAAGTACATAAAGTTCTTATTATTGAATATTATTAGTATATTTATAATCTATTTTGTAAAATATTTTCAACTATATGTGCATCATATCATTTGGATATGAATCGAGTAAGATATAGCCTTGTGCAGATGGCTTTGTGAAATTTATCGTTTTAAAAATGTGATTTTTTTTTCAACTTTGGTAGAGATTTAGAAGTATATAAAGTTCTTATTATTGAATATTATTAGTGTATTTATAATTTATGTTGTAAGAACTTTTCAACCATATGTGAATCGCATCATTTAGATAAAAATCAAATAAGATATGGCCTTGTGAAAATAGCTTTGTAAAACTTACAGTTTTAAAAATGTAATTTTTCCTAATGTTGACATCGATTTAAAGGCATATAAAGTGCTTATTATTAGTATATTTATAATCTTTGTTGTAAGAGATTTTCAACCATATGTGGAACGCATCATTTAAATGTTAATCAAGTGAGATATGACTTTTTGAAAATGGTTTCGTTTTCATTTAAATATAATGACGGGAGTATTTTTGGTATTATAAAATGCATTTTAACAGTCTGACTTTTTGACCGAACGAAATTTGTCCAAATGGGTGTTAAAGAAAAATTAATGCAAACTTGGAGTGCCAAAAAGGAATATGGATAAATAAATTGGGGTAAAAATGTAAATGACCCAAAAAAAATCTTTGGAAATAGTCATAGAGTAAGAAGATATATTACCACATGTTTCAACTTATTTTTTAATTTTTAACAAAAATTAATTGTTTTTATTTTTCATATTATTATCATGCGAACCTTAACTATTTGATTTTGTGATTAAGCAAACAAAGCTTTATTCCTACCTAAACATAACAAAACGGTTTAAACACCCATATACAATGTGCATATAATTAACATCATTTTTTGTGTATATATATATTAGATGAGAAAAGGAGTGAACATAGACTAGAAGATGCAAAAGTTGGGAAAATTAGGCCAATTATAACACCTAACTCAAATGGATGGGTAAATGGAAGACATTTTCAGTAGAAAAAACAAGTTTTTACCTGATAGATAGAATGTGAAAATTGATTGGTGTCAAATTCTCAAAGTCTAAAATATTTTATACTTCTCCCCTATTACAAAATAAGAGTTCATTTTGAATTTTATACCTTTTTTTATCAAGTTTCAAAAATATAAAAAAATTAAAATAAATTTATTTATTAATATTATATTTCATATATTATTAACTATTAAAAATAAAATTTGATTTTTTTTTCTAAAATAAACGAAAATGCTTAATTTAAGAAAAATAATGTATACATAATTCTGTTAAAAATAATAGTGTACTAAAAATATATGATTGGAAACTGATAATAGAGAGAATTAGGAGTATTTTCAATTTCAGTCGGGGCAAAATTTAAAAGACCTAAACTAAATTGATTTATGTTTCTAAATCTTCTGAACTCAAATCTGAACAAAAGTTTTCAATTTGGCTTTACTCAGTTTTTATATATTTTAATAAATAAATTATAAAATAACATTTATTTTGACTAGAAAAATAATAATTTTTTACTTATTTAAATTTATTTTAAATAAAAAAAATATTAATTCTTTCATTTATAATATAATTCCAATATTAATGATAATTCAAATTTTGCAATTTAAACCGGAGAGAGAAACCCACAAATTCAAACCAGAGACTGAAACCCAAATCGACCAAGCTAGTTGAACCAGAGATTTGGAATCAAACCAAATCCAGTTAAACCAAAATTTAATCTGAGTTTAAACTAAAAAATACAATCAAACTAAACCAAGTTAATAGCCTCTCTTTTTTTTCTTTTTTTTTTGGGGGGGGGGGGGGGGGGGGGGGGGGGGGGGACAAGGGAGGCAAAACCTACCCCCAAAAAATATTATTCAAAAAAAGCTAATTACATTTTAGAATATCTAATATTCTTCAAACCCTCTTTATCAAGTCTCACTATACCGATAAGTTTTTTAAGTAAATTCTCTTTACTCAAAATATACAATCTATTTTTTTGATAACTCCAATTACCCAATAAATCAGCAGCTTGATTGTTTTCCCTATAAGTATGATAAATTATGTGATCCATGTTACTCAACAGAGATTTAATATTCCTCACTTTATAAGCAATACCCCATGGAACAGTCGTAGAACCTTCTATAATATTCTTTAGCATCAACGAGTCCACCTCAATGTCAATATGATCAAATTTTCTATCCTTACAAATTTGCAAACCTTGAAGGAGAGCTCTGGCTTCAGCAGTAGAATTCGTTGTACTACCATAATACTCCGCGCAAGCAAAAGTCACATGACTTCTCTCATCACGAAGGATACTCCCTCCTCCCCCTTTCCGGGATTACCCTTACAACACCCATCAGAATTTAGTTTATACCGACTGTAGACACCCCATTTTGCAACTCTTTTCGATAAAACAAAATTAGACTTGGCGATATAGAACTTCAAAAGATACATGCTCGAATAAGATCAAATTGGACTTGGCCAATGCAAGGTTGAAAATCATCATAGGCCTATACAGATGGCCAATGCAATGTTGATTCCCAATTATCACTGCTTTTCAAGATCATATTCTGAACCACGTGTAGTCAAACAGTAAGACGGGAGCCTTCCCGAACTTCGATCACCTTTAAATTTGGCAAGGAGATACAAGACATTTTGGGAAACATCATATCCAAAAATCAGCTTAATCCAACAGTCGGATCCCCCAAAGACCGATCTGTCTGTCTATAAGTTCGTGATTTCAACCAAGTGTAATCAAATAAATAAATGGAGGCCTTCCCGACCTCCGATTGGGCTGAAATTTTTACAAAAAGTAGATGACATCTCGGGGAAAAACATATCAAAAAATCAGATAAATTGAACGGTTTATCGATCGGTTATTATCATAGAACGATCGGTCTTAAGGTAAATTGGATCGGTCTTCGTTGACGGTTTTGTGAAGGAACGAATTTATGTTCAAAGCAAGCACCAATGAACGACCAGGCAATATAAAATGCCGATTGGTCTTAGGGTAAAATGGATCGGTCTTAAGAGCTCCCAGGTCGGTCTTATACAAGACCGATCGGTCTTCAGGTCCCTCAAATCGGTTTTTAAAGCCCAAGAGTCAGTCTTTATAGAGGAGCCGACTGGTTTTTAATGAAAAGGTCAAAGACCGATCGGTCTTGCACTTCAACAGATCAATTTTTACCTCGCTTGGATCTATCTTACACGTGTCCAAATTGGTCTTCGAGGAGGGTTACAAATCCTTACTCTATATTAATCAGAATATCAACAGAAAGAAAGGTGGGAGCCTTTCAATGGAGGCAGAGCTCGTGAGAGATCCCCAGACAGTCGAAGAAAGCCTCAAAGAGCGATGATAAACCAAAGCCCGAACAGAGGCTCGAGAGAAGAGCAAATGCTCATAAAAATAAATAGGACTAGATCTAAAGATAGGAACACATTGTTTCCGAAATTCTTATATTAGTTTGTATTACTTTTCATTATCAATCAAAATAAAACAGCTTTGTCTTAAAAAATATGGTATTCTATTAACCTCTCTGTATCAGTTTTAATCTTAAACACTTGCCTCCCATGTATATGAATTGTTGGGCATATTGTATATAATACATACACACGCATACACACTGTTTATACATGTTAATAATCTAAAATTGGACATGAATGCTTGTATGACTTGTAAATACGTTTTTAAATTCAAATAAAGCTGTCAATACACTGTAAATACTTTAAATCATGTTTTAAATCGCCTTTGCATGTCTCCTACACACCAAAGCATGAAACCAGTACACTGTAATAGAAAGACTGGTCAGTCTTAGGCAGTGACCGATCTGTCTTCGGTGCATCCCGATAGGTCATCGGTGTTTTTACACCATTTTGCCTCAAAACTCAAGCCACAACTTATGTATGCTATTTAAACGGATAGATACGTACATTCAGGCAAAAAACAGTATAAAGCAAGATAAAATAATGATAAAACGAACATGTACATTTAGAAGCCGAAAGGGCGACGAGGGTGCCTCACACCTTCTCGCGTCGTAACATAGTTCCCGAACCTAATATGGTTGCGCAGAGGGCGTTGTACCCCAAAAGGGTACAAAAACACACTTTTGTTCGTTTTTTCGAAAAACATACTGGCGATTCTATAATTGCTCCCAAAATCGAGCCACGCGCCGAGCGCTGTCTGGGGGTTCCAATCGGAATTCTTACACCAACCTGCCTTTGGACAACATCATTGAGCAATAATCCATGATTCCCTAGCAAGAGATGAAATCTTCACCCCGAGAGAATGGTATTAATCGAACTTTTAACTTTGGAAATAACATGAGAAGCCCTGCCAATTTGATTTTCGTATTTTCCTTTGTTACTATGCAACCATAATTCCCAACAAATACAATTCGGAATAAAAGATAAATCCACCTTATAGCAAAGAGACCTTATCTTGCTTAACCACCAAGTGTTAACCTTAATGTGCATCCATACATATATACATAGAAAGTGAGTGAAGAACATTAATGTGAACTCCGACAAGCAAGGTGAAGCATTTGGTAATTTTCTTTTAGTTTCACAAAAGTGGACCACCACTGTTTACCTAGTTGGAGGGCATAGTACTTTCTTGAAGTTGAGATTAAGTTTTATATTGTAAGTTATCTTGGTCATATATATGTTAGCAAGGAGATTTTTTGTGGGCCAAATTAACTAGAGATGCCTAAAGTTCAACATTAATTACTATCTAAAGCTTACCTTATTGTATTTGCAACTATCAAATATAATACAAAAATTCGTAATCATTTAGTCCACAATTGTTGTCATAATATTGTATTGAATATTGAATTGTTACCCACATCAGTAATTGAGTTGTATATTACTATTTCCATTGTCATAGACCAATTTGATTCTTATTTATATGTTTTCCAACCATTATCATATAATATGTTCCCAGTTACACCAAAAGAAAAAATTACATAATGTTTTATATTATTCGTTCAACATTCATTTAGTAATATAGACATATTTCACGTGTTACATATAAAATTGTAAGACGCTCGTGCATCGCACAGGTTGAAAAATAGTTATATAACTATAATAATAGCCTAACTTTATGCATAATAAGTATTTTACATGTTAATCTATCATTTTAATATCTCGATAGAATTGAAATTAATTAAATCTCATAAATGACCATTTGTCTGGGCTGGGCTATGATTATAATCTGATACTCAACATTTAGTCAAAACCAGAGCCATAGAACCCGGCCTTTGATTAATAATATATCCCGTGTTCACATGCATTGTTATGTCCTTACGGTACGATTTTTATTTTCACGGACAGATATTCATTTTGTTTCGGATGAGATCAGCCCACTGCAGGCTATCAATAAGTTTTCGACAACCCTGATACGTTTTTCATGAAAGATAATGTTGCCAAACGAAATGATGCATATTATCCCAACCAAGTCCTAAGCCAAAACGAAATCCATTCTGCCACCTTGGGACAAAATAATCATCCAACATTGAGATGAAATTCATTATATATCATCCCAAACTAATGGAAGCATGCCCAGTGGTCCTCAAATGCCTAGGACAGGTAGTACGAAATATAGAATATCATCTAAAACCTAGATTACATTCGTTTCGACCCAGATGAGCAACTAAGTTTCACTCCGGTTTCTCATTGTTACCTGTGTTCAAGTTTCAACAAGAGGATATTTTAAGACCCGACACCTGATGGGCTTCAAAGTCTTCGAGGAGGATCGAGGCTGAAGCTATCCATCAAACTTTCAATTTTGCATCTCACTATCGGTGGGGGTAGGGTGCTGTATTTTGCTCTTCAAATGCACAGATGACAATCCAACAAAATACCTGTCTTCTCATTGAAAAACTAGCAGATGACGATCCCTTTTTTTTCCACCTAGGAGATAAAAAATGCAGCCACAATCTGACAAATTATTTACTAGTAAAAATTAGCTAACAAGTAATATTTACATTATTTTCAGCAAGGGAAAGAAGCCTTGTGTACACCTATATCATATAAAGATAGCTACATCTTTGAAAAAATTAAACAAAAGAAATACACGAAATCTTTGATCAAATGAAATGAGGAGCATATTATCGTCTGTAAGCGAAAAAAGAACCTCAATCAATTAACTATCTGCACAGTATCTTGCTAGCAGCCTCATCTTTAACTCTGCAAACAAGAAACCTTGCAATTCGACTAAAATCTCACCTAATTACTGTTATCCTTAGGATAATCTACTGTACTAAAATCTCTTGCTCTTGTAGCCAATGCGCTTCTAATTTCAAAACCCGTCTCAATAGAATTCTCCTCCAAACCTATATCCCCATAATACTGAGAACTTTCATCATCCAATGAATAGTCACCCAGTCCATCGCACAAAGCTGAGTAATCCTCCCTCATAATCAGAGCATTATGAAGTATCGAACACGCACCAATATAAGCCACTGCAGTCTTCAACTCTGCGTCAATTGGCCTACTCAAAACCCCCCAATTCTTCAAACTTGCAATGGTCCTAAGCACCGGTAAATGCATAGCACGATGGGCTGCATTGAAATTCTCTTCAATCGAACCAGGCATTGGATCAACAAATGGTACAATTAACCATGGAAGCAAAGGATAACCTCCATCCCCTAATAGATACTGAGGTATAGCTATATCTTTTATACGCATAGGCGGCGAATTAGGCAAATTAAGCAAATTCCCAATCTCAATGTCTTTGTACAGTGATGATAATTTAAGAACACGCGAATCGCCCTTGTTACCACGAAAACCGGTAAAAATGCTAAGAATCCTTGAGTTTGAATCAACTACAATTTGAGCTGCTAGGGATTGTGAAGAAATTTTACCGTTCGATTTTGTAAGGAACTTAAACCTATAGCAGTCAATGATTCCACAGCAATTGGGGAGTCCGGTTAGGGTTTCAAAATTAGATGACACCGTTTCGAGTTCATTAGGGTTTGGAAATCCTAACCAGAATCGGAAATTAGTACAAAGAACACGACAAAGCTGTTTTACACAGAATTTAGCGGTTTTTTCCGTTACTTGGAACCTGCATGAGATTTCCGGGTAATCGGAGCCAGTGGCGAGTCGGAACAAGCCGATGCCAAGCCTAGCCTCAGCTGGGAGGTTAAGTGGGGAGCCGACCGGGTCGCGGCAGTCGAGTAATGGCTCGAGGAGAGCCGAGAGCCACTCAAAGGTTGAAGAGTTCATACGAAAAAATATTTTGAAGGAGTCGGGGTTTTGGGGTATGTATGAGTTGAACGAGTTGACTTGGTCAAGTTGTGGACCGGGTTCGTCTTCTTGGGGTTGGTGGGTGCGTTTTCGTTTTTTGGAGAGGGAGAGGAGGGAAAGGGAGGAAATGATTTCTGTGGTGGAGAGGAAGTGATGGATTAGGGGGAAAAGGTATTCCTGGGAATTGGGAGGGGAGTTGGTAAGAGACAGCGGGTTTGAGGAGGGGAAAAGGAGGAGGAGGAGAAGGGTGAGTTGGGAGATTAGGGAAGAGAGTAGAGCTGCCAAAGCACGGGGATCCATTTTCTGTCTTTTCTTTTCTTCTCTTTTTCTTGGGAATCCGAGGATTTGGATTTCTGACAGAGAAGCTGACTGTGTAAATGTTGAATCTGAGTGGATGAGACAGAAATACACTTGGCTGTGTTTTCGGTTTTTGGAAGTTTCTTCAAAAAACACGCGACTTATATAGTAACCAAATATTACCTGTGTCCAACTGCACTGCAATATAAAAAATATTAATAGTTAGAAAAAAATTATAAGTGTGTTGAATTTAAAAAAAAAATAAAAATATATGTGTGTCTGGACGGTTACCAAAATTTATATTAAGAAATTGTATGTGCAAAAAAACACTACAAAGTAGTAAAGAACTGAATCAAAGATTGTTATCCTTCAAATAAAAACAAATTATGTTTTATTGAATTCACATAAATAAGCTATCATATATAGAGACTAGGGGTAACCCGTGCCTATTGCTCTTTAGTGTTATTCGTTTAGTTAAGCACTGTTAGGTAGTGGGCCAACAATGTATATCATACTCTTTAACACTCCCCCTCACGTGCAAGCCATTCGCATGTGGAGAGACAAACAAAACCAAAGGTGCACTTCGTGCACAAACAACAACGTGCATACTGCACAAACACAACGGGAGAAGCAAATGCAAGCAGGAGGATTCGAACCCGAGACCTTGTAGGAACCTGACCTCTAATACCATGTTAGAAACCATCTCTCCCAAAAGCTTATGTTTAATATCCATTGTTCTTTTTCTACTCCAAACTCCCGTTGACTTACGCAGATTTGATTAAACAAAAATTATTTCTGAAAATAATTGATGAATCAATTATTTTTGTTCTTGACTACTAATTACGTTAAAATGAATGATATTATTAAAACAAAATTCAAAGACTACTAACTTTTAGCCAGAAGCAATATACCATTAAAAAATACTATATCTAAAACACTTCCCAATCAACTTCGCATATTCAAAGTTCAAACAGTGAAAGATAAACTCTTAAATTATTAAGACTGAAACAGTATATCATTGCAGAAAAAATTAAAACAAAGAAGTCACCTATAAAATGATATTCAAACATACATTTCCACTATTTAAAAATCTCATAATTTCATTATCGTCACAGTAAAATAAATGAGAAAATAAAAGCAATGACAAAAAGAAACTTTTATATACCATAGTTCTAGTTAGGGGTGTGCAGAATCCAATCCAAACTGCTCAAATTATTAAGACTGTACTCATCAACTACTACAACACCAATCTCACTAACCAAAATTTCAAGTTTATACTCCATGGGTCTCAAATTAAGCGTCTCATTTTGAATTTTGTGCTTTTTAAGAGTACGCAACCTCCTACAAAAGTTAAAATATGGGAAATGTCTGAACACTAAAAGGCTTTTAAGAAATATAAAAGTTTTTTTTAATAAACTTATGAGTTAAACCCAAACATGATCCATGAATTACCTAAACCAGATGCAAAATATTAGCCTCAAAATGCTCAAATCATCTCAGCAATGCCAACAACTATTGAACAACTCCACTAAACCCAAACCTGATCAAATATGTGAAGTGAGAGGATTTAATACCATATACTGGATCTCGTTGAAGGCCTTTGATATGAACACCGATACACCTACAGTGAGGTGTAGGATCTTGATTAAGTCCCACAGAAAATGAATAAAAATGAGTAGGAAAAAAAATATTTCAAATTTGTGGATAAGAAAAAAGACATTGTTTTAAAATGAGACATTACAAAAGAACATTGTAAGAATGCTTTTACATCAGATAAAGAGAGCCCATTGGTTTTTTTTTTAGCCTGCTGGGTAGTTGGCAACTCATTTTGTGTATTATACAGTTCACCTAATCCAAAGGCGCTCTTAAAAATACAAATATTTTAACTCCATACAACGCTATAATATTTTGGTAATTGATGTGTCTAAAAATGTCCTAGAAATCCCAGACAAGGAAAAAGTTGATAAAGCCCTTTAACAGTGAATTGGGAATGTAAAAGGTGCTTGCCAATAGCCAGACACTATATTTTTATTGAGAAATTTTAGCAAATAAAGGTATCGATCTGCTCTATTGTTTGAAAGGAAAATAGTGGTCTTGCCATCATGGCATTACGAAATTGCAATTAAACTTATCATGCCACAAAGTCTGAATGCAGAGCATGCAATGCTAAATTAAAAAAGATCGAAGTCCCTATATGACTAAATTGCTAATAGAATTTGAAATCAACATCAACTTACCTTAAAATAACATTTGATATCAGATCCCCTGGCTTTGGAAGCTGAAACACACCAATCATAAAACAGAGAACTTCAAATGTTCTCACCATAGAGCCATAGAGGACATTATACTGAGGTAGAAAGAAAGTAAAAGTTTATAGCAAGGAGAGGGATTATCTATCCAAAAAAGCATCATAAACTTCCTATCATTTTTAAGTGGAAAAGAATTCCATTGCATTGGCCTTGCCAACTAATGGAATCTTTACTATGCTTGCATTTGTAGTATGAAAGGAAGGCAGACAAAAGAACAAACGCACGCACAATTATAGCATTGATTGGCCAAGCTTCTAGCACATTTGAAATCACCGTCAAGTCCTAAGTTATACGTTAGGTACTAATGTACTATCTTATATCTTGTGTAGCTTCAACTTCCATTGCCTATCCACTGTGTTACTTCATTTATTCAACTTCCACTGCCTAACCCAACACCAATTATTAAACTAACAAAATAGAGAAAGGGAAAAAGCACATTCGTTCCCACCAACACCAATTATTAAACTAAATTAGTCCAAGCAATGCCGAACAATCGCACTATGGTAATTATTGCCACTTCATATGTAAATTAAACCAACCTAATGAAATGGAAATAACTAAACCAATTGCTACCCACACAATGACAATGCCCCACTTAAATTAGCCAATTCGATTGTTATTCACAATAAGAAAACCAAGTTAATGGGCTAAGTATAACCAAGATGCACTCAACCTAGTCTAAAATTCAAAACTTCAAGCAAGTACTTGGATACACCATAAAAAGACACATTTAGTAGTTAGACATGCCAGGAAAAATGACTTGTTGTGTAGGGGAGGCATGTTTCACTCCTAATTTGCATGTGAATTATTCTCAATAAAAATGTTTGAACTCCCAATTTGCTAGAAGAAAAAACAAAATTTAGAAAAAATTATAATATGAGGACTTCTGAAGGTGCTTTTACATGAAGTCAACAAATTTAGATATTTACAAAACAAAATAAAAAGAAAAATTAAACATTTTGCTGTTTTAAGAGTATTAATTTTACCTCACAACATAGTTGCATCAAAGTGTTTGTCTTCCTCTTGTGAGTTCGTCTCTATCTACAAAGGTATTTTATCAAATCCTCACTCAATAATGACATGTGAATCAAAGGAATGAATCTTGGATTTCCAAAATTAAGAGACCGACATTCTCTTTTCAATGTCCTAAATTGAGAGTCTACTCTAATTCTAAAAATCACAGTATGAAATAAATTTTGTTATAATCCATTAATTGTGATAAATTTAGTGCATTCTTAAAAAGTTGTGAAAGTCAAACATAGACCTTCAATCAAGAATGAAGGGACTAATCTACAGGTAAACACTAATAGCGTATTGTGGATATACATGCACAATCCTCATCTCAAAGAAAATTCCGATGAAATTTGGCCCGGCAAGAAATATCATGAAGGGAGTCGTATACTGGTTCGAAAAACATTAATAATTTACTGTTGTTATACGAACACAATTCTGATCTCAAAGAAAATTCCATCAAAATTTGGCCCGGCAAGAAATATGATGAAGAGAGTCGTATACTGTTGTTATACGAACACAATTCTGATTAAGAAAATTCCGATGAAATTCGGCCCAGACAACAAAAAAAAATGTGCCTTAATCACTACCTGAATTTGCTAAAAACCATTCCTATCTTGGACAAACGTCAAAAACAAAAATAACTATAACAAATCAAGTAGCCAACCTAATTCCCAAGTCCCAACTCCTCGAAATAATACCAGCTAAGTTAAAACTAACCTCTTTGAAGATTTCCCGCTAAAATTTGCATGGGTCAGAAATTGGTAGAACCTTCACGATTTGCTTCAAGGATGTGGTGAGAGAGCATACCATGAATCCATGATTTTAAACCCTAATAAAAAAAATAAAAGACTGCATACAGTGAGGGGGGTTTCGAAAACCTAGAGAAAAAACGTCCATCGCGTGGGTGGTGCCGATCTGGGCGGTGGAGAGGAGTTTGCTTAGAGGTGGTATTTTTTTTCAATTTTGTTAAGATAGAGAGTTTGTGGGTGAGAGAAAGATGTAAAGAGAGAGTGATTCAATTTTTTACCTTGCAGTAATGAATCTACTGTCGTATAGCAATGCGATGGAGATTCCGCTTCATTCACGATGGTTGTTCTCGCTCGCACGTGGTGGGGGGGAGACGCAAAGCGGTGCAAGACAATTTGTGTAAGACTGAAAGAGAATTGAGTATTTGTGGAGTAAAAGAAACCAATGGCCAGGGATATCTGAAAATTTGTTATTATCAGTTGGTAACCAGTCGATTTATAAGGGGAAGGGGGAGTTTTAGACAATTCAATTCCGGCGGAGGTTTCTTCGCCGCCGATGATTCCGGAGAGAGAAAGCAACCTTCGACCAATTGAGAGAGAGAAACTTTTGTTTTTCTTTAAGGGTGAGTGTTTGGGACTTTGGGTGAAAGGAGATTTCTTAAATTGAAAAGGTAGGATAAGCGAGATTTTGTTCCAATCCGACCATAAATTTGGGAATACCTCCCTGCAAAATTTAATTAAAAATATATTTTAATATTTTTTTATTTATTATAAACATTTTTTTATTGTCTAATATTTGATAAATATTAAGCAACACATTATTTTTATATAAACTGAATTTATGTAAGTATACACACTTCTTATTAATTAAGTCTTATTTAAAAAACACTCTAATAGTTTATTACTTAATGTTCAGGGTTATTTTACAAACAAATTATCTCTAAGTAAGGTGGCGTTTAGTAAAAAAACTAAAAATTGAAAACTGAAAAAGTTGCTTGTTTAGTTCTGAAAATTGTTTCTGAAAAATATTGTTCGTTTGAATATAACACATCTGAAAACTGAATTATTTTTATTATGATAATGTTGCCCTTATACAAAGGAATGAATAAATGAAATTGATCCTTTCGACCAATTTGATAATACACCACTATCCCTCCATTAATTATATAATAGCTCTAACCACTCATGGGAAAAAAAGTTTTGAAGAGCTTTCACTCAAATATGGCTTTTATTTTAAATTTGAAAAAAATATAAAGAGAGGACTAGAATTGCTCTCACTAAACAACAATCGGATGCACAAAGTTTCATCTAATTTTGACTTCTCCGATCAAACTAGTTTAATTCCAATGTTTACGTCAATTTTCTTGCATTTACTTGCATATACTCACATTCATTCCAGATTCAATGTCAAGGTAAAAAAACTGTGACCCCATCCGTTGCTTCGTCTTCCTTCCACCTCTCCTCCCCCCGTCATCAAAATCCTCATCTTCTTCTTCTTCATCATCCTCATCCGCCATTTCATCGATAAACTTCGATCTCCCCTGTTTTCTTCCAGACTTACCCCCTCTATCATCATATTCTTCATCCTTTTTTTCATCATACGCCTCATCTTCATCCTCCTCTGGCTCTAGATCATCATCGTCCTCATCTCGCCGCCGCGGCATGGTAATCGAACCTTTGATCCTTTGTGTAATTTTGATAACAGTGAAGGGGCAAAACTGACCTTTGACACTCTTTAAAATTAAGTTTTAGATTTAAGTGGCAAGTTTGCCACTTAATTTTTTGGATGAAAATTTTAAGTTTTAAGTGGTAAAAATTAAGTGACTGCCTAATTTTTGTAGTTAGTGAACAACTTTGTCAACCACTTAAATCTGAAAATTTTAAGTTTTCAGATTTAAGTGACAAATTAAGTGGTATGTGAACAACACCTAAGTCGAATGTGTGTCCGTGCCAGCCCAACCCCTAGGCAGCTTAGGCCATTGTCTAAGGCCCCAACCACTCAGGGGGGCCATTTTCATGATTTAATGTACGAGAAAAGGTCCTAATTTAGTAGATTCACTAGTTTGCAAACCCATGCTATGCACGGGCGTATTGCTAAATTAGTTTTATTTATTTATTTATAATATTTTTTATTGTTGCATTTTAAAAAAAATAAAAATAAAATCTCAATATTACAAATTTATAGGTTTACAACAATAGTTGACAAATCTGAAAACAATATTTCTAGTTTTTTCACAAACTTTAAAAATAAATTAATGCAAAGCTATATTACATTAACAAATATGATAATTTATGCCAAAGCATTTTTAGTTGAACACAAATAGAGAGGCTTGAAAAGACAGAACTAACTCTTCATTATGCATAAACCATTATTACATGGAAGATGGAGCTAGTTATGAAAGAGAAAAGTAAGTAGATATAACTAACCTTGAAACAAAAAATTGTCGATGGAGTGGAAGAAAATAATTTTTGATCAATACACTGAACATTTCAAAAACATTCAGAAGGGAAAGAAATTATGAGGATACAATTGGAAAGAAGAACAAAACTAAATTGTTTAACTTAAACTGAAATATAGTATTGCCTTGAGGAGCTTTTGATCGAAAAATAATATGCAGGGAATTAGGATTTCAGAGAGCCATTTTTATATGGTTACTAGAATAAATGTCATTAAATACTAAGCAATAAGAATGGTAATTTTAATAGGATTTTAGTGGTGATTTAGTTCACCATGTCTTCCTCTTCTTCATGCATTTTATTTTATTTAGAATTATATTCTTCATAATTCAAATTTAACAGTTTTCTTAGTCAATTCAAATTCGAAATGGTAGAAACTATACATAATTCAAATTCAAATTTATAACTATATTAAAATGGTAGAAGTTTGTTTACAAATGATCAATTTACCGAAGAAAAAAGTCTAAAAGGATCTATTGTAAGGTTTAGTTTGTCTGTAATTTTGTGTAGAATTGTAGGCATTATTGAAAAATAATATTGAATCAAGTTTAATTAAAAAATTAATTTAATACTAAACCTATTTTAAAATGGTACGGTATTAATAAGGATTAAAATTATAAACGAAAACAATTAGAATTGGGAGAGTCATTTTAAAAAAGCAAAAAAATAGAGAGTAATAATTATAGGAGCAATTAATAAGGATTAAAATTATAAACAGAAATAATTAGAATTTCAGTTCCAAATTTTGAAAATAGGGGAGGAAATAGGGGAAACGGAAATAATTATGGGAGCTATTAATAAGGATTAAAATTAAAAACATAAATAATTAGAATTGAGAGAGTTATTTAAAGAAAGCTAGAAAGAGAAAATAGTCATAATATTATGCAAGTTTTCAATTTATGCTTATTTACCTAGAAATTAGGTAGAAGGTCTTACTACGCATTGATTTTTACCAAAACTCCAATGAATAATATTTTTTTGAATGAATGGCCTATTTTTAATTGGTAATTAGTGTAAGAGGCCTATTTTATTTTATATTTTAAATGAAGGTATTTGAATAAATTTAAATATCATTTAATTAATAAAAACATGTTATATATTACCTAAATTACCTCCTCTTTATGAAATTTGCACAAAAAATATGGACTGCAAAGTTCATATTGCAGTGAAATATGAACTGCAAAGTTTATATTGCAATGAAATATGGACTGTAAAGTTCATATTGCCGTCCATATTTTAATGCATATTGATATTTTTTAGTTTATTTTAAAGGTTGGGATGTCATTTTACAATGAAAAAAAAAAGACACATGTCATATTATCAATAAAATAAAAAATAGGCCCTTTATTTACAAAAAAAAATATTCATTGGCTTTAGTGTGAAAATATTTCTCTAATAAGACTTTTTTTTAATTGTCCCCTTATTTACGGCACAATTAAGTTAAGTTCCAAATTTTGAAAATATGAGAGAAAATAAGGGGTGATGGTGCGGGTTACTTGTGCGGCCTGTCCTGCCGACCTCGAGCTGGCATATGGCTGAACACTAGTCCTGCTGCTGAGCTCATTGCTCAGTAAGGAGCTTGGAGAAGACCTCACGTGATCTCGTAAAGGGAATGGATCTCTTACCTGAGGATCCACTTTGAACTACATGTTACAGAACGCGAACCGCGAAATCACTTTCGACGAGCTTGGAGATTTTCTCTCCCTCCCCTTCATCATCCAACCACTCTGCCAGAGTGGGTGGCGAGGGCATGGGTGACTGTTACCTACTCTACAAAGCGCGCAGAGCTTCCTTTACCTTCATTAAATGCATACCCACTGCATTTAATGCACCGAAATTCATGGAGAAACAAGATCAGAGTTGGTATTGAGTCCGGCATGGCTCCAAACGTACTCCGTACACCCTGGCCGCGTCTTCTCCCCAATGATATATATACCAGGGGCATTTACTCCCCCTACCAACCAAGAAAAATAAGGAGAGACAGTTGACAACTGAATTTCCCTCGTAGAAATTAAATTAGCTTAGCTCGGTTTCTTAATCCCCCTGTAATGCCAGGAAAATAGAAGTGATAAGAGAGACTTTTGTGAGTTTGTATGCTTTTAAATCCATTATTAATACAAGACAAACCGAGCTCCGAGCTCCGAGCTCCACTTCATAGGGGAGGAGTAACCCGTATCCCTATACGAGGCCAACCTCCTCTATAAATCACTGCTTCCTTATTGCACTAATCATTTGTCATCATCTAATTGACTGCGTGGTGTTGAGGGCAACTTTCTAGTTTTTAGCACCAACAGTTTGGCGCCGTCTGTGGGAAAGAATAGTGTTTTACTACCAAAGTTACGTACTTTTCCTAAAAACTGCATAACTACCTAAAATTTCGCCATGTCTTCAAGGCAAACTCAGCCAGACCTTATATTGGCTCTACAAGAACGGCAAGCTGCCCTTCAAATTCGAATTGACAGACTCCTAGTCCAGAGGCAAAGCCCCCAAGAGAGCACCAGGAGCAGGTCATCCTCAGCCTCTGTGTCCGCTGCTGTTCGCCCGATCCCTCCACCAGTCCCGGTCAGAAAAAGACTAGGGGCCCGTGGCAGAGGACTCGAGGGGAACCGCGTCAGACCTGACGAGATCGAATCCCGCCGCTCCAGCTCCAGGAGGGGAACCTCGTATGAAGGAATTCCAGCCTCACTCCCTCCCATGCCAGCAAGGGAACCGCATATCAGCGTGACTTGTCAAAGACTCCCCGATGAGTTTTCACAACACCAAGGGCCTAGTGTCGGGCTACCTCTACCCCCGCCAGGAAGAATAACAGGGCATGGGGCAGAGGCCAGACCCAGAGGGTCCGTTTTTGATATAATCTCCCACAGAGAATCGGTCGAGGAGGTCGAAAGAAGACTGACGATCAAAATGGAGGCCCAAATGGCGGAGATGATAAATACTGTGGGTCACATGGCAGGGAGCTCAGCGGCAGCCCTGGTGAGAGACGCTAGGTCCCCGTTCACTGATCACATTCAAAATTGCTCTGTCCCGAAGAAGTTTAGGCTCCCGGCACTAGAATCATACGACGGAACCACTGACCCCGTGGATCACTGGCACCAATATAGAAACATGATGGGGCTCCAGAACGTCCCGAACAGTGTAATATGCAGGGCCTTTGTCACCACTTTAAAGGGGGCAGCCAGGACGTGGTGCAACAGTCTATTGCCAGGGTCAATCTCAAGCTCTCAAGAGCTCGGCACCAAGTTCGTCTCGCACTTCATGGGAACTAAGCGGCAGTCCAGAACCTCAACTCACATGTTCACCATAAAACAGGGGCCCATCGAAAGTCTGAAAGAGTACGCTCATCGTTTTAACAAGGAAAGCCTCACAGTCACCGGCTTAAATGAATGGGTAGCCCGCCTTCATGAAGGGGGTAACCTCCCCATACTGCCTCATGACATTGGCAAGAATGGCACCAAAGACGATGTTGGAGCTCCTAGATGAGGTCAACAAACAGGTTGGGGTCGAGGAGACTTTGTAAGGTAGAAACTTGGCGGGTTTGTCGGCCCTCGTATCCTCCACCAAGCCCCGGAGGAAGAACAACCTTCCCTGTAGCTAGGAGCTCGGCACCAAGTTCGTCTCGCACTTCATGAGAACTAAGCGGCAGTCCAGAACCTCAACTCACATGTTCACCATAAAACAGGGGCCCACCGAAAGTCTGAAAGAGTACGCTCGTCGTTTTAACCAGGAAAGCCTCACAGTCACCGGCTTAAACGAAGGGGTAGCAGTGGCCTCCTTCATGGAGGGGGTAACCTCCCCATACTGCCTTATGACATTGGCAAGAATGGCACCAAAGACGATGTCGGAGCTTCTAGATGAGGTAAACAAACAGGTCGGGGTCGAGGAGACTTTATAAGGTAGAAACTTGGCGGGTATGTCGGCCCTTATATCCTCCACCAAGCCCCGGAGGAGGAACAGCCCTCCCTGTAGCCAGGAGAGAGAAGGTAAGAGGAGTAAAAAAAAAGCAGACAAAGCCAAACCAAGCGACGGCAGGCCTCGCCAATAATTCACTCCTCTGACAGCCCCCCTGGGGGAAGTTTACGCCTAACTAGACCCAGGGCAAATCCCAGAAGCTCGAAAAATGAGGACGCCAGAAGAAAAACGGGATACCACAAAATATTGCCGGTATCACAAGAACCACGACCACGAAACCAATAGCTGTTGGAAGTTGAAGGGAGAAATCGAAAAGCTCATCCAGAGGGGACATCTCAAGCACTACGTCGACAAGAAGAAGGGGGCTCCTTTCGATATCAAAGGAAAAGCTAGAAAACAAAATCTTTTTGATAGAGTGAGGCTCCTCTTACTCTGGAAATAGCAATCGATCAAGAAAGGCCTACATCAGATGGGCCAGAACTTCAAGCTCGGAAGCAGAATGCTTCGGGTTCCAGCCTGCTAAGATGGTGAAATACGAGGTCAAAGAATTCGTTTTCAACGATGAAGACATGATCGGATTGGATTTCCCTCACGACGACCCTTTAGTAGTGACGGCGATAGTGGACAATCACAATGTTCACTGAATCCTCATCGACACGGGGGCCACGTCCAACCTCATGTACTACAGCACCTTCAAAGCCATGGGCCTCACCACAGAACACCTAAGTCCCTCTTCAGTCACCTTGGTCGGAATCTCAGGGGAGAAAACTCAATCTCTAGGAATAATCAAGCTCACGGTAACCTTGGGAACTGTCCCCAAACAGATCACCACCATTGCTGAATTTTTGATACTGGATAGAGCTCCCCATTATAACGTCGTTCTCGGCAGAGGAACGCTTAACGAAATCAAGGCGGCCATCTCGACCTGTAGCTTGACTCTGCGATTCTCAACGCCACACGGAGTCGGCGAATGCAAGGGAAATTAGGCCAAAGCCCGAAGCTGCCAGTTCGGAGCACTGAAGGAAGTTAGGATCTCTGACATCATGATGGTCGAAATTGGGAGCTCCGCGGGAAAATGGGAAATAGACACCCTAGATCCCAAAGATGAAAAGAAGGAGCTCCGAGGCGAGCCAGTGGAAGACTTAGAGAATTTCATACTCGATCCCACCCAGCCAGACAGGTTCCTAAAAATTAACGATCAACTTTGTGCGAAAATTCGAGAGGAGCTCTGTCAATGCCTCCGAGTTAATGCAGATGTCTTTGCATGGTCCCATGATGACATAAGGGGGCTTACCCCAGAGGTTATGATGCACAGGTTAAACGCGGATCCCTGCGTCACTCCCGTAAGACAGAAGAAAAGAAGTTTCGCAGCAGAGATGAACTTGGCCGCTAAGGAAGAAGTCCTAGAAACTCCTCCAAGCTGGTTTCATTCGAGAAGTACAATACCCGAAATGGCTCTCTAATATAGTGCTCGTAAAGAAACATAGCAAAAAATGGAGGATGTGTGTAAATTTCAAGGACTTCAACAAAGCGAGCCCGAAAGACAGCTTCCCATTGCCCAAGATCGATCAACTGGTGGACGCCACCACTGGGCATGAAATGTTGAGTTTCATAAACGCATACTTTGGCTATAATCAAGTCAAGATGGCTTCGAAAGATGAGGAGAAAGACCTCGTTTGTTACAAACGAAGGCACATACTGCTACAAGGCAATGCCCTTCGGTTTAAGGAACGCGGGCGCGAGCTACCAAAGGGTGATGAATGCACTATTCAAGGACCAAATAGGTCAAAATATAGAAGTTTATGTTGACGACATGTTGGTCAAAAGCCTTAAAGCCGTGAGCCATGTGTCCGACCTCGACGAAGCTTTCGCCATAATCAGATATAACGGCATGTCCCTTAACCCGACCAAGTGTGTTTTCGAAATTAAAGGGGGACAATTATTGGGCTTCATGGTCACCAAAAGAGGGATTGAAGCTAACCCGGAGAAAATACAAGCGCTCGTTGACATGAAGTCTCCATCTAAGTCGAAAGAGGTCCAAAGCCTAGCAGGGAGGGTGGCCGCCCTCAACAGATTCATCTCTTGAGAGACTGACAAGTGCCATCCTTTCTTCAAAACGTTGCAGAAAGCTTTTGAATGGACCGAAGAATGCGAGCTAGCTTTTCAGCAGCTCAAGTAGTACCTTGGAGCCCCCCTTTCCTGAGCTCCCCAAGAAAGGGGGAAGTCCTGATCTTATATCTAGCCATATCGCGAACGGCAGTCAATTCAGCACTGATGAGAGATGAAGAGGGAGCTCGGTTGCCAGTATACTACACAAGCAAAGCCCTACAAGCTTTCGAACTGAACTACCCCAGATTGAAAAAATTGGCCTATGCTCTGCTCATCACTTCACGAAAACTAAGACCCTATTTTCAGGCCCACGCCATAAACGTGCTCACTGACCAGCCGTTGCGAAAAATCCTTGACAGGCCAGAACAGTCAGGCCGGCTGGCCATATGGGCCGTAGAACTTGGGCAATTTATGATTAACTACAGTTCACGAAACTCAATCAGGGGTCAGGCTCTTGCCGATTTCATAGCTGAATTTACCTACGATGAAGACCGAATTGAAAAATCACCAGAGCTAATACCACTTCGCAGACCCGAGCTCCTCGACCCTCAGCCAACTCAATGAATTTGCTGCTTGGAATACCCATATGGGTCCTGCACGCCGATGGCTGCCTCTAACCTTGCAAGGATTCCGGAGCCTGTGTGGTGCTAATATCTCCTAAGGCTAATGTCCTGGAGATAGCGCTGAAATTTTTATTCAAGGCCTCCAACAATGAAGCTGAGTACGAGGCCATTTTATCAGGCTTGAGGATAGCCAGCGACCTGGGGGCAAGGCAAATGGTGGTTTACAACGATTCCGCGGTAGTGGTTGGCCAACTACTTGGCTACAATATGGCCAAAGAGGATTCGCATGGCATCATACTTAGCAAAGACCAGAGAAGCGACCCAGAAATACGCCAACATAATCTTTGTCAAAGTCCCTACGAGCTCAAAACAACAGAGCAGACCGCCTGGCCAAGCTCGCCACGACTTTCGGACCTGCCCGGTGGGGTGCACATCAAATACCTGGAGAGAAAACCATAGACGAGCCTGCACAGCTAGACTCGGCCCCAGTACAGATCTGTAAATACTGGATTGACCCGATCTGAAATTATCTTGTCAATAAGACTCTCTCTGAGGATAAAAAAATGGCCAAGAGAATAAAATATGTGTCCAACCAATATGTAGTCATTGAAGCAACGCTGAACAAAAGGGGATATGTCATCCCTTTCCTACTATGTTTGCACCCACATCAAGCTCGGGCAGCTCTACTGAAAGTTTATGAAGGCTTATGTGGGGGACATCCAGGAGCTCGGTCCCTGGCACTCAAAGTCGGCAGGCAGGGCTATTTCTGGCCCACCATCCTGCAGGATGCTAAAGAGTTGGTAAAGAGGTGTGACAAATGCCAATGATTCGCCAATATCCAGCAACATCCCTCAGAGCTCATAACTCCCGTCAGCAGTCCTTGGCCTTTCTCTCAGTGGGGTATGGACATAGTGGGGCTTTTTTCGCTAGGCAAAGGACAAACCAAATTCGCAGTCGTAAGGCATTGATTATTTCACAACGTGGGCTGAGGCCGAAGCACTAACGACCATAACCACCTTGAAAATTCAAAATTTCGTGTGGAGGAACATCATCTGTCGCTTCGGGCTTCCCAAAGTATTAATCACTAATAACAGGAAACAATTTCGACTGCGATCACTTCAGGGACTTCTGTGAAGGACATGAAATCAAAAATCACTACAGCTCGCCCGTTCACCCACAGGCCAACGGCCAGGCAGAAGTCACCAACCGAACGTTGATGAATTCGTTGAAAAGAAGACTTGATGATGCCAAGAGAAACTGGTTTGAAGAGCTCCCCTCGGTGCTTTGGGCTTACAGAACGGAGATCCGAGGCCTAACAGGCGAAACTCTTTTCTCCCTAACCTATGGAACAGAGGCAGTTATTCTAGTGAAAATGGAGGTCCCAACTTACAGAATCAGCCACTATGACCCGGCCCTCAATGAAATGGACCTGATGGCCAACCTAGATCTCCTCGAAGAAAAGAGAGAACAAGCTCGAATCAAAGAAGAAACATACAAGAGAAGCATGGTGAAAAGCTATAATAAAAGGGTCAAGCGTCGATGACTGAACGTTGGTGACCTGGTGCCTCCGAAAGGTTACCTTGGCGACAAAAATTTTTGAGCATGGCAAACTCGCAGCTAAATGGGAAGGCCCCTATGTGGTCACTAAGGTCTGCAGCCCAGGCACTTATTACCTCAAAACTTTCGAATGGCATGGAAGCTTCATGAGGCCGTGGAACATAGAGAATCTCAAGAATTACTATCCTTAAGATAGGACATCCTGTACCTTCGATTCGAAATAATGTAAACAGAATGTTTTACTAATGTACTTCGTTGTTATAACACACCCTGTTTACAAAAATCCTCTCACAAAGAGGTCAGCTTAGTGAAGTGTTCAGCTCGACCAGAAGCACACTCACACTCTATTTACAAAAATCCTCTCACAAAGAGGTCAGCTTAGTGAAGTGTTCAGCTCGACCAGAAGCACACTCACACTCTGTTTACAAAAATCCTCTCACAAAGAGGTCAGCTTAGTGAAGTGTTCAGCTCGACCAGAAGCACACTTACACTCTGTTTACAAAAATCCTTTCACAAAGAGGTCAGTTTAGTGAAGTGTTCAGCTCGACTAGAAGCACACTCACACTCTATTTACAAAAATCCTCTCATAAAGAGGTCAGCTTAGTGAAGTGTTCAGCTCAACCAGAAGCACACTCACACTAATGGAGGCAAGACACTCGTTTAGATTTTGACTACGTAGTGGGGGCATTTGGTACACCCATAGAACTACCACAATGTACAGAGGCTCATTCCGCTATGTCTCGCACATACAACGCAGACAAAAATAAGAACAAGAAAGTAAGAACAAAAGATAGCAACATTGTCCGACACCAAAATTATTATTTCCATTCAAGTGATAAAAAGATTACATAAGCCCTAGGTTTTTATACAAGGGAATCATCAGAATAACGACAAACCACACGGATCCTAAATTCCTATACAAGGGTGCTATGCTATTTGCAGTTACTGTTCATCGCCGTCGCCAGTTTTCTGCTCCGGACTTCGTGGGAGAAGGGACACCGGTCTCCCACTTGGTGAGAATTTCAAGGCTCATCAGCCCGTATTAACTGCAGTACGGACAAGGGCGTCGGTCCTCCTTTTCGCGATCTTAAGCCCCAGCTTGGGAGTCATCTCGACCTTTGAAGGAGCTTCTAACCCCTCGACCTCCTCAGGTTTTTACAGTGCCCACTCCTTGCACTTATAAAAACCAGTCACAAAGGAGTCAGAAATCCTCAGTAGCGGCCCCTCAGAGTTGCAGAAGTCTTCGACGGATTGAACTCTCAAATCAGGGAAGGACTCCTTCAACCCCCTTAACTCCCTCCTTCCAAAGCAGAGGGTCGGGCCTCTGTGCTTCTAAGGGCCTCCTCAGCCTCTTCCCTCTTCTTTCGCTCTGACTCAGAGGATTTTTGAGCCAATTCAAGCACAAGACCCAGTGGCCTGGAGATTTCTTCTGGTGCTTATCAGCTTCTTTCTTAAAAACTAAAGGCCTCTTGGCTTCGACGCCTTACATTCCTGTCCTAACGCCTTGTACTCAAGACTCCTAGGAGAGAGAACATGGCGTTGAAGTCATTTACTTTATTCTTCAAGACCCTCTGTCTTACGATAAAGCACTGTTCAGCTAGTCCAGCATGACCTTTTTATCGTGTTCAGCCCTCTCCAGGTCACTCCTGGTGACATAAAGCTCGTTCTGTGTTCTGAGGAGCTCCTCCTGGAGGGCTGAATTAGCCACTGCTCCAGAACCCTCCTCAGCTAGGTGGAGGGTTGAAAAGAAGAGGTTCATGGCCTGCAAAGAAAATAAAAGAAACAGGTCAAGCTTAAGGGACTCATAAAGATGATCTTTGAATAAAAAAACACGCACCTGACTCATGTGAAGGCTGAAAGGAACTGGCCAGCGAGCTCGTCCCTCTTTCCTTGGCCTGCTCCAGAACCTTCCGCGATAAAGGAAGTAGAGAGTAGCTCGGCACGAAGAACACGGAATTTCCTTGGACGTTGGGATCAGGCCCTACAGTTTCAGCTCGCCCCTCAATCGGAGGCCGACGCCGGGGCATCCTTGGCTCCCGTGATTACCACCTCCTCTTCAGTGGCCCCCAGCTCCTCGACAACTTCGAAGTCCTTGCGAACAGGACTGGGAGACTTATGTTCTAAAGGCCTTCTCCTCTCCAAAGAAGCCCTCTCAAGGGCTAAAGAGGATGAAAGTCCTTCTAGAGGGGCGTTGATGAGCTCCACCCAAGTCTTCACATTCTCCGGTGGGAGGAGCAGCAGATTCTGACAGCGACCGATGGAGGGTGGTATGGAAGCCTGAGGACGCTTCGAGATGTTTTCTTTCGGCTTTATCTGACCCCTTCGATCTCTTGGAAGGAAGGCAGACCCCTGGCTAGTGCAGTCCTCCTTTTTGTTGCCTTTCTCAGTGTTCACTTTGAAAGCTAGGGCTGGTATATATAAAAAAAAGAGGGCAAAGTCAGGGAGCGCATGAATCAAAAGTTTGTAAGTACGAGAAGGGAAAAGAAGAGCATTCAAAAAATTAGTCTTCTTTAGCACCACGGGCACCTGTTGGAGAGGGGCTATGGTTAACACCCTATTTCTAGGAGAGATTCGGTCGAGTTTCCCCTTCGGGATTTTCTGGTGGAGGTCCAACTGCGGGAGCTCGGCCATCACCCCTCTTTCTGAACAGCCTTTCATTGATTGGAGCCCGGGGTCATTCCTGCTTTGACGGCAGGAGTACGTCCAATGGAGGAAGATCCTCCACAGTTATAATGTGGGCCTCCGTATTGGAAGGTCTGGGGCCCAAACCTATACCTCCATAGCATTCTGGGAGCCACGATATCCGCATAATGCTTAAGGAAGAAGTCTTTGGCATCTTTCCATCCTAGGACATCTTCACCTGGACCGGTCTCTTCTCATTTACTAAGGTACAGAAAATAAAGAAAAAAGTCAGAAACTCTGATGTTGAAAACATGAACAAACCCACTTGGCACTGAGAAAGGAACTTACTGATGGAATCGGGCTCTGAGAGCCAGCATTTAAGGTCGTAGATACTGGGATACCTTGAGTCATGTTCCCAGTCCTCCCCTGAGACGAAGAAGAATCGCCTTTTCCAGTTGGGGATACTATTAGGGAGTCCATGAATGATCTTCGGGGCCCCTGATCTCGTGGGACAGTTGAAGATGCCTTTGTTCTTCCCACCACCGTCCTTTGGTTGAAACAAAAAAATGAACTCCTCTATTGTAATGTTGTGGCTCCCCGCGAAAACGGCCCTAAAAATCAACACCGATCCTATCAGACAGGACTACATATTCTGGCTAACTTGAGCGGGGGCAAGGTCCATTGTCACCAGTAATTCCCTCACATGGTCGTCCATGGGGAACCTTAGCCCATGTTGGCGGCTTCATAAAAACAGATTTCCCCAAGTCTGTAATAGCATGCTCTTTTTTCTGGACCCAGAGCCCTGATCCTCACCGAGTCAGGAAGTAAATATCTGTCCTTGAGCCTGGCGAATATCAGGATCGGAGAAGGTTGAAGGTATGCGGAAGCTGGCCAAAGAGCTGAGATACTCTGAGTACCGGTCAATGGCCTTCAGATCGTTCAGGCACTCAAAGGGGGAAGGCATATGCGGACCAACTCTCCCTTATTGTCCAAAATCTCAATGGACCTCACGCTAGGGAGAAGGCGGGGCATGCTTGCCTCGGAAGGGCCTTGTTTTATATTGGAAGGGTTCTCCTTGACCCTTGATTTTGACTGGTGAAATGTCAGAACCGAAATGTGCGAGGAATCCTGATAAAGTTATCCAAAGAAACGCTCGAAAAATCTCCTAAAGGAGTTCTCAGAGAAGGGTTTATAAGCCAGAATAATAGGACGACACAGCAAGGAAGGACGTTTTGGAGAGTAGGGGTGTTGTCAGAAATCTGAAAATCGAACAAACGAACTGAACCGATCCGTTGCGATCCGAAATTTTCCGAACAAAAAAAAAACCGAAATCGAAATAAAAAATCGAAACCGATTGATTTGGGTTGGTATGGGTTGAGGATTCGGGGTCCCCGAATTGGACCGAAAAAACCGAATGTTTTTTTTTTAAAAATTGCTAACTTAATGTAATTACTTAAGTTGTTTTACAATACATTGAAAAAAAAGAAAATTTTCTTACAACATTTACATTATATAAATGATCCAACCCTATGGATTATTTACATTTGCAAATAATTACTTAAGCTAATTATTAAAATAAATACATTATATAATTTTTTTTGTAGCGCCTTTTGAGTGAATTTATATTTTTAGTGCAATTTTAAAATAAAGTTATAACAATACAAAAAAAACCGAATGAGACCGAACCGGACCAAAACCGAATAATTTGGGGAGGGTTTAGGTTTCATAGGTTCGAAAATCAAAACCGAACCGAACCGAAACCGAACTATAAAGTTTGGAGAGGGTTTGGGGTACCCTAGTTTCTACCCCGACCGAAACCGAAAACACCCCTACTGGAGAGGGCTCTAAATCTTTAATGTATCCAGGGTTTAAAAGAAGGAGAAAGGGAAAGTAGAATAAAAATCTTCTAAGGCAAGAGGGTTTTTATAAGGACGTGCTAAGAAAAACTAAGTGTCCCTTCAAATGTATTAACTGTCCAATCAGAGACATACCGCCAGCACAATCTCCAAGGAATATGGAACGGCCGTACTAGTTAAGACATTAAAGATTTGCCCCAAAGAGCTCGAATCAGGACAGGGACCCTTGAAGATCGATATACCCGAGGTGACTTAGGACGAAATTAATCCCAACCTCCATTCGGAAGCTCCGGTGCATATCGCTTAGTACATAGAGCTCAGAAGGACCTCCCGAAATAACCCAAAGCATTAATTATTATCCTCCTCAACCAGCCCCCTGAGCTGGATGACGAGGATAGGGGCAATTGATGGTGCGGGTTACTTGTGCGGCCTGTCCTACCGACCTCGAGCTGGCATATGGCTGAACACTAGCCCTGCTGCCGAGTTCATTGCTCGGTAAAGAACTCGGAGAAGACCTCCTGTGATCTCGTGAAGGGAATGGATCTCCTACCTGAGGATCTACTTTGAACTACATGTTACGGAACGCGAGCCGTGAAATCACTTTCGATGAGCTCGGAGATTTTCTCTCCCTCCCCTTCTCATCCAACCACTCTGCCAGAGTGGGTGGCGAGGGCATGGGTGACTGTTACCTACTCTACAGAGCGCGCAGAGCTTTTTTTACCTTCATTAAATGCATACCCACTGCATTTAATACACCAAAATTCATGGAGAAGCAAGGTCAGAGTTGGTATTGAGGCTGGCATGGCTCCAAACGTACTCCGTACACCCTGGCTGCGTCTTCTCCCCAGTGATATATATACCAGGGGCATTTATTTCCCCCACCAACCAAGAAAAATGAGGAGAGATAGTTGACAACTGAATTTCCCTCGTAGAAATTAAATTGGCTTAGCTCGATTTCTTAATCCCCCTGTAATGCCAGGAAAATAGAAGTGATAAGAGAGACTTTTGTGAGTTTGTATGCTTTTAAATCCATTATTAATACAAGACAAACTGAGCTCCGAGCTCCACTTCACAGGGGAGGAGTAACCCGTATCCCTATACGAGGCCAACCTCTTTTATAAATCATGCTTCTTCTGTGTTAAGCATTTCCTCCTTATTGCACTAATCATTTGTCATCATCTAATTGACTGCGTGGTGTTGAGGGCAACTTTCTAGTTTTTAGCACCAACAGGGGGAAACATAAATAATTGTAGGAACAATTAATAAGGATTTAAATTATAAAGGAAATAATTAGAATTTAAGTTCCAAATTTCAAAAATAGGGGAAAACGAAAATAATTATGGGAGCTATTAATAAGGATTAAAATTAAAAACGGAAATAATTAAAATTGAGAGAGTTATTTAACGAAACAAAAAAATAAGAATTAATTAGGAGAGTAATAATGACATGTGTCAAGCACACAGAGAAACGTTAAGTTCCAAATTTTGAAAATAGAGGAAGAAAATAGGGGGAAACATAAATAATTATAGGAGCAAAATAGGGAAAATACGGAAATAATTATGGGAGCTATTAATAAGGATTAAAATTAAAAACGGAAATAATTAGAATTGAGAAAGTTATTTAAAGAAACGAAAAAATAAGAATTAATTAGGAGAGTAATGATGACATGTGTCAAGCGCACAAAGAAAGTTAAGTTCCAAATTTTGAAAATAGGGGAGAAAATAGGGGAAAAGATAAATAATTATAGGAGCAATTAATAAGGATTTAAATTATAAAGGAGATAATTAGAATTTAAGTTCCGAATTTCGAAAGTAGGGGAGAAAATAGGAGAAAACAGAAATAATTATGGGAGCTATTAATAACGACTAAAATTAAAAACAAAAATAACTAGAATTGAGAGAGTTATTTAAAGAAATGAAAAAACAAGAATTAATTAAGGAGAGTAATGATGACACATGTCAAGCGCACAGAGAAAGTTAATTTCCAAATTTTGAAAATAGTAGGGAAACATAAATAATTATAGTAAGCTAAATAGGGGAAAAATGGAAATAAATTATGGGAGCTATTAATAAGGATTAAAATTAAAAACGGAAATAATTAGAATTGAGAGAGTTATTCCAAAGAAACGAAAAAATAAGAATTAATTAGGAGAGTAATGATGACCCATGTCAAGCGCACAGAGAAAGTTAAGTTCCAAATTTTGAAAATAGGGAAAAACGGAAATAATTATGGGGGATATTAATAAGGATTAAAATTAAAAACAGAAATAATTAGAATTGAGAAAGTTATTTAAAGAAACAAAAATATAAAAATTAATTCGGAGAGTAATAATGACACGTGTTAAGCTCACAGAGAAAATGAGCATTTTAATATATATATAATAGATAGATAGATAATAGACTTGTTTACCGTTGGAAAATTTTAATCATAAATTAATTTGGTCATTTTTACTTTGAGGCAATTAGGTATAAGGGCTCATTATAATAATAATATAATTATAAAGGACATTTAAAAATTAGCTGTGTAAATTAAGGACACTATACAAAAAAGACACTAATACCCCTTCTTTATAATATCGTCTCATTATAACACTAACAGCAACCAGAGGGTGCTAAATGTATTTAGCACTACAACCAAAAGGTACCAGAAGGTGCTAAATGCGTTTAGCACCCCCTGGACAGCAACCAGAGGGTGCTAAATGCGTTTAGCACCACAACTAGAAGGTGCTAAATACATTTAGCACCCGCTGGACAGCAACCAGAAGGTGCTAAATGCATTTAGCACCCCCTGGACAGCAACCAGAGGGTGCTAAATGCATTTAGCACCCGCTAGACAGCAACGATAAGGTGCTAAATGCATTTAGCGCCACAACCAAAAGGTACTAAATGCATTTAGCACCCCCTAGAGAGCAACCAGAATGTGCTAAATGCATTTAGCACCCTCTGGACAGCAACCAGAAAGTGCTAAATACATTAAGCACCACAACCAGAAGGTGCTAAATGTATTTAGCACCCTCTGGACAGTAACCAAAGGGTGCTACATGCATTTAGCACCATCTAGACAACAACTAGAAGGTGCTAAATGCATTTAGCACCTTCTGAACAACAACCATAAGATAACACCACTTGAACAACAAATCAGAAGGTGCTAAAATAATTTTAGCACCATTACAAAATAGAGAACAACAAAATTGATGAGATCAACATCCACTCAATTTATTTATATGTATATAGATATGGATCGAAGTAGGGTTCGTAAAAAAATAAAAAAAAAAGAGTTACAATCATATTTTTTTTTCAAATCCCGCTGGGCTGTCAAAATTGATCGATTTCGATAGTAAAACGACTTCTGATCGTCTTAATTTTTTGCGCAATAAAAGTAACTTTGTCTTCCGAACAACATATCCAAAAATCAGCCAAATCCAACGGTTCGATCAAAAGTTATATATGTTTTACGATTGCAGATCTAGAAAAAAAAAGAAGAAAAAGAAGAAGAAGAAGAAGAAGAAGAAGAAGAAGAAGATGATGATGATGATGATGATGATGAGAACGATGATCCTCTCGGAGATACGATCGGCGAGTAAGGTGGTGGTGGTGGTGGTGGTGAGACAACTTCTCTTTTCTCTTGTTTTTTGTTTTCTCTCTCTAAACTATGTGTATGTAAGAGAGAATAATATGTCTTTTGTATAATTAGAATAAATGATATAGTAGGGTAGTTTTGTCCATCAACATTTATCATTTTCCTTAAAATAAATTAATATTATGAAAAGTGTCCTTATTGTAAAACCAAATTATGAAATTAGTACTACTTCCCTTTATTAAACATGAATCTGTACTTAGAGTTATAACACATTACGGAGCGAGACCTTATAACCCATTATCTCTTTTACTTTTAGTTCCAACGCATTGTATATAAATAAATATTTTGACATAATATGCAACATAATATATATATATATATATGTATATGTATATACATATATAACCTAATAATATTACCAGTACTATAATATTCTTTGTATCAAAGTACTAATTTCACCTTCTTCTATTGTGGGACATCTCTAGTTTATGATCTCACAATAGAAAAAAAAAATTTCTTTAATTCATTCAATTAAATTTAGAATTTTTGTCACATTAAAATGAGGCTATCAAATTTAGACAAAAAAAGCATAAAAAATTCATTACCTAGTAATGTATGAGGCCACTTCACAATTTTAGCCTAGGAGCCCAAGGAGGCTAAGGCTACTTCTAGTGTGTGACTGCATTCAACTCTCATTAAGTGAGTATTAGGAGAGTGTTGGTGATTAGAAATTTACGTTTGGGGGTGTGACAAGAGGGTGTTTGTTACAAATATGGGGGTGTAAATAACACTGCCCTAAATTTATTACAGGGTAATACAATTTGAAATCAATAAAGGATTCAATGAGGTTGGCTTAGTAGTTCATTAGATTTTTATAAGGAACGATTTATTTAGTGGGAGATCTCGTGTTTGAATTAAATGGATACCAATATTTATGTACAAAATGAATATCAAAGTACATTAAATGTTGTATTTTTGGTGATAACTACAACCTTTTGGTGATAATACAACCATATAATGCATTTTAGGACTTGTTTTGTAAGACAAATTTTTAGAACCTATACCACCATTCATTATATATTAATAGGTAAATTTTTAATAAAATTGAATTGATTATCAAGTTCACCCGTTTGATACAAAATATTAAATAATAATAAATTGATTAAAAGTTTATTCTTAACGAATACATATAACTCATTCGACCTGTTAATTTTTTTTTTAATAAAATTAATGTTTATTAAATTAAGAAATTTGTTATAGCTAGTTTAGTATATATACATGTTTATCCTTATTTTTTTTAATAATTTTAGTTATTTATTTATCTTATTTTAGTAAATATATATATATATATAATTTTTTTTTATCTCTTTAATAAATATTATAAAATAATATTGTGTCACCTGATAATAAATTGAATCATATACAAATACAAGAAACGCAGCAAATAATTTATACACGAAGTTAAAACCTGACACAACGTTAAAAGGTATATTGGACGGTATGGGAAAGGTTCTGGTAACCCTAATTTCCATAAATATAAAATTAAGACGAATAAAGAAACCCATCAGAAATTCATAACCGAAAGAAAAAAAAAAGCGTAAGAAAGGAAAGAAGAAACTAGAAAATCCCTGGAGTGAGTGACCACAAACCAGACGAATTAAGTTTCTTTCTTCATCCGGAAAGAAACGATGTTTGTCACTACTCATTAATGTTACCCTTTGTTTTATTCACGCATGTTAATTATATTATAAATAAAAAATATAATTTTATATTGGAGCAATTAAAAAAAAAGGCTTATTAGATAAATGTTTTCACACTAAAGACAAGGAATAATTTTTTTTTAAATAAAGGGCCTATTTTTTATTTTATTGATAATATGACATGTGTCTTTTTTTTCATTATAAAATGACATCCCAGCCCTTAAAATAAACTAAAAAAATACAATATGCATTAAAATATGGACTGAATATGAACTTTGCAGTCTATATTTCACTGCAATATGAACTTGCAGTCCATATTTCACTCAATGTGAACTTTCAGTCGATTTTTTTAGTGCAAAGTTCAATTGCAGTCCAATTTTACTGCAATGTGACTTTGCCGTCCATATTTTTAGTGCAAAGTTCATATTGCAGTACATATTTCACTGCATATAACTTTGCAGTTCATATTTTATTGCAATATGAATTTTGCAGTTCATATTTTTTGTGAAAATTTCATAAAAAGGGGTAATTTAGGTAATACATACATGTTTTTATTAATTAAATGATATTTAAATTTATTCAAATACATTCATTTAAAATATAAAACAAAATAGGCCTCTTACACTAATTACCAATTAAAAATAGGCCCTTCATTCAAATACCAATTAAAATAGGCCATTCATTCAAAAAAATATTATTCATTGGATTTTTGGTAAAAATCAATGTATAATAAGCCCTTCTACCTAATTTCTAGTTTTATATTTAATTTAATATATATTCTAATTTTTTTTTTTAAAAAAAATAAGTGTGTAATGGGCACATATACATAACCCTATTTAATATTTGGTTCAATTGATTTGGTTACCCTCAGCATAATAACGATGGAGTAACATAGTGGGAGCTAACTGATTTAGAAAATTAGGTGTCGTTTGATAAAATATTTAAAAAGTAAAAATTGAAATTGAAATTGAAAATTTTTTTGGTTTATTTTCTGAAAATTATATTTGAAAAAATATTGTTTGTTTGAATATAACACATTATGAAAATTAATTTTTTTTAATATGACAATGTTGCCCTTATTAATGTATTTAGATCACATGATTAAGGCTTTAATGAGGGTAAAATAGGCATTTTGTAATGAGGAGTTTTAAGTTTTCAAATTTAAGTGACAAATTTGCCTGCTTAAAATTTTGGATGCAAATTTTCAGATTTAAGTGGCAAATCACTTAATTTTTTTGCCTAACAAACAACTTTCATACCACTTAAATATGAGAACTTCAAAGTTTTCAAATTTAAGTGAGCAAAACAAAAACCCTTTAACGTTTTTACCCTTTCGAAGAAAGCCACATGTGGATCATCCTCATCTTAACAGTTAGCATCATCCTGGAATGCAAAAAAACATCTTACTAGCAACTAGCTTTATATTGTTAATTACATTCTTAAGAACTATAATGCTTGTACTGACTTGTTAGTTAAGCTAGGTCACACTACTACCTAATCAAAAGTTGTATGATTGGACGTAGCTCCCAGTGCTGTTTTGCGTCTTATTTCCGCTGATATTTATATATAGCTAGGGCTATTTGGCCACGTTTTGAAACCCAAAAAAAAAAAAAAGAAAGAAAGAAAGAAAGAAAGCGTCTTATTTTTTAGGCGAAACCTTTAAAAGTGCTGATATTTATATATAAGAGCTAGAATCCTGGCTATATTGGCCTAACTTATATTATGAGTAAATTGAGATTGAATTTCAAAGAAGAGCTAAAGAACACCCCTTTTTTTTTGAAAATTTGCATTATTATTTTTTTTCTTTTTCAAAATGTATAAAAGTATATATAACATATATATAAAGAAAGAAAGGCCCCGGGCGGTCGCCACACCTCTGTGTTTTGGTGTCCATGAGCATATTGAATAAAAAAAAAATCAACAAATTTTGACATGGGCTACAGCTTTGCTCCTCATCTCCATGATTTAATCTTGAGTTTTCAGTTTTGGTTACCTCTTGCCGTTAGTAGACTAGCAAAATATCTGCTTCTTTTCTAAGGTTGAAATAAAGTTGCAAGGGAAATGCAAAGTAGCCCAGAAGTTGTCCAAAAAGTTAGCCCAAATGAATTTGAATATCACATCTGTAGATATAAAGTGATGAATGATATTAATTGGTTGTCAGTTGAAAACTAGCGTTGGGTCGTGTTTTTGGTATTCTTTTTAGGCGGAGCGGAGTAGCATTGCTCAAGTTGTGAAGTAGTTCAAGGGTTAGGATGCTCTCACTTCACTTGTATGCCAATCGGTACCTCGTGATGTGGAGATGTGGGTCTTGAAAGAGCATTATTATCATTTCTTTGTTTTTACTGCCTTAATTTTGCTTTATATGCATGGAAACGGCTAATACATAGCTGGTGGACTATTTTGGGGAGAAGGAAGAGAAAAGGTTGAAAGGGGGAGGAGATAACCTAGTTTTTCATGTATTTCGATTTACTACTGATTGCTTGATATGAAGCTCTGGTGTAATATCTTGTTTGTTTCGACACAAACTTTTGTTATTCCCTATCATTTTTTCTTGCAGGATTTGCTTTATGAAGTGGATCACTGTTTGATTGATTTAATTCCACAATATAGGCACATCTGACCTATTCTTTGAAACACCACCCAGAAAAACTAAATTTAATCAAAGATCAGTCCTTAGTTTCCTCTTAGCGCGCTCCCCTTTCTCTCTCTGTCCACTCCTTGTTTAATCCGCATTGCCTAGTGAGCCTATTATGTGAATCTGTTGTCTCTCAATTGCAACACAAAACGAGAGATAGAGCTCAGATTATCTGAACACTTCTGGCCCCGGCCCCCCCACAAACTACTATTAGGGCCAGTAAAATGACCGGCTAATTAATCTATGATTTGCCTTTCTCAGTATCTTAGATGCTGTTTCTAATCATCTTGTGTTTGTTTGATTATCTCTTAATCACTTTATGATAATCATTTATTCTATGTATCTTAATCAGTTTATCATTATTTTTTATTAAAAAAATAAAATTGTGACTGCTTACACGAATGTGTGACAAAAGTTATCTGCAACTTTTATTATCTTTTATTGTGTTTCTCTTAAGTTAAAAACTGACTTCTAAATGGTGACCTAATTATTTTTAGCCTTCCAAATGGCTGAACTTCAATAATTATTTGTATTTTCCCATGAATTTGTGCTTTCAAAATCTTTTTTTTTTAAATCTTTGAATGTAACTACTTATTCCTAACATAATTCTATATGCAAGATTTTGCTGTTGTTGCGGATTTGGTGTATGATTTATCTGTTTAGATTGCTGCCAACCTGCAAAGATAGGAAGTTTTCAAAATCTCTTCCAAGAATCTGTCCACGGATTTGTTTTGAGGAGATGTTGGATTACAGAAGACATAGTCATTGGGAACGCTGTGATGGACATGTATGCAAAACTGGGTACTATTGGTTCTTCACATAAAGTTTTCGAAAAAGTTCTTCTTTATGAAGTGATTTCCTGGAACACAATTATCACAGGATAGGCTCAAAACGGTCTTGCGAGTGAGGCTATTGAAGTATACTGCATGATGGAAGAACACGAGGACACCAAACCAAGGGACTTGGGTAAGCATTTTACCAGCTTACGCACATGTAGGGGCCTTGCAAGTTGGGACAAAAGCTCATGGGCGGGTATTAAAAAGGAGTCTCCATTTGGATGTCTATGTGGGTACCTGACTCATCGACCTGTATGGAAAATGTGGAAGACGCAATGTCCCTATTTGATGAAGTGCTGAGGACAAGCTCAGTCCCTTGGAACGCCATAATATCATGTCATTCAATTCATGGTCATGGCGATACATCTCTACAACTCTTTAGAGATATGCTCGATGAGGGGGTGAAGCCAGATCATGTAACCCTTGTCCCTTTAATCTCGGCTTGTAGCCATTCGGCTTTAGTTGACAAGTGTCATTGGTGCTTTAATGTGATGCAGCAACAATGAGGGATCAAACCTAGTTTGAAGCACTAAGGGTGCATGGTGGACTTGCTTGGTAGGGCTGGGATTTTGGAAATGGCCTATGATTTTATAAAGAGTATGCCTTTATGGCCCGATTATTTGGTTTGGGGCGCTCTTCTTGGTGCTTGTAGAATCCACGGAAATGTTGATATGGGGAAATTTGCCTCGGATCACTTGTTTGAAGTCGATTATGAGAATGTTAGGTACTATGTTTTGTTGTCAAATATGTATGCAAATCTTGGGAAATGGGAGGGCGTCAATAAAGTGAGATCATTGGCTAGGGACAGGGGATTGAGGAAGACTCCGGGCTGGAGCTCAATGGAACTAAATAATAGGATTGACGTCTTCTATACTGGGAACCAATCTCATCCTTAATGTGAGGAGATATACAAGGAGTTGGAGATTTTAACTGCTAAAATGAAGAGCCTCGGTTATATTCCGGACTATAGCTTTGTGTTGCAGGATGTCGAGGAGGATGAGAAGCAGACTATCCTTACAAGTCATAGTGAGAGATTAGCAATTGCTTATGGAATATATCATCAACACTCCACCAAAAAGTACAATGCGGATCTTTAAGAACCTGCGGGTGTGTGGGGATTGCCATAATGCAACTAAATACATTGAAGATTACTGAGAGGGAGATTATTGTGAGGGATTATAACCGTTTTCATCACTTCAAGGATGGAATTTGTTCCTGTGGAGATTATTGGTGAAATGGATTTTGTTGATTTTGTTCAGAAAATTATTGGTGTGTGGGGATTGCCATAATGCAACTAAATACATATCGAAGATTACTGAAAGGGAAATATTGTGAGGGATTCTAACCGTTTTCATCACTTCAAGGATGGAATTTGTTCTTATGGAGATTATTGGTGAAATGGATTTTGTTGATTTTCTTCAGAAAATTAACAGGTTGCAATTATATTACTTGTCAATCAGGGGTATGAAAATTAACCATTCTTGCAAACACTTCCCTTTTCTTTCTTTGATATTCAGAACATCGATGTAGAGAGAGGTTACTCTCTTAGACTCTGTTGTATTTCTTTTAGGTTCGGTCTACATTTATTGATTCTGAGATGTGACTTCTATACTTCTGTGGATTCTTAGGTTAGTGGTGTAAGTAGATCTAGTTACACCTTATTGATTGTAGATGTTTGGTGCATCATCTAGCGATTAATTGCTGATGTGTTGACACTTTAACACAATATGCAAATGTTTTTTTACAATGTGAACCTATTTTGAATGCTGTATTTGATTATTTTTTGGTTTATATTTTCAGTCAGTGTTTGAAATAAGTCCCGTCCCAGAAACAATATAGGTTTAAATTTTTGCATGTATTTATTTGAAGGATGGGGATTGTAGGAGCTTGATGAAGTCAATTGCTTGATTGATTATTGTTTAATGTCAATGTGACTGCACTGTTTGTGAACTTAAGATTTTATCATGTCTCTTTTTGCTTGTCTAGTGTAGTAGTGTTGTAACTTATGTTATCATAGCATGTTAGTATTGCACTCTCTTTAGAAATAATTGTATTCTTTACTTTTATTTGTAATTACCAACATATTTAACTTTTTAAGTCAACTAGTTTTTGTGCACTTGCGTTGCAAGTAGTTTTAGTGCTTGACAAATGTTAGTAAATTTATTAATAAATATATATAACTAAGAATTGAATAATTAGTATGAAATAAAAATAATAACAAATAAACAAAATATAGTAAGTATAAAAGTCATTTGATTTTTTTTTCTGACCTAAAAGCCTTTTAATTTTAATACGATCTAATTTTGGGAAGTTTGTTATGAAGTTATATATAAATCTTATATAGAACATACAATTTAACACAAATTCTATTTTGTTTAATTATTTAGCCAAATAAAGTAGAGTTTAAATTTATCTAGAATAATAATACTAAATAAAAATATTTTGAGTTATACACTTATAGTCTTATATTATTATATTAATGTAAATCTAGTTTAAAATTTTTGTTTAATTATTTTAGCAAAGTAGAGTAGAGTTTGAATTTATTTGGAATACTAATACTAATATAAAAATATATGGTGTTATACTATTTTATTTAATCTAAATCTTAAAATCTTTTGTATAAAATCAAAGGCATATTTGTCTTCACAGAAAAAGGAAAAAATACTTGAGTTATTTGTACTTATATGTATATATTGTTATTGTTGTTTAATTTAACTTGTTTAACTATTTTAACCAAATAAAATACTAATATAAATAGAGTTTAAATTTATTTGGCATACTAATACTAATATAAAATATAATACTATTTTATTTAATGTAAATCTAGCTTAAAATTTTCGTTTAATTATTTTAGCAAAATATAGTAGAGTTTGAATTTATTTGGAATACCAATACTAATATAAAAATATATGGAGTTATATTATTTAATGTAAATTTTAAAATCTTTTGTATAAAATCAAAGGGCATATTTGTCTTCACGAAAAAAAAGGAAAAACACTTAAAGCTATTCGTACTTTTATATATATAGTATCGATATAGATACTTAAATGGACAAAAGGCATATGCGTTTGTTTTTTTTACAAGAAACACTTATTACGCTTCCTCTTTTCGAAAAAAATTATATGGCTTTCAATTTCAGAGTACAAGCTATTGGATCTCTGGAGAAATCATGTGCGGGGCATATTGTTCGAGTCATCACTTAGCACCTTCTATAGGGGATCGATGTTCCATTTTGATAGGAGGATGTTGCATCATCAATGGATCAATGTATAGATGTACTGTTTGATCTTTCATTATCTTTTTATTCATTTACATTTACACCTTTTTTCATTTTAACCAACCCCCCTCCTGATCTTTAATGTATGCTGGCCAATACTGCGATTGCGCTACAAAGCTCTTGACCGAAAATACTCATTTTATCCTTTCCCCCCAAGTATTCCTTTCGTTTTCATTTAGTAAGCGCTAGGCAGCGGAATTGACTGGCTTATGGTCAATGCATCATTAGTAAAATGGTTTCATGCTATGCCTGCGTATAATGCATATGTAAGGTCAATGGATGGTAGGTCCATTAGTGATGACTCGGATGTTTTATTGACGATGGTACGTGATGAAGATGATTATAGAGAGAGTAAATGCACCTGAGCTTGGTTAATTTTTGATAATCTAAAATGCCAAGGGCTAGTTCCTTTTAAGGAATTAGCCGTTACAATGTGATAAACTCCACTCTTTATGATCAGGGGGAGGCTGAGAAAATGATGGGTGTTTGTTGGTGTAGTGGTAGAGTTTTTATTGGTCATGGAATATGCTGGCCACGCCTCGTGCTGTTGTCGCTACATGTCAAGCTTTAAATGGCTTCTATAAGTTTATGTGCCTAGCTTGGCCGTAGGTCAGGAGCTTGGTCTATATACGAGTTGGACTTTAGATGAGATATTTTTATCCCCCTTCATAATGTATATTCCCAAAAAAAGGGCACTCTTTACAAGATAAATTGTCTACGAAATTATTAGTGAAGAAAAACATGTCTCATTTTTATTTTTTTGGGTCCAAACAAGGGCAAAGCCCAGAGAGGATGAAAAACTATGTAAATAAGGCGATCCGCAACTTCAATGAAGAGATCAATAGGAGTAATCTCTTTATCAAAAACTTTCATATTCCGGGCTTTCCACAATTGCCATAACGTAGCCAAAAAAACATAAACCCGGGGAATATTCGGCAACTTCAAAGAGGATAGCTTGGTAGATCAAAAAAAGCTTTCTTAAGGGGGTCTTGGTTGGCTCCCTATTTTCAACCATTACAACTGGCATTGACCAGCTTTGCAATAGGGACGGACGCGAAGAAGAATGCAAGTAGCGGAAATGCAAACGAGAAGAGCAAAGATTCTCAACCCAGAGCTTGTTATTGGACTCAACCACAAATCTGTTGAATATGCCGTAAAGAAAGCAAGCGAGGCATGCTAAGATTCCATCTGAAGTAACATGATAGGATTCGATATGACTGCAATGCATGGTTAGAGCACCCGTTTATAATGGATTGTTATATCAAAACATGTATTGGTTAAAAAAAGAATCTTATCGCAATATATTATACCTAATAAGTAATTGACACATTGATATATCTTTTTTTATGTCGGATATTTCCTGTCTATTGATGGTCTTAAAATGGGTTTCAACGTTTTTATAACCTACAAGACTGCAATGCATGGTTCATTTCATTTTCTTTTAATTGTTCTCTTCTTATCATCATTGTTTTTATCATTTGGTTACATATGTACAGCTGATATTGCCGAGTAAAATAATGGCAAGAAGAATAAGTAACTGATACTCTAATTTTGTGAAAGAAGAAGGCGCACATTATTTTGCGGAAGAAGAATAAGTAACTAAATTCACAAAATGATATTATAATTCAAAAGGAATGGCAGTGTCGCTTTCATAGCTCAGTTAGAGCACCCGTTTAGTAAGCGGGAGATCTTGAGTTCGACTTTCAATGAAAGCATCATAAATATATATGTTTGCTATTTCTTTTCCAAACTCTCATCTATGATTTTCATTGCAGAAAAATGATGAAAAATAAGAAAATTGAAGGGTGAAATGGAGTAGTAGAAGCAGAAGATTGAAGAAGAAAACAAGGTCGGGACTGATCAGAGACATAGTAAGCAAAAGTCAGGAAGAGAGCAGGGTTTGGCGAAAAAAGCCCAAGAATACAGTTCGACTCTTCGCTTTGTATGATGATGATATTAATGAGGATTTGGAAACATATTTAGGGGACTTGTAGCCATGTCAGTGTGTCTTGTATTAACAGTAATATCGTTGAGGATTTCTCTCTCTCCTTTTTCAAATGGGAATAGTGTTGGTGTCTTTTGTTCACCTATTATGTCTGGAATAATTTCTTTGAAGTTGTGAATGTAAGCTTAAATGCTGGATATATATATATATATATATGCAGGCTTGGACATGGGATATATATGAGAGGTTCCATTTTAAGAAATATATTGAACACCCATAACATATCTCATTAATTAAAGTATCGAGATTAGATCAGTTGATAGCCATGATAGATGTTCTGTAAGTTTAATATAGGTATAGGAATGTATCACTACTTTATATATATCCTTTCTTTATAAATGGGACTCTTAATTTGAGATGCACAAAAAAGTAAACTGGGACCCTTATTTTGGAATGTAGGAAAACGGAGGAAGTATATAACGTAAACGCTAGCTGTACAGAATGCATAAGTAAGTTTTCCAGTATTCCTTAGTGTAGCTTTTTCAAACCTAAAGATGAACACAGCAGAGTGAAGGAAATAAAAGAAGAAACAAATTCTACCCATAATTGCAGACAGTTCTATCTTTCAATGAATAAACCTTTAACCAACCTTCCGCATAAACTCTTTGGTAGACTCGAGATATATGATTTATTGATGAAAAAAAAAAGGGTACGTTACATGCCCATATAAGGTCCGAAGAGAGATACATTTTCCATGTGAGTTTCAGGAAATGCTGTTTTATTTAGTACCTTGTTTGGACAATTACGGATTGGCCCAATAAAAGGTTAACACTAGCTGGACCAAGCCATATTATAATTGATCTGCCCATTAAACTCCTTTTGCTATTTGCTCGAGAACTCAACGGGTTGATGGAATTTATAGAATTTATATCATCAAGAAGTCAGGGATTGACTTGCACAATCTTTTGGATACGATTATGCTCCTGCCATTATAAAGCTTAAATTAGAAGAATGCATTTAGCTGGTTAATTCTATAGACCACTCACTTCTCCTTTAGTAGAAGTTATATTCTTGTATGCATATATATATATAGGTTCTTGTAACAAAATTCTCTTCTTTTTGCTTTAATACTAAGTTGGTATACATATATATAGATTGTACTTCTCTTTGTTGCTGCATAACAGAAATATAATTTTTAAACTTGGAGCCGAATTCAACATGATAAATGATCAGGGAGTAAAACTTATTTATACTAATTGTAACATATAGCCATATTGATTATGTCTTAAAAAAGAAAAACTGAACTATTAATGTGTTACATCTTAAAAAAATATAACATATTCTTAATTTGAGAAGGAAAAAGTCCCAAATCGAAAATAAAAAATAAAAAATCTCAACTAGGAGAATACCTATATATAATTGTAGTTAGAGAAACTAGAGGAAGAAAAAAGAACCAAGAATTGTTGGGATATGAAAGAGTAACAAATGGTCCTCAAAGATCCCAAATTAGGAAGCAAGAAAGAAAGGGGAATGGTGTGCATTCATTAAATGGATGTGGTACAAAATTGCTGCAGATCGTATGGCGTTAAAAGACTGATTGATTTTTTTCCAATTTGTGTGGCCTAGCTATTTTCTAAGTAAGTTGAGTGAATTGTGGGCATGTGATTGTGATACCATTTTCTACTACCCGGATATAAATTAGAAGTCTTTCAATTTGGTTATAACATCGAATTATAGGTTTTTTTTTTATTTTGTTCATGCATTATATTTTTTTAATGAAAATCAACTTTCTGTTTGGTTACCTCTTTAATATTATTTAAATGTTTTTCTTTTTATTTTAACATAAATATTTACGTGCATAAAATGAAGTGTGTACAAATATCATTCTATGAAGCAAAAGAGCCTAAAAGACTCGCGTGAATGCCATTCCCGCGTAGCCCGTTATAGTGACGCTTTTTCTTTTTTTTTTTTTTTTTTCAACTTAAGAGCGTGGGACCTTGCAATGAAAATGTTGTAAACATGGCCATGATATTCCCTTAATATGCATGCGCTTTACTGTTGCTTTTACAGCTAGTCAATGGTCAAAGTTTATTAACTTTTGTACCATCATCAAATTTCTCTTTATCTCCCTCTGAACCCAAATGGGAGGTGAGAAATTCAGAGTATACTTGATTCATGATGTTCTATGTTCAGACTGGTTGCTAGCTATACCCTAATTTTGGTAACTATGGGTTTGCTCCAGTTGTCTTTTACAGATGTAGACACCTCTTTTTTCTTTTTCCTTTTACATTATGATCGTAAAAGAATCATTTGAATTCATAGATTGATGAGTTATGATTTGATCTTGTTAGAACGCATTTTAAAAGTTAATTCTTCCTTTTTCTTGGGTTAGCAAACGACTTTGCATGGATGCATTCTATAAAATTGTCCAACTTGTTTTTTTTTTTCTTTAAACATGTCCTAAATTAAGAGGCATGTTTTCAATTTTGGGGAGTGATGTACCAAACATTTGTGGGGAGTAATCATAGGAAATCAGCTTATTTTTATTATTTTACAAGGGTGTAGCTATTTGAAATGAATGAAATTTTATTCGTGGCCTTTCAAAATAATTTTTATTATTTTAAAATGTTAGAATATTGGTAATAGTCATACCCTATTATTAATAGACTACCTTTGTGTTTAAATTGTAAATTCGAGACTAAAGATAAAATTAATAACGACATTAGCATTTACTAATGTCTCTGTAGAGTAATGATTGTATTTATTGACATACAGAAAATGGGAGGGGAAAGTAGATTTGATTATAGAACACGCATATAATTAAAGAAAAATATAAAGAACTTTTGGGATTTTCTTCAAGTCTAACTCTTAATTAATCACCATTTTATCACTTCAATGGTCCCACAAACCACACAAAATCAAGAGGTAAATCTTTTCATCAACTTTTGAACTTTTCCTAGAAGTCAATTAAAAAAAAAAAAAAACTTTCCAACAAAAATTTTTACGTACAAAAATTACATACACATACAAATTCTCTATATTTCAATCTAGACCCTCATTTTTTCTCTCTCTCTCTCTCTCTTTTTTTCTTTTTTTTTAAGTTCGAATTACAAAAAGGAAAGTAGAGGGTGGACCACTAGTCCACTATCATTGAAGAAAATGGATCAACAATCAGAACGGAACGACGTCGCTGCAGCCAAAGTCATCTGAATTTCCGATTGAGGCTTCCGGCCACGAATCCCGGAGCAACTTCAACAGCATCTGCGCTTTTCTCTTCGCCCTCTCCGTGCAATCACTCTGCACTAATAACAGCAACTGAGTCAAAACTCCAGCCGCCACGGCGTCGTTCTGGCACTGCTCCGACGCCGAACAAAGCGACAGCAAAGCTCCGGCTGCATACTCCGTCGCTCGATCCGATATTTTCAGTATGATCTTTACCAGCAGCGGTACGGTGAGCGCGTGCGTCGCAAACGCTTCGCATCCCGACGGAATCCGGCAGAGCAACTCCACTGTGGCCAGTGCTCTCTCCGAGTCGCATTTCTCGAAATCCGCCAATCTGTCGATGAGAGCCTCCACTGCTCCGGCGGCAACCGCCTTGTGCCGGTGTTGCTTCACTAAGCACAAAGCGAACAATCCTTTAATTCCGACGATTCCTTCGAAGATCTCATCCGCATTGCAAATCTGCGCTCGTAGCTCCGGCGATCTGGTGCCGGACACAACGATCTCTATCAACGCGGCCGAGTTGACTCGGACATCAATCGAAGAATGGAACAAAAGAGATACGAGATATGAAACACGATCGAGATCCGAAGCAACATACAAACACTCCGATTCAGAAAGCGGAAAAATGGTTAAAATCGCGATTGCCTCGTGATTCAGCTCGGCGGAGTGAGAAGCACCACCGGAGAATACAATATCAACGAGTATTCCCCTCACGTTGTGAGTTGAAATCAACGTCCTGTTCTTCTCCGAGTCGCGAGCGAGTCCTCGTAGTCTCCTCAGAGCAGAAAGCCTTACATTCGGATGGTTCGATAACGGACGAGGCTTGGTTTAGCAAACTACGAACCACGGCTGGTTCGGCAGGTTGTTTGGGAGTTGGAATCCGTTCGACACCGAAGGAGCGGTTGGCAACGCACCATTCCTGGATGAGGCGGCGGAGGGTGTGGTTCGGAATCAGAGTGAAGTCGGAGAGAGGAGCGCGGGTGACGGGGCACGTGGTATTGCCTGTAGCCACCCAGGACTCTATGCTTTGGCGGTCGTAGGTCTGTCCAGTGCTGACGGTGACTGGATCACGCATAAGCTCGAGAGAGATCGGGCAACGAAAGTGATAGGGGACCTGAATTCCCAAATCCAACGGTTCTAAGCTCCCAGGCATGTTTTTTCTATCTATCTATATATATATATATATACCCTCTCTGTCTATATATTTGTATGTTGAATGAATAGTAGTATAGTATATTTGCGGGGGTGTCTGCAAATTCTCTTTCAAATTGTTGTGCTTTGCTTTCTTATATATGAAAAAGAAATGGAACCAGCAACAGGGCTCTCTCTCTCTGTCTCTCCTCTGCCCTTATCTGACTACGTAATACTTAAAACCCCACTCCACCACCCCCACACGTGTATCATTCTTTAAGGGCTGGGTTGGAGTAGTCTTAACCATAGTTAGGTGAGGGTGCGAGGGGGTCTGGTCAAAGGCGTTACTGCAACTTGGTAGGTGGGTCCTACTCTCATGCTCAAATCTAACTCATGTTTCTATCAATCTATTAATTCCCCAGATTTATTTATTTCTTAGTCATTGTGTCGTCTGTTTATTATTCATTTATGTAGGACTAAATTCATTTTTTACTATATCATCAATACGAATAATTTTATTTTTTCTCAAGAATCGATTGCTATGAATCAAACATTTATAATTTTTTGCAGAACTAATCGAGATTTATGGTGTCCATTTGGGAATTTTATAAATGACTTTCCATTCTAAACAAATATGAATAAATTGTGCACGAAAATAAAAGATTTTATATTACAAAACTATTATCGATAACCCAAAAGGTTGTCACAACGATAAGGGTAAACTTGGGATTGTGTGGGTAGGCGCACGATTTTAGGTTCGATACCTCTTGCGTGAAACCTTTCTTGGGGAGAAGAAGATCGTTCGGATTTTCAATATTCGAACTCTAATTAAGTAAGCGCAATGAAGAAGAGTGTTAAATTGGTGTTATGTTTACCGGCATTAAAGTCTGAAAATGCTTATTTCAATCAACACAAACCCCGAACCATTGGCCAGTAATTCCATATGATATAATAAGAAAAATGATAAGTTGGAGATTATGAGTATTTATAACTCAAGTTTTAGGATTGAAATTGCAAAAAATAGTAAGGGCGTCAAAAAGTTGACAAACTTAAAATAGAAGTTTAGCTCAGCTTAAAATAGAAGTTCTACCATAAAGTAAGTGACAAAAATAAAGATTATTTATCGTAAAATCACCACAAGATTAGAAATTGCTTTGTAGATAGGTTCCTCTAGTTTATTTGGCTACCAATCCAACAGTCCGTTCCCGTTATGTGTGTTATATTTGTTCAAAGCATAAACCAAAAATGATTGCAAGATAGTTTGAACAACCTTTCGAAGGAAATTTAGATAGAGTTTAAACTATGAATAAGAAAAAGATGATATCATTTATATTAAGGGTGGCTTTGGTATACTACCATACTATAACGAGTGTATCGTGTACCGTACTAAAGCCAAAATCCATTATCATTCTCATACTAAAACTTTCGGTATACTGAAATATCGGTATGGTATAATATATTACCAAAAAATCAATCTTGAAAAAAAAATTGAAAATGGATAGTCAAAAATGAGCATTTTAGGTTAAAACAAAACAATTTAGTTACTAATGGTACACATTATTAATCAATTTACCCCACTAACTACAAGTTGACACGTGGCCATCCATGTCAGCAGTCAGGCTTACTCCGATGGGAGGAGCTCGAAGGGGCCCTGTTGGGTCACTATAAAAAGGGTAGAGCCCCTCAAGGATTGGACACCCACTGGAGAGTTGATTATGGACGTTGAATTACGAAACTCGGGCTTCAGAACTCTTTTGGCGAGCTCTGGAGCTCCCTCTCACCCGACTATTCTGCCAAAGTGATTTGCAGAAGCATGGGCGACTGCCACCTGCTCTATAGAGTGCGCATAACTCCCATTTCTTTCATTAAATACACACCAACTGCATTTAATGTACCCGAATTAATGGATAAGCAATGTCAGAGTTAGTGATGATCAAAACATGGTCCCGTCCTATTATCGGAGCTCTAGCCACACGTTTTCTCTCAATCATATATATACAAGAAGCATTTATTTTAACAACAAAGTTTCAACAACCAAGTTTAACCAACTTAGCAACAAACTAAAGAACAAAGAGAATTTCGCATTCAATAGCAAGAATACTATAGAGAAGCCAGAACTCGTGTAACTCGAGCATACTCTTATTGTAATATTGTGAAAATAGAATAGTTATAGAGGCTTTTGTGAGTTTGTAATACGTGTTTGTTTATCATCAATACAAAGCAAATCGAGCTCTTAACTCTATTTCACATAAGATGACTAACCGGTATCTTCATACGAGACCAACCTCCTATATACATTTTTTACTCTTTTGGTTTGTTGCATTTATTACATTAATCATTTTATTCGATTATTTGATTGTGTGGTCTAAAATATCTTTTCAGTTTTTAGCACCAACATTTATTTTTACTTGTTTTTAATTAAGTTTTTGCAATCGATTGTTCGAAAAACAACAAATCATGTATAAGTGTTGTTGCATTATAAATTATAATTAACACATACACATTTATCAAATGCTTGGAGTTTTTAACATTTTAATCCTTTCATGTTTACCCGAATTGTCACTTTCGTCTCTAATATTTATTTTTTGACTTTTCACACCTTAATATATGTATCGTATGTCACTTTAATCCCTCAAACCAACTTTCATTAATTTTGTGGACAAAAAAATTAGGCTGGAAGGGTAAAGGAAATATTTCAGCCAATTTTAGATATATTCATATATGTATATATATTTTCCTCCATTACAATAAAACAAGTAAAAAAAATAAAAACAAAAAATGAATAAAGATATTGAGAGAGAGAGAGAGACGAAAGACGAAAGACGAAAGAACATAGGATGGGGTCATGTTCTCAGTTCTTTTAAACATTATCAATATATGTATATATCTTTCCTTTCATTTATCATCTATTTGTATTTTTTTTTTTTTTACCTATTTGTGTTGATTGATTTATATAATACATTAAAGTTTGAGAAAAGAACAAAGGAGTCAATACCCAAATACAAGCAAATTTTTTTATTAATTTCCACAACCAGCATTAGACTAAAAGAATCAATAATGAACTATGTTAGTGTTAAAAAATTACAAAAGTATTTTAGACCACACAGTCAAATGATCGGATCAAATGATTGATACAGTAAATACAATAAACCAAAAGAGTCAAAGATGTATAGAGGGGGTGGCCTCGTATGAAGATACGAGTTAGTCTTCCTCTGTGAAATAGAGTTAGGCGCTCAGTTTGCTTTGTATTAATGATAAATAAGCAAGTATTACAAACTCACAAAAGTCTCTATAACTATTATATTCACAATGCTACAATAAGAATGTTATCAGGCTACACGAGTTTTGACTTCTCTATTCTAAGAGCTCTACTAAATGCTCTGAGTTTCTATTTATCTTTTGCCTTCTTACTATTAAATGCTGGATTTTCCTTGTTCTTAGGTTTGTCTGATTGTTGTTGGGTTAGTTGAACTTGGTTGTGGTCTAGGAGGAAAATATCTTTTCAGTTTTTAGCACCAACATTTATTTTTACTTGTTTTTAATTAAGTTTTTGCAATCGATTGTTCGGAAAACAACAATTTGTGAAATCATGTATAAGTGTTGTTGCATTATAAATTATAATTAACATTCAAGAAAATGTTTAAAAACATAGTATATAGCCAATTTGAGATCCATTAGCAATCATGATTTATGCTTGATATATTGAGCTTTGATTAACCAAAAACATTTTAATCCTTTCATGTGAAGGTTGATCAATCGCAGTGGATTTGATTGAATGTATTTGTGAGTTTTGTGAATTTGGGGTTTTGAAGAAGAAGATAAAGAAGAATAAATACATTTCCTTTTATACCCCTCCAGCACACTTTTTTCGTCAAACAAATTAACGGAAGTTGGTTTGAGGGATTTAAGTGACACGTGGCAGATATAGTAAGGTATGAAAAGTCAAAAAATGAATATTAGGGACAAAAGTGACAATTCGAGTAAACATGAAGAGACTAAAATGTTAAAAACCCAAATACTTGAAAGTCGAAGGATTGAAGTTTAAAGCAAATATATATATATATTTGAAGTTTAATATCATGAAATTTAAAGAAAAAAATGAAGATAAATATTTGTTATTTAAAGTTTAAAGTGATTAACCAATGATTGATTAATGGAAGTCACTTTAATCCCTCAAACCAACTTTGAAAATATTTTTTGCAAAAGAACCATTAATTTTGTGGACAAAAAAATTAGGCTGGAAGGGTATTTAATTGAAGGAAATATTTCAGCCAATTTTAGATATTATAAAATATAAACACATCATACAAAACAAATTTGGATTAATTTTTTTAGATTACAAAGTCAAATTTGCACAAAACACAATTTTAGTTAAAGCCCTTATTTTAAAACACAATTGATAAATAAACACATATTGAAGAAAAAAAAATTAAAAAAAACAAGCCTTTATTTCAAAAAATAATAATATTATTCATTAGATTTTTTTCGCTATTCTCAAAAAAACAAAAACAAATATGGAAAAAATGAATAAAGATATTGGTAATGGTGCGGTACGGTAATACTATGGCAGTACCAATATTTTGGTACAGTACGATACGGTATACCGTTCAGTAATGATTTTGAGTATTAGTATTGTGCCAAAAAAATTCGGTATGGTATAATATTGATTGGTATTGTAACATTACCAAACTTTGGTATATTTTAGCAATGGCACGATTTGGAACAATATATTTTATATAATTTTCCACCCCTACTTTCTATGGGAATAATCCCTTCCTATTTATAAGTATAAGATATAGTTTATATTAGGGTTTGCACAAGGTAAATATTATAAATGGTAAACGTGGGTACTACTCTAGGATCACAATTGTCCCCATTCTTATCTACAGCGTTAATTAACCCATGTCCTTGTTCATATATGCAAAAATGACTATTTCCCTTAGTGGATCGTCCTCCAGCTTAGCAGTTTTTAGTATGTTGGCTGACCAACATGGTTGGTCAGCATTCTTCTTGCCTACCATAAAGAATATTATGCTCAGCCATACATATAGTTGGGTAATCTTCTCCGCATTGTCCATGATCCCCAATGTAAATGATCTATCTAATTGGCATGTATACCTCTCCTTAAGTAGGCATAGGTTTATGAAGAAGTTCAAATGAAAAGCATGTATTCTCTGGACCGTTGAGTCGACTATAACATGACCACTAAAATTTGACTCAACTAAAAGTTCACTCATAATTTTTTTCTTTACACAAATAACTTAGATAATATTAACATCAATGTATTAATTAATTAGTTAGAAAAATAATACGATTATAAATTTTACCTACCAATCAATAACCGATAACCCATGTTCATAAATTACTTATTCAAGTTTTAATACATATATGAAGTCTCTCTAAAATCACTCGGTGTGGTTAGGAAGAGACGAAGAGTAGGAAAACACTATTTAAGGAGCTGATCAAACCAATTAAGGTTTGAGCTGTCCCTGAATTAACTCTGGGTCCGTATGTGCGGGTCGGGGGAGGTGGTCAAGGGTCAAAGATGAACAGAGGAATGTGCGGGGGCCAGGTTGTCTCTCCCACCTCCTCTTTATTCGTGCCAACCTAATTTTTTGCTCTTCTCTGGATAACACTCACACTAAACACCCAACTGTTTGGTGGATCTTTCTGCTTTTTTTAGTTTGACTGCTAGGCTCCACATACGCGGACCCACTGCGACAAAGATGCCATTAACCCCATCTCTAATGCTTTTATCTCTTGATTGAATTTTTATAATAACATCATTGCGTCATGCATGCTATTTTAGAAATTTGATTTAATAAATCTTGGCAATTATTTGTTACAATATACATATATTCTTATTGCATTTGCAAAATAAAAAGAAAAAGTAGTTTAAACTGAGGGAAAAAATTGAATTAAAGACGAAAAAACAGAAGTTATTTTATTTATATAAAAAGTGTTACGGACCATTTAAATATGAATGATCTCAGCACATCTTCGACTGTTTATTGGAGAATATGTTCTCTTTTTTTTTTTTTTTTTTTTTTTTTAACAGACATGGAGTATGTTCTTTTCTTTCACTTTTTGGTTATATAAGACTCATGCTATACCTCATATATAATCCATTGGAAGTGGCTTTAGAAAGTGCTGCAGCACATGTTAAATTGAGATGGTGAGAGAAAAACAAAGAAAGGTTCAACATTAAGAAACTATTTATTCTAAAACGAGATAGTAAGTTTTTTTTTTTTTTTTTTTTAAATTAAGGGATCTAAGGAAAAAACCCCTCGAATGACCTTGGATGCCTAACTGGGCCAACAAAATGAGATAGTAAGTTGAGAATTTGTTACTTGTGTAAATGTATGTTTTATTTTTAACGAAACAAAATATGATAAGGTAAATTGAAAACCAAATGTAACACGTAGGCTTGATTAAACATCTTAGTATGAACTATGAAATAACAACTCATTTCATTCACACATTTTGTAATTCTAATATCACATTCTTTATCACCCCCTCAATTCAAGATTAAAATTTAACTTTACTAGTTATTAATAAATTTAATGTTATCAACGATTAAGAATACAAGTTATTTTTTATTGTGAGTTATGTGATACTTCGATTATATTCTACAAATAAAATAAGATTCTTGATTTGAAAAACAAAATATGAGATTTTTAATTATATTGAGACAAAAAGAGTACATCGTCACTTATTACATAAATGTTCAAAACTCCTAGTGCCGAAAGGCACTACACTTGTTTCAACATCCCTTAACGATTTGATTTTATGTCGTGCATACTTCTCATCATATAAAATGAAACATTTTAATGAGGCTTGAATATTACTTTACATAAATACAAATTTTAAACGGTTGTGGCAGACGCTGCATACTAATGTTACACGTATATTAACAATAAATGAAAAAGACCGAACTGGTAAATATGCGTAATTTGTTGAAAGAATGAACCTAATGCAAATCAGAGTACATAATATCGGTACTTAACTAAGTGATATAGTATATATATGTACAATAATTTTAGCTTAACTGCAATTATTGGTGTAGATATGAAATTACGTACTACTTTTAATTAAAATAACGTACCAAATGCTTTCTCAAATGAAATGAAGATGAAGATGGTCCGGTCCCCACCTTATCACGAATGAAAAGCCTCACTAGATCTCAGCTACGACACACAATTGGAAGAGAAAGAATCTGTCTATCCTATTACTATTCACATGTTACCTTTTTGGTAGTTTTAGAGAGTGGTAGAAGGAGGCGGTGTCGTTTAGCGGCGCACGCACGCGTGGTGAGTGCTAAAAGGAGCCGTGGGGTGGGGTGGGGGGGGAGGGACACAGACGGCCAACGGGCACGCCCCGACGACCCAAATTGTCTGTGGTCAACCGGGCAAGATTGCCGGTACCAGTCCAGAAAACCCCCCTTGTTTCCCCAATGCACGTGCACCAACACATTCGCACGTGTCCTCCACAGCTAAGCTGAAGCTAAAGCTAAAGCCCCAATTTTGACCCTTTTTTACTCTGTCTCCTGACTCAGTACGGAATTCCAGAGTTGAGACTAGCAGTGAGTTCGAGGATTTGCCCCTCCCCTTCGTTGAACAATTTATCCACTGGGTATAGTTATTGTACTTTTGTATTTTTGCACGTTTCTATGTTATATTATAATATCTCCCATTTCTTATTTTTATGCCTTCCAAGGTGTTAATTGTACAATTTTGTATTCTTGTTGCTTTTATATTTTTTACCAGGTATTGTATGCTATTTGTACTCTTCTTGCTTTATATATTAAGGCTTTATTTAATAATAACATGAAAATTAATAAAAAATAAAAAAGATGTTAATTTGTACGACAAGTGATAAACTAAGTTAAAGCACGTGATCAAGTTAAGCTTTACTTTTTAACTTTTTTCATGAAAAAAGTTTCTTTGAAGGATGAAGAAGAAAAAAAAATTCACAAAAAATAAAAAATAATGGAAGATTTATATGTATAAAAATGAGAATGAAATTGAGAGTATGTATTTTATCACACGTTTGAACTTATTTTCTTTCTTCTCATATAAATTAGTTATTTTTTCTATTATTTTTTAAGTTACTATCAAATAGAGCTCGACCAATTATCTCATCGTATCATAATTTTGATAGACTAAATAACATTGTTTTTATGGCACTCCAAATTAACTTAAAGGGATGCTTTTATTTGGCTACTTAATTTGTGACTTGTGAGTCAACATTGTACCACCACTTACCGGTCTGTTGTAATTGGTTGAAACGTTTGAATGCATGGCACATGGAGTATTCCTCCAACCTCATCAATATCAACGAATAGAGCATATGTTAGCCTGATTCCAAACAATGACTTAATTTATCTTTCTTCTTTCAAGGTTACCAATCTTATCTACTTTAGATTTGTATAATATATACGTAGATTGGTGCGCGGCGCAATTACAGAGTGTAAAGTAGTAAATTAAAAAGAGGCCGGACGCTAAAAACCTATAAAATTAGATTGGACATTTATCTTTTATATTATATGTCTATAGAATACATTTTAACATTTTCCTTTTAAGATATAAAAAGTTCATGTGGTTGTAATTTAAGCAACAAGTTCATTGAGCGGGTGCACTGCAAGAAAGGGAATATGAAAGCATCAATAATGACAGTATGGAGATTTAATGCTACGGGTAGAGAATAGTTAAGTGATTGATGAGTTCGTGAAAAACTAAAATATATAGAGTAATTTTATTGTCAAAATAAAAAATAACTGTGAAAGCAATATTGTACAACTTCTCGCAATAATATATTAATCTGACAAAAATATAATTATTTTGATAATAGAGTAACTAGCTTAGAAAATGATTAGCGGTGAAAGTAACAGTTTTATAGTAAAAAACTGAAGGGAGAAAAGAAAGCTTTGTGTGGTCATAGTGTAAGTGGGAAAAAGAGAAAACTATAATACCATTGTAGCAATATTTCAAATCTCAATCGATGTGGTCCAACATGTCTCGTTGATGTTAATTGGAGCATCTATATGTTAGACCATCTTATGAAAAAATAAATAAAAAAATCTAGCATATGGATCTACCTTAGCAATCACAAGCATGCACAATCCACTCACACCACTTAATTTTTGTGTGTAGTCATTGTTTGTGTCCCTAGCTAGTTTCTTCATTCACATCTCTGTCCAGTTTTGCATTTACTTTAAAAATCTCAACCATATGGAACAATTAATAATACAAGCAAATTAATATTTTTAATAAAAAGACAAATATTTTTGAATTCTTGTTTTCTTGAACATATATATATATATATATATATTTATTACTGGCCATCTTCCTCAATATATGCACAACAACTACAATGCCATATTTTTTAGAATAAAAATCATATATGCACAACTAGAAAAGCCAATATTGCTAAAATATGATCGTTTCTCATCGTTTGTTTCTCTCTCAATTTTGAGTTTGTTCAACAATGACGTAGTTCTATTATCATAGAAACCGTCACCTTTTTTTCGTTATATAAAGGAAAAGGAAAAGGAAAACAAACTAACTTCCCCTTTAATAGAAGATTCCACTGATATATATCTTCGACAACATCGTCGAAAAGGACCAAATTCTCACATGCTGCTCCGGTTGAGTGCCTCTTAGCTTAACCAATTTATATCTTCGACAACATCCTCTTTTTACTTTGTGGCTTTTCATTGAAAAAGTTACAAAAGAAGAAGACATCTCACCACGTATTTCAAATTTTTTTTTAACTTCTCACAAAAACAACTATTTTTATTTTTCTTTTTCATGTTGTTATCAAACGGAATCTAAATATATAATTGTCTCTTTTTGTTGTGAAAGCAATATGAATGAAAGAAAAAATATTGGTACCTCTCTTCTTTCTTATAGCGCGCATGATAAGATTGATATTGAATATAAGAAGAAAGAATCGAAGAATAGCTGAAGATGACGTTTCCATACATGCCATTAGATCTTTGGAAACTTGAAATTTTATTTTTCTTGGTTTTCTTTTTATAATATATATACACACATATAAACAAATAAAATATTAGAATCGTTTTAATTTTTAGACCATGAACAATTGCCCTACTCTCTCCCAGGGCCACGTTCGAAAATAAGGTACACAATCTTTTTCCTTTTTATAATAGAACTATAATTTGTAGCCAAATCTTATTCAACCAAGTTTGTATGGTGGGATGAGATATGATATTTCAGTATTTTGGTAGGACCAGTTTGTTCTTTACCCTTAACTTTAATTTATACTTTATGTAGAGATTAAGAAATTAAATTTATTTTTAAACATTTTCTTTAATTAGGGGTCTATTTGAAAATAAGATAAACAAATAAAATAAAAATAATTAATTTTTATAAAAAGTTGAAAAATAGATTGAAATATGTTATGAGATATCTTCTTACTTTATAATTTTTTGCATTAATTTTTTTTTTATTGTGGTCGGTGAATTTTTTTTTACAAAATGTAATAAAAAATGGAGGAGCCGAAGAATCACACGTGAGAGTATTATCACATGACTTAATTTATTTTTTAATTCTTTATATAAATCAAATATTATTATTATTATTATTAATGAGAGCCTAAATAATTCTTATTCCACCAACGGAGTGTATGCAAAGGAGGTAAAGGCCTAGTTGGGCCTGTGATTCGCCCTATATATAGGCTATCTAGTATCCAATCTTTGTGGTCCAATGAAAATTTTAAATTATTGAAAAACTTTCCACGTGGATAGTCTGGACATGTAACCTGTCTACCCGAATCGTGAATCTGATGTGGTCCATAACTGGTGTCCACGTCACACATCTGTAGCATCCAAAATGGACAAAATACATTGCTTGATTTGACGGAATTTCAACGGAGTACGTTAAAAAGATTTTTTCTCCAAAGGAATTGAAGGAAGAATATTGGTGTGGAGATGAAGGTCATCATGGTTGATGCAGCCTCACTTCCCCTTCCCTTTTGATATATGTGATAATCATAACACATTTGCCAAAAAATTAAGTCGTTGGCCCACCCTGGATCAGTCAGTAATGGAGTAATAAGAGCATGTATTTCATCACCAACAAATGAATATATATTATATTAATTATTCGGGTCACTATTTGAAAGTCCTACAATTAAAAAATGCTTAATACTATGTTGATATATTTCTAACTTAGAGTTTTCTTATTATAAAAACAAAAAAGAAAGCCAACGAATTATAAATATTTTCGACCTAGTATTCAAGTAATTGAATTTTTTTATAAATTAACATAATTACTCATCACAGTGTTTTATAATGAATTTTGGGTTGGGACATGCGTAAGTTGCAATTCATTTCGGTCAAAGTCTTCTAGTTCTAACCACAATCATAGAAATATGTTGCATGCACGTAATTAATTACGATATATATATATATATATATATATAACTTTCTGGGTGGGCAAACTTGAAAGTGCAACTGTTTATAGACTTTGCTTCCAATTTGACTTTTATTATGTCAGTTTTCTATCACTTTTGAAATTCAAATAACTAGACTACGTACCTGAAATAAAGATTAATATGAGGCCACATCAACAAAAAAGACAACCAAAAAATGTTGGGTTTTTCAAAAAATATTTTTTTGGTGTTTTTTTTCAAACTTTTTTATTTAGTTCACTTATTTTAAAAACTTCATTTAAGTTAAAAGAATTTTCTTTTTAAAAAAAAAAAAATTTCTTTCATATTTTAGAAAAACTTTAAAAAATGAAAAAAAAATATTTTTCAATTTTTTTTAAATAATATACTAAACACAAATCGAATTAAAAAACAGTTTTAAAAAACTCTACTTAAAAATAAATTTTAAATTAAACATTCAAAAACTCTAATCAAACGGAACCGAACCTCTCTTTTTTTTGTACAAAACTGGATTGCAACGAGCACTCGGTTAATAATATAGGTCAAAGTGGGACAGCCATCTAGAGCTAAAAAATTCCAAGAAATCAATCATTGTGTAAGAATGTAAGTTCGTTTGGAATGAGAGAATGAGAAGGAAATAAAAGCAAAAGAGAATGAGTGATTGCATTTCAGTCGTTTGATAAATTTATGAGAGGGGGTGGAGAGGAAACAGAGGAATTAGAAGGGAGTGCGAATCCCTTTTATTCATTTATTTTGTTTCTTTTTAATATTGGGAGGATTGGGAGAGAAATGAAAAGTTTTTTAAAAAAAAAATTTACATTATTCCAAATTTAACCTTAATTTGTTAATAATATATTAAATTACATTCATTTCCTTTCCTTTATTTTCTATTTTTTTATCCAAACAAGATTCATTCCATAATTTTTCTCCCTTTACTATCCAAACAATAATAAAATTAAACCCATTCATTTTTATTCTATTCTATTCCATTCATTCTCTTTTTAATTAATTATTTTCTTTTCATCCCTCTCTTTAATTTAAACGAACTGTAAAACTCAAAACAATTAAGGGGGTGTTAGTGTGTCCTCTCAAGGAGGTTTTATGCTGAAATTTCATTCTTTCAATTTATAATATTTTTAATATGTTGCTTAAAGGGCATGCTAACATTCTCCATTGTTAAATTGAATATCATTAATTCATGCTAAAAGAAATAAATGTTGTAGGATATCAATGAATGACGTCATTTACTTAACAATTAACATTAATTAAGTGCTTATTTCTTACTGATAATTATAATCTTAATTAGAGCACTTCCATTAATTTACACATCTTTGCTTTAAACTGAAGATGATGCAGCATGGCCCGCACTAGGGCGCACCTCGAATTAAATTGTCAATCGGAGGTCCAGATTTTTACTTAAGTAATTATTGAAAAATATTGTAGTATTATTTTAACAAGTGACTATTTTCGCAATGCGTGAACATGTTACATAAAATGATTAATTACAAAGTATAAAAAAGTGGAAGTTTTTTTTTTTAAGTCAACTTCAAGTAGTTATATTTTCACAAAAAAAATAAAAATAAAATTAAGAGCATTTTCGACGTAATTAAAATTGTAAGAATATATATTCAATTTTAATAATGTTACTTAAAAGAAATCTATCAAATCGATGTACCAAGTTTAATATAAATATGACTATTTTAAGACGAAAGGAAGTATACAACTTACCTTATCTTTCTATATTTTCATTAACATAAAGCGTTATGTAGAAGTTGGTAAAATTAAGCGGTGAATAATATATAAAGCAAAATAAAAATTAATGCTAGCACAATAAATACACGTAGTAAATATTTATATGCATCATAAGAAAATACTTCTTCTTCCGCCATAATATTATGTAGTAATAGATAGATAGATAGACACTAGTTAAAATATAATTCTATGGAAGTGCTCGGCTCTCTCTCTGCTCCTCAATTCTTCAAGGTACATTCACGCTGCAAAAAAGTTATGCCTTTACACTTCCACATTAGAGTAAAAGAGAGTCAAAAATAGATATGAAAAAAGAAAAAGAAAAGTGAACCTTGAGACGAAATAAAAGTACATAATTAGAAAATTCTGCAAATATTCAAAAGAAAAGTTGTAAAAGCTGAACTATAAAATAGTCCTCATCTCTAGGCTTTAGATATTGAGGTTGTTTTTGAATACTACTTGTAAGGCTGTAAATGTTGTTAAAAGGATTTGTTTTGCAAGAATGATGCAAGACGGTGTAATCTAATCTATATATATATATATATATAATGAGAGGAGTGAGAAGGTTTTTTTTTGTTAGGCTGCCGTGTGTATTGCATTTACTCTCTCTTTATTTTCTCATTTTAAAACATTTCTTTATTTTTTAATTATACTGGACTTATACTTTCTTTTTTTCTTTTCGTTTTGTGTGTATTTACACCGTCTTTAATTAGAACCCAAATTCATTTCTCTCACACATAAGTTAATTTATTTCGAATGCAATTCGAAATTCGATTTTTTAATCCATTTCCAATGCAATCTGCAATCCGCATGCCAATTTTTGTTTTAAAGGAAATTGTGAAATCAATGGAAAAGAGATGATAAAAGTTTTTCTTCTGCAACTTTTAATATGCAGGAAGAAAGTTGACGTGTGTTTTTAATTTTGTAATTAACTATTTTATCTTAATATCCCCATGCATCGCATGGATTACAAACTAGTTGGTATCTATAATTGTAAATAAAAATACTGACTTTTTTTACATAATTTAATACAAATTAATTCTATGTTATTTATGATACCACAAACATTTTACTTACATAGAATATATTTTTTTCTTACATTGAAATCACTACATTAAATCTTTAACAAATCAAGCACACCCCTTTATTATACCCTAATTTATTTCATCCACATGAACCGAAGGCCTTGCTAAATGGCCATTGTTCCACTATTTAGTGGAGCACCCACCACCCTTCTGTCGCTCTCATTTTAGTTTGTGAACGTATAAATCTTCATATCTAGTGCATTTTAAATTTAAAAATTAGGTCATTTAAATTCAATGGTACAACTACGGCAACTACGCTTACATTTCTGTTTGTACATAATAAATACTCTCAACATTTTAAAGTTTTAACTTTCACGTTCTTTATAAAACAAATTAATTTTAACATAATTAATAATAAAAAATACAACTTAATTACCTATATGGCAGGCTTGATATCCTAAAATAAAATTGAAACTCATAACTTGGAAATTTAAAAAAAATGCATGAGTTCATCTTAATTTAAGATGAAAGGAACATAAATGCGTGTATGTATATATACACACACATGTCGTGAACTTGTACGAAATTTTTATCTCCTATTTAATGGGAGATAATGAAAAAAACAAAAACAAAAAAAAATCTAAATTAAATAGAGGCAATTAAGTATAAGGGCTCATTCTAATAATAATATAATTATAAAGGACACTTAAAAATTAGCCATGTTAATTAAGGACACTGTACAAAAAAGACACTAATACCCCTTCCTTATAATATCGTCTCATTATGACACTAACAGCAACCAGAAGGTGCTAAAATGATTTTAGCACCATTACAAAACAAAGAACAACAAAATTGATGAAATCAATATCTACTTAATTTATTTATATGTATATATGGATTGACGTAGGGTTCGTAAAAAAAAAAGAGTTACGATCATATTTTTTTTTCAAATCCCACTGGGCTGTCGAAATTGGTCGATTTCGATAGCAAAACGACTTCTGATCATCTTAATTTTTCACACAATTGTCGTAACTTTGTCTTCCGAACAACATATCCAAAAATCAGTTAAATCCACCAGTTCGATCAAAAGTTATATATGTTTTACGATTGTACATCCAGAAAAAGAAGAAAAAGAAGATGATGATGAGAACGGTGCTCGATCCTCTCGACGATACGATCGGAGAGTCAGGTGATGGTGGTGGTGAGATTATTGGTGAGACAACTTCTCTTTTCCCTTATTCTTTGTTTTCTCTTTCTAAATTATGTGTATGTAAAAGAGAATAACATGTCTTTTGTATAATTAGAATAAATGATATAGTAGGGTATTTTTTTCCATCAACATTTATCATTTTTCTTAAAATAAATTAATATTATAAAAAATGTCCTTATTGTAAAACCAAATTATGAAATTAGTATTATTTTCCTTTATTAAACATGAGTATGTCCTTTGAGTTATAAAAATTAGGGAATGAGCCATTATAACCCATTATCTCAATTAAATAACCATGAGATAAGACAATAATAAAAGCACACAGAATCATTTTATTTATTATATTAGTTAGTACAAGTGCATGCATGGGAACATTTAAAAAAAACTATAAACTAACATATTTTAGGAGGAAGGTATCCATAATTTCAATTAACCTGCACATGCGTAGGCATAATTTAATCTTGTTAATACACTAAAACACGGCATCTTATCTTATAATTCGCATATTAAAAAATGTTGAAGTGTAACCATTGATATATTATAATTTAATCAAAAGTTCGGAATTATACCATAATTTTTGTAATAATATATAGTACGGTGATCAAATCCACTCGATATATTCTGGTGCTGGATTCCCCCCTACCTACCTACTAATTAAACCTCAATGTGTTTATATAATTATGTTAATACGCGAGATTATTAAATGATAGTTATAATTAAGGGAGCAATTAGCTTCGAACAGAGTGCTTAATCAGAAGCATTTGAGTTAAGCTTGCCGCAGGTTAATGTAACATTATTCTGTTTCATTAACCTCGAAGCTGTTTTAAAATTATAATATATAATTAAGAAACTGTTAAAAAAAAGTGTCTTGAGCCGTGCACATACCATTTATGTATTGTTTCTTCTGACTCCATTGCTATTTTCTTTTTCTTTTTTAACCTAAACCGTCAACTTCAAATTCAGATTTATGTGTGCCCCAAACTCAGTTCACACCATACTGTAAACCAGCACTGCCTGCAGGTTTTCTTTTTACTCTCTCTGTATAAAAAATTAAGGCCACGTTTGACAATAAGATTAAAAAAATTATAATAATTAAAAATTATTAATTTTTGTGAGAAATTATAAAATGAATTAAGTGATGCGGTGAGATATTCTTCGTCTCATACTTTTTTTATGAGTAAATATTTTTCATTTTTCTTTATTTTTTGTGAAAAATTTTCTTCCTCGCCATCCAAAAACGAAAAAAAAAATTATGGAAAAAGTAAAAAGTAAGAGAATAATTTACCAAATCACTCAACTCATTTTCCAACTTCTCACAAAAATCAATTGTTTTTAGTACTGTTTTCCATTTTGTTATCAAACAAACCCCAAGTGCCTTAGTTTTTCCCTTAGAATGATTCAAAATCAATGTATATATGAAATATATTAACAATTAAATAACGAATAATTAGGTTGAAATTATTTTTTTATATTAAAAGGATAAGGGTCAAACATAAATTCTTATGTAAGGGGTGTCCTCTTATGTTTATGAGTAGTCTGCTCATCCTTTCTTTTTTTATGAAAAAAAATCTTACTTACCACAAAAAAATTGGAAAATGCTAAAAAAATAAGAGGATATTTTACCAAATCACTAAACTCATTTCCAACTTCTCACAAAAATCAATTGTTTTTAGTACTATTTTTCATGTTGTACATGAACGGCACCATCTTAAATTGTATGAATTATGTATTTGGAATAGAGAGATTCAGATGCACAGCAAACCAGTGGTTAGTGAAGACTAAAGAGTTGGTTTCGTGCCTCAGTGGGCCAAATATTATTTGTGGACCAGGGCTTCAGCATTTGGTCCAGTGGAGTAAACGGGTTCAAAGTTGGGTTTTTCCTTCACCAGAGCCTAACAGCATTTGTTGGCCCTTAACCTTGAATTACTCCTCATGTTTCATATCCTGAAATATTTGTGTTGTGTTTCTAAGAAAGTTGGAAAACAAGAGTGGGAGTGATTTTTTATTAAAATGTTCTCCATGTTTTTCTCATTTTATTTGGATTATATTTTTTACCCACATTTTAATTGGTTCCATATACAACTGTAAGAGTAATGTAACATCTTGTTAGATCACTCGCCTTGCTTTTAAATTTTTATAAAAGCTAATCGTTATTCTAATTATTCTTATAACTTTGCAATTAAATGTGGTAACCCCTCAATTTTTTGTGTATTTAATTTTATTTATGCCCAAATCTATTTTTGTGGGCAATATTTTATGCATGCTATCATCTCGTGTTATTGTAGAATTAAACAAAAAACTTGTTGAAACTGTTATGTTGTGTTCAGCTTCTTTGCCACTCTGTCTAATGTATAAGTAGGAAATGCATATGATAATCTTTTTCCAACAAGGAGTACTATAGAGGGCCCCTAGCCTGCCTACTTGGGCCTAGTGTGAAGTGGCACCTCTTAGGTGTTTTCAATGATTTGTCTGTAAAAATAAACGATAGTTAATTAAATAAAGAAAAAAAACATTTTAAAATGGTTAATTTTTCTATCATGTCATTTTCAGAACTCACAGTACGAAACAAGATTTTTTTTTAATACTCGATTATGCTAAAATTGGTTTATTTTGAAAAGGTACAAAAAGTAAAATATGAAAACTCAATTTAAAACTTGAAAAGAGAAGGTACTATATGGAGAATATAATACTTAAATAAGAAATTTAAAATACAACACAAAAAATATTAGAAAGGGAATATATTATAGTTCTACCAAAGACATACTTATAATTCAATGCATATCAAATATATGAAAAATGTTGGAGGGAGCCATAGCCCCCTCACTTAAGGGGTAGTTCGATCCGTCACTAACCATGTCTATACACAAGGACTATTTTTTTTCTTTTTACTCTCTTCGTCCATAAGTGCCATCATAAACAAGGTATTTGAGAAGGCTTAAGACTATAAAATTAAAACAATATTTAAAACTTTCTCCAATATTTTGTTTATGAAAAGTCTCTCTTTATTTTGTGTTATGTTATTTTAGACACCGTAAAGATCTAGAATACATGATTTTTATATCAATAGACATCCTCCACAGAAAAATCTCTCAAGTGGTTCCTTACCTATATTTACATGAAAATTCATACACAATATGTAGTACAAATATAGGTATAGAGAGTTGTTGGTCTCATATTTTAGTAAAATCTCTTAGACTTCATGAATATTACTACTTTGTGAATATGATTACTTTCTCATATCACATAAATGGTTTTTCTTCTTTTGGCTATGCCTAGTCCAATGCATATAAATTTAGGTGTGAAATTTTGTATTAAAATGCCTTATTATACTATACCATACTAATTTTGTACCAAAATTTAGTATAAATTGGCAATCGTACAGTAATTGTACTATACCGCTAGTGTATGACATGATACTATTAATAATTTTTAATAATGTTGGTATACTATATCATATCAAAATATTAAATGTATATTATAAGAATACCAGTGGTAATATTAATTGTATACAAAATATTAATTACTATTGTGTGTCAAAAACGGTGACAGTGAATGATTGGAGTGTGAATTTTAAACTTTTAATGGAATTGATTTATAGGTGATTGCAAAATGGAATGTTGGTAATGGTAAAAATATTAATGTGGGCTCTGATTGGCGGTGTGAAAAAGGCCCTACAAGGCACACCTTTGACACATCTAATGAGATTTTGGAAGGAAATGCGGTTAGTTTGATTATTACAAATAACTCTTAAAACAGTCTTATTATTTGTAAACCTCATTATTAACAGTATAACTCTCATGTCGGTATTATAGTGGTGGATTGTAAATCTCTTTTGAGAGATATTGATAATTGTTTGATTTGTTTCTTTTCTAGATCAGCTAATGCTGTTGCTCATCGGTTAGCGAGGGTGGAACATTTTATGACTGGTTGGGAGTGTTGGGGGTCTGTCCCACCTTCATTTATTTTGGATGTTTTGATTGCGGATTTGTAGTAATATATTTTGATTATTATTTCAAAAAAAAAATCTTATTATTCGTAATAATTTTTCCAATTAATGGGTGGATGCATGCTATCAATGGCGTTCCTTTGCCTTTATTTAATTTACTGTCTTGCAGGATACTCCTACTTGCATGGACAGGAAATAGTTCAGGGAAGTTTCTCATTTCTAACTGTTATAATTTTATTAATGATAATACTAAGAATGATGCTACTATTAGTGAAAACTGAAAGCGGATTTGGAAGTTAAAACTTCTTCAAAAAATTAGAACTTTCTTTCGCTTCTCAAGCATGGCAAAATACCTACACATGAGGTGTGTGTGAATATAAACTTTTCTCAGAATCCTTATTGTGGTTTGTGTAGTCATATTTTGAATTTATTGATCATATCTTTAGGGTCCATTTGATAGCAACATAAAAAATAAAAATAAAAACAACTAATTTAAGTAATAACATGGAAAATAAGTTGAGGCATATGAGGCAAATTTTCTCCATCTCATACTCATTTTTTTGAGTATATGTCCTTCATCCTCCTTTAATATTTTGTGGAAATTTTTTCTCCACCATTACCCAAAGAAAATTTTGTCATGAAAAAAAGCAAAAAACAATAATTAATCTCACATCCCTCAACTATTAACTGATGATATTAGTTGGGTCCACCCCCATTCAAGCGAAAAAAAAGCATAAAACAATAGTTAATCTCACCACATCCTCAACTATTAACTTATGATATTAGTTGGATCCACCCTCACTTGCCAAATTCGATCCGCGATTTGCACCCCCTTGCACCTGTGTGCGTGAAAGAGAGCCTTATTTTTCTTAGAAGCTTATGAGCTAGTGAAATGTGATCCTTTATAAACCCATAACTTTTCCCACAAAAATCTAATGTGAGATTCAACACTTTTCATTCCATTTTTCATCTCAAGTAGCTCACTTTGGGTGACAATATCCCATTCACCTGATATCCATTTTTAGCAAATAAATATACCATATCGATGTACTCGCGGAGGAGAATACAAATCCATAATAATCTTTCTAAACCGATCATTCGATCTTAAACAAATTTGCTCCAAAAATGATGAAAAACACTTATTTTCCCAATAGTCGTAAACCACGTAAAAAATATGTTGATAAAAGACTGCAATAAACTAAAAGAAGCCATGCTCATAGATCTTGTTCATGTCCGTCGCGAATGAAACAAATGTGTTGTTTATATGTTTTAAGCTCATCATGGTGCAAGGTGAACAAGCCATGAGAGTAATGATTCCTATTAATAAGCTTGTGCAACTTTTGAAGACCGGTGTACAGAGTGTCGCATATATGAGAGGAGTCTAGCATTTATGTTTGTTTTCTTTTCCTTTTGTAATGAGTGCTAATAAAACTTATTAGATACTAATTTACAAATGATAGAACGTGCTATAATTTGCTATCATGCTATGTTAATTTTAAGGGTCATGTTAACGTGTGCCTTACGGTCATAGGTTAAGTATTCATTTTTAAAAATAATTAACTATCAACATACATTAAATATGGCGCATATTTTTATACAATATATTTTATTATTTCTATTTATAATAGCTTTAATATATGTTCTAAAAGTATATGTTATCATTTTCCTAATTTTAAAGCAGAGAGTTACTTATTTTTTTTATAGGTGATAATAAATTTTTATTTTTTAAAACAAGGATGTAAAGTCATGATAAACTGATTGCCCATACTACATATTTACAAAATACGTGGTGAAAGAATGTCAAAATTTGATTATTTTTTTTATAAGCAAGATAAAATAGTGCGTATTTCAATAATGTATTAATTACCATATTGTATCCACTCAAATACTGAAATTTTTATAATAATATTCATGATTCAAAGTCGCGGTTTTAGGGCCTGACTTGGTCACTCAATTTTTAACTTGGATATCGGTATTGGTTTTGGTGTACACCGATTTGCTATTTAAAAGATTCAAAAAATCATAAAAAAAAATATGAAAAAATTATAAAGTATCATATTAGTAAGATTGATCAATTACATAAGCATAATACCATTATATAATACAAATTATATCGTCTATATTAAAATATCTACATATGTCGCATTTAATAATACAATTTAAAATTATAATTCAATAAATAGATAACAATACAATCTTACAAGACACAAATATCTCAAATATAAGTCAATTAGGCCCACAATAATAATATGGATTATAATCAGCATCATTGTTCAATGTAGATATAAAAGAGACGGAGACTAGAGACTTGTGGATAAGGATGAGATGAACGGCTAGATGATACATAATCAAGAAAATTTAGTTGTCCATTATGACGATAGTACTTAAATTCTTGATATTTGTTGTTAGCTAAAATTCCATCATAATACGTTTCATAATCACTTTAATCATAATCACTACTAGCAATAATATTACTATTTAATCTTCTATTAGTAGCAAATGAAATATCAACGACTTAATTTAATTTTGGTAAAATATTACTAATTTAATAAAATACCAATATTTACTCATACTATATTACAGTTAGCTCCATTTTAACTTAATATTGGCCATTTTAACTTGACATTGGCTGTATCGAATTAATTTTGGCCGATATTTTAAACCAGTAATAACTTATTGAATTTTTGATACGGTAATCGGTAACCAAACCCTCCCCCTGCACAGAATCACGCTTTTGATATATAACATAATTGCTATCTTGCGCACGATGCACGTGTTTGCCTCACCGAAGGTAAAGCAATAGGCGGGAAACAAAACTACTGCTCCCGCAAAACATTCTGCTTCATTTAAGCAATAGGCGGGAATCCCAGTCTCTCTTCATCACTTCCCCTCCCCTCTCTTCAAAAATCAAAATACGTACAAGTCACTGAAAGGTCTGCAACACAGACCGCGCAAAAAAGGAGTTCAAATTTTAACAACTGAAACAAAGAAAGATAAGAATATGGTAGAATCTCATAACAAATTGGAGAGAGATGCAGCAGAGAAAGAAAAACAATTTTTAGTAAGGAACTCTTCTTCTTCCGCCCCTTCTGATTCTAGGGTTTCTGCCAAATCCGCAGATAATGATAAGAATAAGAAAAAGAAGAAGAAGAGGAATCGCCCCAGTGATCATGATGAGTATGCAGAGGAAGTGATTCCTGAGAAAAAGCGCCGAGGTGAGATCCGCGGGAAAGAGGATGGAGATACTACTGCTGGCAATGGTGGCTTCGATGTTACTGATGAAGTTAGATCATTGCGTGTAAGGAAGAAAAATGAGGTTAAATCTAAGAATTTTGGGAGGACTGCAAGAAAAAAGGAACAAGTTGAAAACAATGTGTACGGGAATGGTGATGAATCGGAGGAAAAGGAGGTTAAGTTGGATAAAAATGCAAACGACATTGTGAAAACCAACTCCTCCTTAACTAAGAAGAAGTTGGACTTGAAAGAGAAGAAGTCGGGATTGGTTGGCAAAGTAAAGGCTAAAGATGAGGGTAAAAGTGAAGAGCAAGATGATGGTAAAAAGGAGGGGGTTCGTTCAGTTAGAAAATCCAAGACGAAAGCAAACGCAAAAATTAAATCATCAGTGGATAGTAAAAAGGTTGCTCAGAAGAAACTGAGCGTGGCACCCAAAACTAACGAAAGAGAAGATATTGATGATGATGATGATTATGGGGCGAGAAACCTTCGCCCAACGCGAAATAAATCTCAAACAAAGTCGAAGGTTTCTGTTAGGAGGAAGTATTTTGTTACTCATGTATGTATTTTTATTGCTAATTATATACATACAAGCACATAGATAGTATTACCGCTTTGCTTTATTCATTTATAACATTACTAAAACGTGGTCCTTGTTTCTCTCTCTATATATAAACAAATGAACAGCCAAGTGGAGATGATTGCAACATGTGCCATCAGTGCCAGAGGAGTGATAAAGAAGTTGTTGTGCGCTGCCGGTCCTGCCAGCCGAAGCCTCGACAGTCCTCCCAGTTGAATACTTGGAAACGATATTGTCGCCATTGCATTCAGACATGGTAACTTCATTAAATACTTTTCCCAACATTTATTAAAATGTTATCTAATTTTAATATGTTGACATGATGTCAGTAAAATGGATTTGCATTTAACTAAACTCTTGGGATCTCAAGAATTGGAGCGGTAGCAAAATTTTAACTTGTTCTGCTACTATTCCAAGTCCAAAGCTTAGAATTGGGAACACGCTCTTATTGCTCGTTTGGTTCAAGTTTTTGTTTGTTCTTGGAGTCCAAAATGATAATTTCAAATGGATGATTTAAGCCACGTCAACTTATCCTTCCACCTTTTGACATGAACTATAAGAAACTCTTATTGTGAATTTACCATTTTAGGATTTCAGGAAGAAGCCAAAACTCGAACCAAACGAACACTTATTGTTTCTCTTATCAAAAGATTACACTAAAAGGTACATTGATTTGTTGAAGTTCCTGAACTTATATGTCGTGTAAAGGTGTCAAAAACTTATACCGAATCACTAGATGTTTTATTAATTTTTACACTATGTTTGGTGTATTCGTACTTAAAGATTTTATATGGTTGGTCTATGTGGAGACTATAATTATTAAGCCTTCTGTTTTTTCCTTCCTATTTTGTATCAACGAGAGAAGTGAATCAACTTGTTATACTGAAATGGTGTCCTTCCAAAATTTGACATTAATTATTTAATCCTTAGATGTATCAATTGGCGGTTATATTATATTTTTCTAGTTGTGGATATACATTATCTAGGGGTTCACTGAACTTTTTCATCACATTTTCCTCTTATCAACATCTGCATTGGTTGCTTGTCCAAGAAAATACCAGTTAAGTTTCTTGTATAGTTATGTGTTGGTCTTAACTTTATTTTAACCACGGGCATATCTGTTTCTGGCTCTGTCAGCTTAAAACGGTGCCTTGGCCAACTAATGGATTGAAATTATGGACTTAGAGGTGGATCCAAGGAGTTAGAGGTGGCCTCGTTTCCCCAGATTTTTTGAATTTCAAAATTCTAGCATTAAACTTCATTAGTTTTGCAACTTTTTTCCCCGTCTAATTTCAAACAATTTTGTAGGGGTGACCCTTGGTAAAATATATTTTAGACTTTTTCCTCTGCATTCTCTGATGCCTCGCTGTATAGACTCTTTTATGAGACATGGGCATTACGTATATGACATTTTCAATTGTGATTGAGCACATTCACTCGACTTTCGTGAATTTATATCAATATAGATTCAACTGCTATACACCTCATTTATCCGTAGAAATTGCTATTAAAACATGTCTCCGTGTTGATCTTCTTTGCATTGAAATGCAGGTATCCTCTATTATCAGAGGAAGATATAGAAGAGCGCTGCCCCTTCTGTCGTGGCAATTGCAATTGCAAAGCATGCTTACGGAGAACTGATATAAATAAGGTCGGTTAGTGTGCTATCTTCTCTCTCCATCTCTGAACAAACAACTTTCTGGTTTTTACAATGACACCCTTGCTTCATTTTTTTCTTCATTGCAGGGTCTGAAATATACAGGAGTACCAGGAGAAGAGGTTGAAAAGATACGGTGGTTGAAATATATGGCTTATGTACTCCATCCGTTTTTGAAGCGGTTCGATCTTGAGCAGATGAAGGAAAAGGAGATTGAAGCTAAGATTCAAGGTATGATTTCCATTTTTCCCCGAAAACATAATCAAAGAGCATCTAGCTAAAACAAAGGCTTGTTCTATATATACATATTTTGAATTGAATAGAATCTTGTGAAGTCCTTAAAAGAAAATGAACACAAATCTTGGAAGGCAGATTTAGAAGTTATCATGCTGGGAAAAAAATGTCATGTTTGGCCGATGCACTAAAACATACAACATAATTATTTATTCTATTAATTATTTTGTTTATTCCTGCTGGCTACTTCTTCAGGGCTATCAACATTAGGGGTAGAGATAAAACAAGCAAGTTTCAATAATGATGAACGTGTGTATTGGTATGGCCCTTCCCTTCAATGTTTCTTCTTGATCTAGAAATTTTCAATTTCTAACCTTTTAGAAACTTTAACGTTGTTGAATATATGATGATATAATGCATTCTATGGCAGCAACTATTGCAAAACTTCTTTAGTTGATTTTCACAGAAGCTGTCCACAATGTTCATATGATATTTGCCTCACTTGTTGCCAAGATATTCGAAAAGGCTGCTTGCTGGGTGGTGATAACAGGAGCCCAATATGTAAATGGAAGGCAAAGGAAAACGGTGAAATACCTTGCCCCCCTGAGGAAATGGGTGGTTGTGGAAATGACAGCCTGTTGCTAAAGTGTATATTTGGACAAAATTGGGTTTCAAATTTAAATAAGAAAGTTGAAAATTTAGATTTAACCCATGAAAAAGAGCCTCTAATTTCAAATGAATGCTGTTCGTGTTATGAATCTGATGTTGAAATTGACGGCAGTAGTAAGAATCTGAGGAAAGCTGCGTGTAGAGAAGATTCAAGTGATAACTATTTGTACTGCCCTTTGGCAAGTGATATTGAACAAGGGGACCTGGAACACTTCCAGAAACATTGGGTGACGGGAGCGCCGGTGATTGTTAGAGATGTTCTTGGGCTTACACCAGGCTTGAGCTGGGAACCAATGGTTATGTGGCGTGCCGTTCGAGAGATCAAATATAAAACAGGTTCCTCGGATTTGGACGTGACGGCAGTTGATTGTCTTGATTGGTGTGAGGTAATTCCCTTTTTTTTTTTTTGTTGTTATCTTTTATCATTATGATGATATTTGTCATGATCATAAAATTATCTTCAGCTAGAAATATTTTTCATAATATTGATTGTGGTCCAGTCGATGAATGAAATGGACAATCAGTCAATCATCATTTCTGTGTTCTCTCGTTGTTATGCAGGTTGAGATAAATATCCACAAGTTTTTTAAGGGGTACACAGAAGGTAGATCCCACAGCAACTTATGGCCCGAAATGCTCAAACTGAAAGATTGGCCCCCAGCTAACTTCTTTGAGGAGCGGTTGCCTCGCCATGGTGCAGAGTTTATTAGTGCCTTGCCTTATTTGGAATACACACATCTCCGTTCTGGAATTCTTAATGTCGCTTCAAAGTTACCTAAAGACTTACTTAAGCCAGATCTGGGTCCTAAAACATATATAGCATATGGATTTGCTGAAGAGCTTGGACGTGGAGATTCTGTCACAAAGCTTCACTGTGACATGTCAGATGCGGTAAGCATTTTTAGGAACTATTATTAATTTTAAAAAATGTGTCCTGTGAAGAATTGAGGTTGTTAGCAATTATCTTAAATTTTAAATATGGAGACTTCCCTGCTTTGTTAGTGTATTAGTTAGATTTAAGATGTCTGGTTTTCGAAGTACTTACAAGAAATAATCCCTGAATCGTCAATTAATTTCTTCACGGGTTGAATATTTTGATATGGAGTGCTAGTTGGAATTTAAAGTTTATAGCTTGATGCTTTAGTTCCTGTTGCACAGTTTCATTGTAAGTTCAGTGCTTTTCATTGTCAAACGCAGTTTGTCAAAATTATCTTCTATATCATGGAATGTATTATGTGGTCCAGGCGAATATCTTGACGCATACTGCACAAGTGGCTTATGCGCCTAAGCAGCTTTCTGCAATAAAAAAATTGAAAGAAAAACACACTCTTGAGGATAAAAACCTGTTCGGTGGTGATCTTACAGAGAATACTGAGACTGTTGAAAAAGAACTGTTTAGTGATTGTGGTGCAGAAGGAGGCGCTGTTTGGGATATTTTCCGGCGAGAAGATGTACCCAAGCTTGAGGAGTATCTTAGAAAGCATTATAAGGAATTCAGGCATACCCATTGTCATCAGATAGAGCAGGTAATTAACAACAAATTCACTCTCTGTAAAGTTTTTTTTTGTCCTTGTTTTTCATTGATCTCCCATCTTGTGTTTAAATGGATTTTTTTAATGCCATCTTCATTTAACTAATTAGTTGATCCCATGTTTTCATCTATTTCTCAATGAATCTGCATATTACTCGGTCATTTTTCCAAATGCAATAAAGTTGGCATACTTGTTCTTCACTGTAATTTGTGGACTTTCCTCTGATTAAGATTGCTTACCAGTCATTTCCAAACTTCAAATAAAAAGTAATTATTGTCATATTTAATGTTGTAGGTTGTTCACCCAATTCATGATCAGATATTCTATTTGACCTCTTACCAAAAAAGAAAGCTGAAGGAAGAGTTTGGTTAGTTTGCCACTTTGTTTATAGTAATTGGTTGATTCTAACCGGCCTCCGTTGTTTTCCTTCTCTTCCTCAATTTCCTACTGAAAGGATGTGTGGTTAATGTAGGAATTGAACCTTGGACATTTGTTCAAAAGCTTGGAGATGCAGTTCTAATACCTGCTGGGTGTCCGCATCAAGTTCGAAATCTAAAGGTCTGCATTTCCAATAGTTTTTTATTTTATTTTTAAGGGGAGGTCTAAGTCTCTTCATTTGACTACAAACAAAGAAAACCCACCCAAACCCCCTTGGTCAGACTTGAACCTGAGATCTCTCTCAAGTCTGAGTGGGTGCCTCCCCAAATAGACTTAACCCATTTGCTCAAACGAAACAACAATTTAATAGTTTGTTATCGTTTACATTGTTGATGAAATCTTTATCAAGCATTTCACGAATTGGATTATGCCAAGAATGGTGAGTTAAACCATCGTGTTTGTTTGTTTATCTTGCTCCCTTTTTTTCTTTTTCTTTTCCCAGTTTGTTATCCTCAGCTTTTTCTTTGCTTTCCACTTTTTCCTTTTCTGCAGTTTGGTTTATAAAAATCTCATTGTTTGATTACCTTGTTTACATTATTCTTTTTTCCTGTTATCTCTCGCAGTCATGCATAAAGGTTGCTCTCGACTTTGTCTCACCTGAAAATGTGAACGAGTGCATTCGTTTGACTGAGGAATTCCGAGTTCTTCCCCCTAATCATAGGGCTAATGAAGACAAATTAGAGGTACACTGCCTTGTTTCCTCTTTCACACTTTTCTTGCTTAAGAGTTGTATTAAATTATTTGTTCTCTCACACACAGATACAAATGCATCTGAGGATATGCATATAACCTAATGCAGGCAGTAGTTATAACTACTAAGCATGTCAAGAACCATTTTTGACTGGGTCATATCTTGGCTACTATTGTTATGGAGAATTACGAATGACGTGGTGGATGGATACCATCAAATAAAGATATTAAGGGTCCAGATCATGTGAAGGGATCTTTTGTAATTGTCTAAGGCTCTCTATTGTTAGCTGCAAAGCTCACCCTTCACCAGTCGAATGGTTTTCATTTAATTCGCTACACCATGTCCAGGGTACAATTGTTGTAAATTTTCTCATGGTGGACATTAAGGAAAAAGGTCTTTTGAGTGCTTTCTAATAGCTGGATTCTTGGCTTAAAGTTGGTGGATAATGGACTTATTTGATTCTAAGGTCACTTTGAGCAATATTTAACATGGGCCTTTGGTATATTCTGAATAGTTTTGCTATTTTTCAAGTGTTTTGTGAAGTGCAGTGCGATTACTTTTATCCCTGATTTGTGCTTGTCCATATAGGTGAAAAAGATGTGCCTTCATGCAATAAACCATGCTGTGAAAGAGTTGGAGAATCTCTCCAGGTGAGTGTACTAAAGTCTTTTCTCATTCTCGATTTATTTATTCTCGACTTGTTTCCATCTTTGCTCCACGCACTCCATAATAATATACATGCGCTGCAAGCTCATTTAAAAAAAAAAAAGAAAAGAAAAGTTTATTAATGTATTAATTTGTCTTTAACCCATCTACCCCTGAACCCAATGCACCTCATGGGGAGTGGGGGACAATCGGACAAAGGTACTTGGATCCATTAAAACAAAGGTTGGGAATCAGGAGTGAATATTATTAGATTTTACTTGCTATAAAATGTCAGTAACTTTATCTTGGATCACGTAAAACTGAAATTGAATCGAGTGTACGGACTGACAATATATTTTAGGTGATTCTTATTTAGATTTTATTTACTAAAATGGTGTCCCCTTGTCATGGATCACATAAATTTGGAAGTTTCTGTGGTTGTTTTGTTCAGCTAGTAATTAATTGCCTCAGTATTATTGTCTTTAAGGGGCTTTTTATTTATTCAGGCACAAGGAAGCAAAAGTTGAGGAATCTCCCGACTCACGCCCAACTGTCAAATCTCCCTCTCCAGACGCATCCCAAGCATCAGATGATAACCAGCCATCTTCTTCAGAATCTGATTAGTGTGCTTTTGACCCTTATGCTAGTGTAAAAAAGAAAGATAGTGAGGTACGAACTGGAAATGACTTCATTAACTGATATTTAGCGAGTCCTTCTGCTTTATGCCATTTTTGTCCAGCAGCTTTTGATCATGCGAGGCCCGCCCTTGTACGTACTACTGGTCTGGGCTTTGGAATATCGATAGTTATATAGGTGCAAGAAAATGTTTCTGGACATTATTATATATATATTGTGCTTGTGCCCGTTGTGTGCTATTGCTTGAATCTGACATAAGTATATAGTTTAGGAAAAATGTGAGGTCAACAAAGAAGGAAAATGCATTACGGGATGTTAAGGTATTATGTCTTCTCCCAAGATTAGTGTGATAGACTAATTTCGTATCAGTGGGGCCTTTGCGCCAAATTTTTTGAAGTGAAGTGAAGTGGCCTCCAATTCGAAGTCTAAATACTAAAATCCTACAAATTTATTTATGCTATATATAAAAGTACGAATAATTTAAGTATTTTTATTTTTTTTTGTGAAGACAAATATGTCTCTCGACTTTAAACAAAATTTTTTAAGATTTACATTAAATAATATAGTATAATTTTATATATTTTTATATTAGTATTTTTATTTTAAATAAATTCAAACTCTACTTTATTTGACTAAAATAATTAAACAAAGATTTTAAGCTAAATTTATATTAAATAATGTAGTATAAAGTGTTTAACTCTATATATTTTTGAAATTAGTATTATTATTTCAAATATTTCAAACTCTACTTTATTGGCCAAAATAATTAAACAATTTAGAGTTTGTGTTGGATCAGGTGTTTTATAAGAAACTTCTATATAACTTCATAATGAATGTTGAGATTTGTATATATGTTATTTATAGAATGTGTATATTTAGAATATAATTAGGAAATCATTATCTATATCTATACATATATAAAAGTAGGAACAACTTAAGTGCTTTTTCATTTTTTTTGTAAAGACAAATATGCTCCTTGATTTTATACAAAATATTTTAAGATTTACATTAAATAAAACATTATAACTCCATATATTTTTGTATTCGTATTATTATTCCAAATAAAGTCAAACTACTCTATTTTGATAAAATAATTAAATAAAACTTTTAAGTTAGATTTACATTAAATAAAATAGTATAAGGCTATACGTGTATAACTTTATATATTTGTATATTAGTATTCCAAATAAATTTAAACTCTACTTTATTTGGCTAAAATAATTAAACAAGTTAAAATTTGTTATAAATAATGCATTATTTATAAGATTTCTATATAACTTCATAACAAACTTCCTAAGAAGTAAACTGTTTAATATATCGTATTAAAATTACAAAGCTTTTGGGCCAGTAAAGAAAATCAAATGAATTTTACACTTGATCCTATGTTTTGTTTATTTGTTATTATTTTTATTTCATACTAATTATGCAATTCTTAGTTATATATATATATATATATTAATAAATTTAATGATATTTGTCAATTATTAAAACCACGTGCAATGCATGTATACAAAAACTAGTATAATAAAAAGGGTGTGCCTGCATCACTTGTACAAGCTTTATCATTTACTCCTTGGAGTCTTAAATTAAGAATTTGACTTGATTTTTGCCATTTTTTAAATAATCTGAGATCAAATAACACGTTCGATCATTCTCTCTACCAATTGCTTCAAGGACTCTTTTCTCTCTGCGTGGACTTATTTCATAAGCTTGAACAATATGATGTATGTTTCTGTTTGACGGTCTCAACATTTATGCTCTATATTTCTGTGTATATAGTAGGTTGGAACATTATTCTGCAGAAGATATATAATTTGTTAGGACTTCCACAAAACAAGTCCCCAAACTCATTTATTTTAAGTACAAATAAATGCAGGCTGTTACTTAAATCTCTGGTAGAAAGTTTGGTTTCACTTCCTACATGCTCCAGAAGTCATGTTCGCCTGCACATAATAGTTTTAACAAATTTATCATCTAATCATTCAAATCCAAGTGGAAAAATCTGTGTAAGTTCTTTCATTATTCGGGTGTTATTGTTATTAGTTCAAATGTAGACAACAGCTATCCAAGATTTAAACATAAATAAACACAATTGAGAATCGAGATTTTAATGTTTGTTGCATACCTTGCAATATGCAATGTCCGTACACCCACAAACGAGCTGACCATTTGCGACATCCACAGCTTTAGGGGTTCCCCCTCCATCACTCCTCTGCAAGTTCACGCCTACTCAATTATGCAACTACTTCTATGATTTTAAGTGCAAGAAGCATTAACTTTATGAACTATTAATTAATACCTTGTAAAAATTAACGGCAATGAAGTTGGGCCATCGTTTACCAGCTGCTTCGTGGCAAGTTGCCATCATGCTAATCAATGGAGCCGAGTTATGCTGGCAGGCTTCCGTTATATTTGGTTGAGTTGGAAAGTAGTTAAAAAGGACTAGTGATCTTGTTTTCGTGTTCATTGGGGACGATTCTTTACGATTGGGACATGAACCAACTTTCAAACCACCATCCCCATCTGCAAATTCATAACCACCTCGTCTTATTTTCAAATTTTTTTACTTTCAGTAGGATAATCGAAATTAAGGGAAAAAGTCAAATATTGGGCTCACATTGATTTTCTACCAAATATTTCCACTCATAAGCAATGCCTTCACTAGACTCCTTACTAGATATTGAAGTGAAAACCACTAGACGCTGATTTCGCCGGACCATATCATCAACTGTCGGCCAATCTTTGCCCTTTTTGGGCATACGAGATACTGGAAACCAGAATTTCCTTAAGCCGGCAGCATCAAACACCTTGGTTAGACCTTTTGGAGATGTAACATAGTCTTCAATGATAATGGTGATGATTTCAGAAGGGTTTGCTTCCATAAATTTTCCAATGTCTTTTAACGCTTTGATGGCAGGTTGCTGTGTCAATTGGACTTCAGTTGAAAAATTATCCAAAGATTAAGCAAGCAACACTCTAAAATGACAATCTTACCAACATGTTACTCTTGTGATATAGAAATTAATTAATTTTTCATAATCATGAACTGATACTGACCTGAACAAACTCGAAACTAAATGGTGTCAATTTCAAGAGAATTCTTGCAATCGCGCAAATATACTTACAAAAGCGTTGAAGTTCAAGCATTCGCCATGACATAACCAGATGTCATTGTTGAAGTCATACATATCGAGCATCAACCCTCTAACACCATTCTGCAAAAGAACCATTGTGAAGTCATCATACAAAGAGCTTGAAGAATTAAATCAATAACAGCACCTATTTATTCTATAGCTAAAAACAGATCAAATTCAAATGGGAAAAATAAAAGGCAAAAAGGAATAGCTAATCTAGTATGTATATAACTAAACATAGATCGATTTATTTAATTCAGATTGATTACATGGAGCTGAGTGGTAATGGAGTCCTCCTGGTTCGTCGAAGCTAAAATCAGAGATCCAGTATCCGACTTCTTCCCCTCTATAGCAAATGCATTGTGAGTCGTTAGCCATGAATACCGATTGAATGGCAGTCCCTTAACCTGAATTAATATCATATCGCCATAATCACATGATTAAATTATATACAATTTGGGGCTCATCTATACATAAAAGTCTACTCTATGTATGTAATATAATGTAAGAGCATTAAGTTAAAAGACCTTTGAAGTTGGATTAATAGGTTGAACACGAGTACAACGTGGCCTTAAATTTCCGTTTGCACGGCAAGTTTCGCAATGCAACCCAACTAGGTTGCAGTTTCGATTGGCTGAGCATGTTTGTCCTTCCTGTACGTCATACAAACTCAGATCATCGATTAAGCGTGTGATAATTAAGCATGAAATAGAGAAGGAAGATGGACCTTGAGAGCCGAAGAAGAAGTAAAGACAACAGTTGATACGAGCAGAGTTGAAACCAACAGATTCATCATCTTCATCATCAATTCAATCGTCGATCTGCTGCAGATCGATGAAATAATAAGAAAAGTTTTGTCTAATAATCCCGCGAAGAAAATATCTATCTTTGGCTGCTGTTTTAGTCCTTCCGTTGACTAACGGTCTTGCCGCTGTTTTAGGACTTTGCTTTTCAAATTCACTTTCACTTCTGTCGCTTCAAAGCGTACAAATATCTTAAATTACTTTACGCCAAAAATATTATTTCTATTTTTTTGTTTAATTGTAAATTTAGTTTATTCACCATTCTACAAATAATTAGACCAACAAAGAAAAGTCAGACTATTAAATTAGAACGAAAATATTATTGACTTCTATTTTATAGTTATTTTCTTCGCAGTTCTTGAAAACAAGTTTACAAGGGAAGGGTGACTATGAGTTTTATATATTACTCTGGTCTCGTTTGGTTCACGAAAGGGAAATCAATTCTTTTATCTTTTTCATGGAGGTGGGAAACTAAATTTCTTGTCAAGTTTCATTTCTTGGGTTTGGTAAAACATGAAAAGTATTTAAGTAATGCTATTATTGTCTAAATTTTTTGTAATAAATGCTTGGAAATCACATGAAAAAATAAATCCCATATGTTCTGAGAGGAATGGTTTTACCCCATACTTTTCTCTCTCTCGAGAAAGTGTTTCTCGAATTTGTGCTTGCCAAACAAAGGAAAAGAAAGACTTTCCTTTCTCGAGTACTAAAATCCGAGAATCAAACGAGGCCTTAAGGCTCCGTTTGATAGCAACTTGAAAAATGAAAATAAAAATAACTAATTTGGTGAGAAAATGGAAAATAAGTTGGGAGATGTGGTGAGATCCTCTCCATTTCATACTCATTTTTGTGAGTATATCTCCTCCATCTTCCTTTAATAGTTTGTGGAAAAAATTTCTTCATCACTGTCACCCAAAGAAAATTTTGTCATGAAAAAAGCAAAAAGTAAGAGTTAATCTCACTGCATCCCTTAATTTATTTTTCATATTCTCACATAAATTAGTTATTTTTATTTTCATTTTCCATGTTGCTATCAAACGGAGCCTAATTATATCATTTTTTCCATGTGAGACTGCTACAACCATTGTCTACGATGACCCACTCTAATGACCCTAGCCTAGTGGTAACCCTTTCTATTACAATAGTTTCACTCATCTACAAATGCTTAGCCATTTTAATCCAGTCTCTACGTCGCCCCCTCCATGGAGTTGGATGGTTTGAGGTGTAATTCAACTACACTACGTCTAGTCCTATACTCGGATAGTACCTGTTTTGCTACAAATTGTTACGAACTTATAGTTAGAACTTGTCCTTGAAAACTGGTTTCCAAAAAGAGATGCTCATGGATTTTATAAACTAATCCCAAATTTATCAATTTTTTCGTATGATACTATTTAAGTTTTTTTGAAATTATGAATCTCTCTATTTTTCTCAAAATGTCATCAAACAAAAGATTGACCCTCCCAAATAATCATCTTGAAAAATCTCTCTCCGAGGATTTAACGTGAAATGCACTCTGCCATTCACCGTTTCGAATCAATACAATTTAAATTCCTTGTGTTTATTTTGTTAAAATTCCAAGCATAGGGTATCCCTTATGTTGAGCAAAATACTAGATACCTATCACGTGTTCTAATTATTTTGCCAAAAGCCTCCCTCATTTATGCAACAAGATATTATATCAATTAAACTTTAAAATATTTTTATTAATGCCAAAAGCCGCCCCCCCCCCCCCCCCCCCCCCCCCCCTTAATGATCAAAACAAAAAAAGAAATAGTTCATAGATTCATAATGAGCTTTAAATTGAAAACTTATTTTCAATAGATATTTGAAACATTAATGAAAAAGGGCATTGTGATCCTTGTGTTATGTTAAAAGTTCTTTTTACGCTGAAAAAAATATCTTAACATATTTTGAAAGTTTTGAGGCCAAAAAGGACATTTTAACAAACCACAAGTAATCTGTAACATTTTTTTTATGAATAAAATATACTTCTAACGAAGAGGCCTCAAATTTGAATATCATTAATGAGGTAAACTATGTTTATTGAAGCGGCGACGATCTAAGAAATCTACTTGTACTGTAGACTCGGTTACATTTATGTACTTTTTGTGTTTGTGTGTGTATATATATATATGAGAGAGAGAGAGAGAGAGGTGTTTGTCCGCGAGGACTTGCGTCAAGGTTCATAGTCTTGAAGGTCTTTGTTAATACGTGTGCTGCGATTTTAATGCATTGTGGAAATATATTGCCTCAAGTAATAGTCCATTTGATAGATGCAACCATACGGGCGGTTGTGTAGTTGATTGATTGTGACTTCAATATTATACTTATATTATATATATATATAGGTAATACACCTTCAAATGCTAAAAGACAAGATGTTGGACTCCATCCTATTCATTTGGCTTCCATTTTCTTTCTTTTTTTTATTTTATTTTTACAAGCCATTTGTCCGCTTGAACTAAAGATCATTCAAAGGTGACAATTCGTACTTTTGATTCATATTTTTACTCAACACAAAAATAAAGTTGGTATTTTTTTTAGCAACATGAAAACATGACACGGGCACAATTTTAGATTGGCACACTAAGTAGGAACAATTTTTTTTCTCATATTTAAACACAACTAAACACAACATAAATATAATTTCACATCAACTTCATTACAAAATTTGGTGACAAAATGACACGTCATATTTAAAATTGTAAACACGAAATCAACACAAACAAGAATTCTCATGCTAATTTTCTTTGTGTGGCGTATTTTCGTATCATTTTTAAAATTGCATAAGCATAATGGGAGGGATAAATTATAATTTAATTTTCTTTTATTTATAATTACTGGGATTGTATAGTAGAAAAATTGAACAGTAACATTTGTTTTACTATAAACGATGCACGAATAGATCTAGAAATGAATAGGCAAAAAGCTTGAGAGCTCGAATCTTAGCCATGCCATTTAATAAACAATATCCGCTCATCCATCACTAGGTTAAGCAACCATGTCTCAAACAACAACGGGGACACGTACAACAGTGAATGCTGACAAACCAAACTATGGGTGTCAGGTAAGGATCGTCTATGTGGCATATAAGTGTGGTGGTCGCGAATATTTCCGAGCAAGAGAATTGCAATCTGGCCGTATATTATATTCAGTTAATTTTTATTATATTAGGCTGCACAAAAGAATTGCAATCTGATCGTCTATGTATATTTTTATCTTTTACTTTTATGTTTAAGAAAAAAGCATTAGCGAAATTTATGCACGTAAATAAACTATAAATACTTTCACCTTATTAAAATACGAATACACCTATGAATCTATTATCAAAACAATTATAGTATAAATAATGACTTTGTAATTCTTTAACTTAGCCAAACAATATAGTTGCTATTATGTATAATTGGACTCGAATAGAAATCCAAATCTAGGAGCCAAACAAGAATGAATACTACACAGAAGAATCAAGATCAGGCTCCCTAATGGAATGTTTAACCGATCCATTCCATTTCAACCGAACTTGGTATGGAAGTGAACATGGGAAACAGTATATACAGACACAACCCAAGTAGCCATACCAACAATGCCGAATTATTCAAGGTTGTCGCTTTAGCTACTACTTTCTGTAATTAACTGTCTTTTGATATTCCAACCCACCATGTAATATGGTGATCTCAACAATATATACATTTCTGCATCTTCGCAAAGCACATCCATACATCTAGGAATTATATAGATTTGTCATTTGCATATCCGAATTGCAGATACTCCGAACCCATCGAGAACGGATTCTTTAGCCCTAACATTATTGTACAGTCCATACACACGTACTCACTCAACAATTACAGTACTCTATCAGACTGAATTCTCCCTGTGACTGCCACGTGTCTAAACACCAGATTGTTAAAACTACAGGATTATTGCCGGCTTCCATATCAGAACATTTTATTGGAGTCATGTATATAGACATAGATGAGTTACTAGTATTTTTGGCTGCACAAATAGGAAGATTCACCAGCCTGCAGTAGGCTAGGCTAGCTTCACCTCGTACACTACTCACTAGGTATCATCGATCATAGCTAGCTCCGCTCAATTGGACTGATCCAATGCTTACTATGTTTCCCCTCTCTCTGATTCTCCGCGTCTATTTGTAGGTGTGTAAGAATCTCTGTCTATAAATTAGTTCCTTTGAACCTTTAGTTGCAGATTCAGAGACGACTTCCCCAAAAATGGAACAGTTCACTCATTCCCAGCTCCTCTCTCTTTTCCTCTTCGTCTTGATTGCCATGTCATCCTCCACGTCAGATGACCGACGAACCTACATCATCCACATGGACAAATCCGTTATGCCAACAGATTTCTCAAACCACCACAGCTGGTACACATCAACCCTCTCGTCCCTCTCATCAAATGATGGTGTTTCCCCAAAGCATCTCTACACCTACAATCACGTGATGGACGGCTTTAGTGCCGTTCTGTCACGGTCCCACCTTGCACAGATGGAAAGTATGCCAGGTCATCTTGCTACTTATGAGGAGACATTCGGTCACCGTCACACAACGCACTCGACTAAGTTCCTAGGCCTGAATAGAGACGCTGGAGTGTGGCCCACTGCAGGTTTCGGCAATGATATGATCATTGGTATTATCGACACAGGAATTTGGCCGGAAAGTGAGAGTTTCAATGACGACAGCATGCCTCCTGTGCCATCCCGTTGGCGTGGGACTTGTGAAACTGGAACCGCATTCAACTCGTCGAACTGTAATAGGAAGCTAATAGGGGCACGATCGTTCAGCAAAGGGATGAAGCAAGAAAGGCTGAACGTATCAAATATTGATGACTATGATTCCCCAAGGGATTTCGAGGGGCACGGGACCCACACGTCATCGACAGCAGCCGGCAGTGTTGTGCCTTATGCTGATTACTTTGGCTACGCAAAGGGAACGGCTGTGGGTGTTGCACCAAAAGCACGGCTCGCAATGTACAAAGTATTGTTCACGAATGACAACTATGACTCAGCAGCGTCAGATACGCTGGCGGGCATGGATCAAGCCATAGCAGACGGTGTAGATCTCATGTCCTTGTCTTTAGGGTTCTCAGAGACGCCGTTTTATGGTAACCCAATTGCTTTGGGAGCATTTGCAGCAATGGAAAAGGGGATTTTTGTGGCGTGCTCGGCCGGTAATTCAGGTCCGCACGCTTACACGATCTTCAATGGAGCTCCTTGGATTACGACCATTGGAGCCGGCACCGTAGACAGAGAGTTTGCTGCCCATGTAACACTTGGTGATGGGGATGTCTCTGTCTCTGTAACGGGAAAATCTGTTTATCCTGAAAGTCTGTTGGTATCTAGGGTTCCTATCTACTATGGACACGGAAATAGAAGCAAGGAAATTTGCAACTACAATGCCCTAGACAGTAAAGTTGTTGAAGGGAAGTATATTTTTTGCGACTTCAACGATGACATATCGGTGTTTCAACAGTTAGATGAGATGTACAGAACCGGAGCTGCGGGAGCCATCTTCAGTTCCGATGCTGGGCAGTTTCTACGACCCGACGACTTTAGCATGCCATATGTGACGGTACTCCCAAAGGATGGAGACCTGATGAAGGATTATCTGATCAAAACAAACAATCCAAATGTGAGTATAACGTTTCAAATAACAATGTTGGGTACTAAGCCGGCTCCTCAAGTTGCCTACTTCTCATCACGAGGGCCCTCTCGAAAATCTCCGTGGATACTGAAACCCGATATATTGGCTCCTGGACTTGATATATTGGCTGCATGGGCACCCAACAGAGAAGCTGCGCCAATTCGAGATAATGAATATTTGGTCACGGACTATGCAGTTGTGTCAGGCACGTCCATGTCATCTCCACACGCAGTGGGTGTAGCCGCATTGCTGAAAGCGGCCCATCGGGATTGGAGTCCGGCTGCTATCCGATCGGCCATGATGACTACAGCCAACATTCTTGACAATGCAAATGGTCATATCATCGACATGACAAGTGGAGTTGCCGGTACCCCCCTTGATTTCGGTGCAGGACAAGTGAACCCCAACAAGGCTGTGGACCCCGGCCTTGTGTACGATTTAGAGGCACAAGATTATGTTAATTACCTGTGTGCATTGAATTACACGAGCGAACAGATCAGACTTATCACAAGAAGGTTTAATTATAGTTGCGAACAAGCCAATCTTGATCTTAACTACCCTTCGTTTATTGTTATCTTGAACAACACTAATACCACTAGTTACACTTTCAAGAGGGTGCTAACTAATGTGGTCAATTCAAGTTGTACCTATCATGCAGTGGTGAACGCTCCATCAGGCATGAATGTTGTTGTTCAGCCAGAGACAATCTCCTTCCAGAATAAATATAGCACAGCCGAGTTCAATATGACGGTTGAGATTGACCTAGGAAAGAGTCCGCAAAGTGACTACTTTGGTAATTATGGGTATCTGAGCTGGTATGAGATAAACGGTATGCATGTCGTGAGGAGTCCTATAGTCTCTGCAATTGCATCTGAGAGACCCTAACCTAGTTATGTTTGAAATTTGAAATAATAGGTGCCACGACTCGGGTTTATTCTACCCATTGTCCCCTTGCTTGGCCCTTACTCTCAGGGGTTGTTCTGTAACATGGGCATCATATAATGTCCGCTTGCATGTCCATGCATTTTGCGTAGTCTAGAGTCTAGACAGCATACATAAATGAATAACAAATGTAACATTCTCTCTCTCTCGCTCTCTCTAATACAAAAGCCTAAATATGTTTGTGTGTGTTCCTGGGCAGGGAGGGAGAGGGTCTGGGACTTGGGACTAGAATTGCTACGGAGTTATTTGCAGTTTTGAACCCAGGTGCTTAGCCTAAGAGTTTTAGAACAGTACTAGAAGAAAATTGAAGAAACAGACAAAGGCATCCCATATGGCGAATTTGCATAGCCATTCATAATAAGCGTCGGCTCAACCAAAAGCAACTTAAACGATTGTATGCATTGAGAAAACAGCTACAGGGTTAGTCTTGAGAAATTTCTCGGAGGCATCATAATAGATTGTAGAGGGATCTAACTGAAACCCAACAAGTTGTTTTTTAGGATATACCCAATCGGATGAACATATATGGATGTCAATATATCATATTCTGATATCCCAAAAAGGGGATTCAGACAAGGTTATTAAAAGAAAAGGTCATGGATAACCCGTATCTGTCATAATATAATTATGATTTTAAAATTAACAATTACACAATACATATATAGATACATGTATATGATCATTAAAAACAAATATTTGGTGGTCAAAACAACGTACTGTTATAAGTTTCTTAACTTTATGCTACATTTATATATTTATAATAGATGTATATAAGTCGATACATTTTTTTTATCAGAAACAAAGCATTTTATTAACATAAAATGGATAAAGGTACAAAAATGAATTACACTAAGCTAGCTGTACACAATCAAATTTAAAAATTCTCGCCACTACAATGGTAAGGTTTAATAGGTGGAACTGATTTGTATTGCTATTAAGACTACAATCACTATCTTTTCAGCTGTTTAGTTTATCGTACAATTACCATAATGTAAATCCAAAAAAAGGTTGGATTGTATTGATGATGGCATAAATTTAAAGGCAAGTTAATATACACAGGGATCTACTGCGGTTCAATCAGATACATTGACTATGTGAGCCTCATATGAAACTTCAAAGATTAACCAACAAAACTAAGTCAGACTCACATCAAAGCACAAATGTGCTCCTAGCTTATCCTATCCTCTATCCTCTATGTTTTCTTTTTTTCTTTTTCTCATTTTTTTTTAGCAAATGAACAAAGAACAAGGCCCCTGGCAGCAACAGACATACCTCAGGCATGAGATCAAAAGTTAGGACGGTAAATTTCAAGACATACAAGTGGTTAAATTCTTTAACCACAAGCTGCAACCAAGAACTTCCTCTTGCTTACTGGTTCCTCCTGCAACTCTACCACGTCTTTCACCTTTTCAAACAGCTCCTCCAGCTTATTCACACCGAACCTTTGAAAGTCCAGCTGTTTCTTGTATCGTTGCTGATATATTGCCTCAAACCAACCCAAGAAAATCCGACAAGAATAGCTCACCAGAATCTCTTGAAGCTCGTACTTGAACTGGTCAAGGCTTTGATCGACAATTCTAGGTTGAGCTGCCATCCCCGAATCAAGCTTAACTTCACCCCTCCTATAATTTTGTTCTTCAGCAACCCTTTCATCATCTGAGAACTCATCTGAAGACCCAACGCCTGTGATAACATCACTGCTCTCTTCACGAATCCCTTTCCCCTTTTTATTGTTCTTTGCAATATCTAATGGAGGAGCAGTTGGGCACACTCTGGATTGTCGGAGGTAAACAAACCTCTTCTGCCCTTTCCCATCTATGGCTATCTTGTCAGCCATCTTCTTGAGAAGACTTATGAGCTTGAATGAACCGTACTCTGAAACATAAAGAGGTCTCCCAAAAATTTTCTGGTACTCTGCAGGAATGCGGTTAAGAGGTAGACACCCACCAGATATCTCGATAAGCTTCACCAGCTGCCCCATCAAACCATTTACATCCCCAGGTTGTACCCACATTTCGTTCGGGTCACAAGAAGTAACCGCTCCCGGTGAAACTTCGTTTAAACCAGATGGAAGGCTGTGGGACCTAAAAGTTGTTGGAAAACAAGGCATGGATATTGATGCGCTGTTGTATTCGGACAGAGATTGTGATATCATAGAGAAATCCTTTGAGCTATAATAGCTTTGCGAGGCCCCTCTATATACAATTGCTTCTTCTTCGTTCTGATTATCAGTGTAGTCGTTGATCTGGCACCCCATCAGCAACCCAGCAATGTCGGCTGGAACACAACGAGGAGGAATTAGAGCCTTAGAAGGGGGCACAAAGCCTTCCCCACGAACCACAATAGGCCAGTCCCAAACAAACTGACCCGCATTACTCAGTGCAGATGAAACACCCACTCCAGAAGGAATAACGAGAATCACAGTATATCCACGTTGGCCGAGTATGTGTAATGCTGGAGCGAAGTCAACATCGCCGGAGATCAGCATGATGGAAGATGGAGGAGGGTTGTCGAGAGCAAAAAGAAACATATCGACCAAGATCGCCTTGTCAGCTGCATCCTTCCTCCCATTTGGGACGTCTATGAGTTTGACCCCGGTCCTCTGGCAGCCTTCTCTTAGTCGCCTAGGGAAGGCATTAAAATCCCCATATGCAGAAAACACTGTAACAGCTCCCTTGATTATGGGGTGGACCCGCAACGCCATTCTGATATTGCCAGCCACATCTTCTGGGCGGACATCACTTGGAACTGGACAGTTCTCAATGTCCCAAAGAATGGCCACAGGACCTTGTGGTGGGTTTTGACTTTGTTGCAGAGAAGTTTGAGGTGGGTTCGTGTTTGGAATTCCCACAGGACCCTGCGGCGGGTTTTGGCTTTGTTGCGGAGAAGGTTGAGGTATGTTCATGTTTGAAATTCCCACAAGTGCTTGCCCAGAGGATTCCAAAGAGAATGTCAAAGCTGATGTGTTTGGATCAGCCATCATTGTCTCATTAAAAGCTGAAAGGTACCTGCAGGTGACCAAGAGAAAGAATTATAAAAGTAATTATGCAAAAAGGTTCTTCACAATGCAGACCCTTACTACGGTTAACCATAAACACCCTTATTTTTGAAAGAAAAAAAAGTTTGTGGCTGAACTAGTCTTTCAACAAATTACATTCATTAACAAATGGGAATGTATGTTGGGAAGACCAACATAATGGATGAGTCATCAATTCGTCTTCAAGTGGTTTGTGTTATAGCTATTACATTTAAACAGAACAATTTCCTTAACATTTGTAGCAACTCCTTTGAGAAAGGAGGAAGTTTTCACACTCTTCGTTAACTAGTGAGAATGCATGTTTGGGAAGATCAACATTTGGGATGATAAACCACATTTCTCTCCAAGTGGTCTGTCATATAGCTATTACATCCGTAAGAAACATTCTTCTAACAACTATAGCATTGATTTGATAAAGGAGGGAACCAAATGGAACTCCAGCTAGGTGGACAAACCATCTTTGGCACCAACAAAGGATGGAACTAAATGGAAGTTGCTGACATAAGGGAACTAAGACAGATAGAACATTGGAAGAGTTTATGAGGACCAAATTTCTAGGCGGATGGAAATATAAAAGGTTGTCTTCTTTTGAGAGAGAGATTTCAGTCTTTAAATTAAATTCCATGGAGGAAAGTTAGTTGACTAATTAAAATCTTTGGGCAAATATTTATCTAAAAGATACTTCTTTAGGCTGAAACCACACCATGATGTGGGTCTCTAACAATTTGTCTTCAAGATTTACAATTTCATCTGTTGGAAACTATCTCTCCCCAAAACTTAAGCTGTTAGATAGTGGGTCAACAATGTATATCATGCTCTCCAACACTCCCCCTCACGTGCAACCCCCACTCACACTTGGAGAGAAAAAAAACCAGGGTGGGCTCCACGCACAAACAACAAAGGTGCATACTGCACAAATGCAAGGGAGTAAACAAATGCAAGTGAGAGGATTCGAACCCGAGACCTTGTGAAACCTAAACTCTAATCCATGTTGGAAACCATCTCTTCCAAAAACTTCAGCGGTTAGGTAGTGGGCCAGCAATGTATATCATGCTTTCCAACATCATCTAATGGTTTTTTATATAGAGAGTAGTCTTCTCTCTTTTGTGGCCTCTGTGGATTGAATTTTTCCTCAAAAGCCATTACAATATTTTCCCCTATTTCAAGTTAGGAGCCGCCCTCGTGGAAAAATGACTCCCTATATATAGGGAGAAGGAGATACAAGTGCATGCATAAAGGGACAAGAAAAATTATTAAATCCACAATCTGTAAAGAACTAAAGATGAGTGGTGTTATGTTAGTCAGGTACGAAGCATTGAATGAATATTTGATGGTAACTCTTCCCATTAATCGCCTAGAAGATCCACACACGGCTAACCACTTAACCTCTTATGGAAGAGTGAATTCATGTTCTAGACTACAGCGCCCTAATCAGGTAATTTACCCTAACAGTCCCATTAGGATTTCATGCATTTCCAGTTTCTATGCGAATACAGAGATAAACCACTATTTGATTGACCCGCTCATTATTTTGTCAACATGCATATTTCCTTTTATTCAATATACTAGGACACATGAGTTTTTCCAAATGGCTCAAAAGGTAATTGTACATAAAACTCCAAGGTAATCTCAATCTTACTAGTCAACTGACCCCAACATGCAACTTGCAATCTACATTTCGAAGATGACAAAAATACTATTGAATCTCCAACCAAAAGAGTATTAAGTTTAACTATGTCAAAATCCAAATTTTTTCCTTAACTAGAAATGTCAATGAATAGATATTCGATACAAGATAAACGACAAAACTATCTGTAAATGTTCACATTATCCTTTATTGAGCAGAAGAAGTTTGTTAGAGAATAATGCAAGTCAGTCCATGCTTTGCTTTTTTCCATGCATTTCCCGGAGGCCAGGAGAAATCTGCGATCCCTCAATGAAAATAAGAGCTACAATTAGGAAAATATCATAAAGGTCATTGGGCCATGCGGGCGCTCCAAAATGATTATGACCCTACTTTTACCCACATCTCAGACTAAACTAAGGAAATTAACAAACCACAAACTTGGGAAGAGGCATGAAGAGCTTGTGGAAAATTGTATTTAGATTGACCCATCTCCAACTTCTTCGAGTTTCAGCAATTTATACTCCAAAGGAATCATTGAATACATTTAAAATCGAAAGGGGTTTCCAATTTTAACACCATTATCTGAATAAAGATTTATGTATATTAGAAGTATGACAAATTCAATAAATAATTTATAATCTGCATGAACAATTGACAGATTTATTGAATGAATCTTAACAATCACACAACTATAAAGATATAATTCAGGGCAATACTAAGCACATGGCTTTGGACACGAAATTAACTCGTGCATAAAAAATCTCAAGGGCTATGAAATACAGTATGGAAAGAGAACCACAAACACCAAAAAATGGAGAGTTTGATACAATGAATTGTGAATTTGCATTTTTCTCACTATTAAGTCAAATCAATTATAATGTTAAGACACCACATACCTTGAAATTTCTCATAAGACCTACTTGCTGGTGGCTAATACCTTCAACTTAAGCAGAGTATTCTGCCTCAAGTTATATAAATGAATGCACAACTGTCATTTGAAGTAAATCAATAGCACAGCAGAACAGAACAATCAAGATTGTTGCTTGTAGCGATTAAAGAAAACACTTCTTTGAAACATTGACTACACAAGTTGTAACCCTAGTCAAACTCATGAAAACAGGAATTAATTCAATGATCCAATCCGATACTCTTCAAAGTGCCGAATATCTTTTATATAACTCTAGCACGGATTCATCGACAATTCAATTGAATTGAATGATCACCGAGTCATAAGGAAATTTAAAGGCAGAAATCTTATTAAATCAAAAGCATATAAGCAAGCAAGGGAGAAACCTAGGTTCGCATGGTGACAGAGATAATCAAATCAATCGTAACAGATCTAATGCTTCTTCAAAGAGATCTCAATTTGAAACCTACACATTCATATATATATATACACACACGTGTGTGTACGTGTATGAGAGAGGGAGAGAACAAACCTGGCGAAAGTAGGAAGCTTTGTTGTGGATTCCTGGTAAACTGAGAATCTACCAAACAACCAGAGAGATCGAGTATACGTAGTCTCGACTATGGACGGTGAAGATAGAGAAATGCAATCCTCCGTTTCTTTCTTTCTCACACTCGGATTGAATTTACAATAAAAAAAAATTCTCTCATTATGACGAATATATGTCTAAAATCACAAGGTTTACTGTGTAAATAAAAAATTTATATATTAATTGCATATCAGTTAGAATAAAATATTATGTAATTCTTTTAAATAATATATAATAGTTATAATTGATATTAATATATTAATTACATACTAGTTAAAATAGAATATTATGTAATTCTTTTAAACAATATATAATAGTTATAATTGATATATCAAATTTTTATTTCCAACTAAATTATTGGTCTAAAATTAGTCACAATAGAATTATTGTAATTGCACACTTTTTAACTAGACATATTGATAAATGTCGACTTATTTTTATGATTGAATAATTCTGGGGGTTTGGTTTTTACAAAAACATAAAAAAAAAAAAAAAAAAAAAAAAAGATATGACAAACTAATTAAACTCGACTTAATGTTATAATATTAGATTAATTAAATTAAAATGATAAAAATCTCTGCTTAGAAAAATAGAGGAAATCGCACACTGCTCTTGTGGCACCGGTAACGTATTTCTTTATTTTTCATAACGTCAACTCTCATCATTAGCTAGGCGTGCGAAGATTTTTTAACAGAATTAAGTTTAAACCCCGTTTTGCCAACCTCTTTCTACTCTAACCCAGCTCATTTTATAAATAAGAGATCAGCCCAAAACTTTGAATTTGGCCACTTTTATTGGAATTTAGGGTGTGTTTGATTGGGAGTATTTTCCATGGAAAATATCTATTTTTCACTTGATTTGACAACTTAAGGTGTTTGATTGGCTTTTTTTTCTAGGCAATTGAATTCCCACTTTTGGCTCACACACTTACATTTTCCTTGTAAACAAGGAAAATATTTTCTTTGGGGGGGGTAGTTTTTATTTTCCAGGCAATTGCACGGTTTTCGAGACAACATTTTACCCATTTTCTACACTAAAAATGCTATAACTTAAACTATAAAATTCAAAATTTAATAAAAAATTTATATTTAAAATCTACTCATCAAGATCAATTAAACAAGATCCATCATGACTATAAAATTATGTAAAAAAAAATACCCATAATTTTTTCTACATTAAAAATGCCACAATACAACCAATATTTTCCGGGTAGAAAATTAAGGCAATCAAACACACTACACTTCATTTTCCATGCAACTCAATTCTAGGCAATTCAATTACCGGTAACTTATTTTCTTTCCATGCAAATTTCACGCTTGCAATCAAACGCACCCTTAATCTTTTTTTTATATATACTTTTCTTTATTTGGTTTAAAGATATATTTTTAGTGATTTTACTATTACGACCATCCTGTTTATCTACACTTGGTCAATTTTTAAAGTTCAAAATTATTTTACAGCTTACACGGGGAGGAAACAAAAGACCTAAAGTTAATAAATGTATTATAAATACATTGAAACTCCATTGAGTTCAATAATATTGCTACTCTTGATATATATATATACATACTAATTTATCCCTTGTGGCTATTAGAGTGAGCCAGACTTTTGTTTATTAATTTAAGAATCCCACTATTGTATCAAACTATAACTCGTTCATCGTGAAAAAATAGTGGATATCAATTTTGAAAACTTTGAAGGAATACTTTGTTCTTGAAATGATACATTCATAACAAAAAAACTTGAACCAAATGTCAGAATCCTTCTGCAATGAAATGTAGAATTCCCAAAATGATTTAAAATTTGAACCAAACGAGTCCTAAGAATGTGGTGGAGCCATTTACAGCAAGCGATTTTTTATACTCAATGAAAGGTTTGATTTTAACATTCATTACTTGATTTTCACAAATTATTAGCATGTTTCTACATTGATTCATGTTCTCAATTCAAAGTTGTTCTTATCAAGTTCCGTTTGTAGCGAAAATCATACATATCAAGTTTTTATATATTAGGCATTTACCAACACACCAAATCAAATTCGAAACAACTCGAATGTATTTAGATTTTAGAGTTACATTTTTATATATAACATTCGAATTTAAAATTTTCTTAAAGTTATAATATGATTATTATGTCAATTATGCCTTCCAATTAAAAAAAAATTGTGCCTTCCTACAAAAAATTTCCCTCAACTAGAATGTAATATATCTGATTATTACATCAATTATGCCCGATTAATAGGTCAATTACCCCTTCAAATCAATAATTTCAATAGACATAAATATCTGACATATCAAATGTGGTGTATTAGTTAAAAGATTTATATAACATTCAATTATAACCAATGAATGATTAACACATGGATATGTCAATTTTTTATATTGAATTTTTATATATATTTAGAACTACTCTAAAAAAAATTCCCTAAACTAAAATGCAATATGTTTATGATGTTCTCAATTAAAATTCAAAACGCCTTTCCTTGCTTCTATAAAATTCATCCTAAAGTATGTTTATGTATTTATGTCTACTAGTTTCGTACCCGTGCGATGCACGGGTGTTTTATAAAAATCTTAATTTATATGTATTTATGTTAATAAGTTCAAAAATATTGTACAAAATTATTATCTTCATTTAAAGGGGCTAGATTAATTTGAATACTTAAAACCTCTCGTTGAATTTATCCAATTTTTTTAACTACTAATCAATGTGAATATCAAAATTGCAATCACATAATGATCTTCCATTCACTCCTAACAATATTGTTAGTCGGAAAACAATCCTAGAGGGGGGTGAATAGGATTTTAAAAACTTAATGCGGAATTAAAACGTTTTTAAAATGTTTAAGCAAAACAACTTAGTTAAGCAAGAATATCAAGGAAATAATCAATTTTAAGTAATCAATCTCAAGACAAGCAAATAAGCAATCTCAAAATACAAGCAATAATGTAGTAATAAAAAGAAATCTTGAGTTTAGAAAGATTAAACTAATTTGAAGCTCAAGACTTTTTGTTCTCACGGTTCGGTTTCCTAAACCATACGTCTGCGCTAGGTTAGTTTCCCGAGAATTTTCACTATTCAATCTTCTTCGGGTAAAGATCAAACTTCAATAAAAATGTTGTTATGCACACAACACTCACAATGTAGCTATACCCACTACACTTCTCACAAGATATGCTATCTTGCTCTACAAAGAGAAAAACTCTCTTTTAAAATGAATAATAATTTGTTTGTGGTAATACAAACCAATACAATAACTCTCAAGTGTTGACAAAATATGAAAATTAGCTCACACTATAAGTTATCAAGTTTTGATAAAAAAAATATATAGCTCAAAAGATGAAAGATTGGTCAAAATGTGTTCTTGAATTTTTGTATATTTGAATATATGAATAATAGTGTATTAGAATGATTCAAGGTGTGTTAAAACATGTCTAGGATCTCATATATATAGCTTGCAAAAGTATATGGCCGTTGGGGGTGATTAAGAAAGGTTTTAGGTCAAAGGTATACATTTTTAAACTTTCCAATAACTAGTTTTGTTTACTAGAAATTCAAATTATTTGAGTAAATACCATCAATGGCCATTGAACTATTGTCAAATTTTACCAGTAGTCACTGAACTTCATTTTGTTACACTTTGACCATTAAACGTTTAAAATGTACTACCATTGGCCACTCCGTCAAATCCCTCCGTTAAATTTTGGCGGGAACCGGTCATGTGCTTGTCACGTGACCTAATTAAGGGTATTTTCGTCAACCACCTTTTCCATTTTCTTTTTCTTTTTTCCTTTTCTTTTCTTTTCTTTCTTCTTCTTCTTTCCATTTTCTTTTTCTTTTCTTTCTTCTTCTTCTTCCCTTTTCTCATCCTCTTTTTTCTCCGATCTACTTCTTCTTCTCTAATATTCTAATTCTCCTCCTCTTCCGACGACTCCGACTCCTCCGACTCCGACTCCTCTGAATTTCTTTTCCGATTTTCTTCTTTTATTTCTTCTCTTTTCTCCGAATTTTGCCTTCCTCCCGAATTTCTTCCCCTCCGACTCCGACACTTCCGACTCCTCCAAATTTCTTCTCCGATTTTTTTTTTTTATGAATCCACAGACCAAATTATTTCCATGATTAATTCAGATCCTTGTTCAAGATGACAAAAAGATCTCAGTTGACCTTCAGGTTCAATATGTAATTCTTGCCACAAGTGAAAACGAAAGAAAAAAGTGAAAATGCAAAAAAACTTGAAACCCCCACCATTAGCAAGGTTAATGAGAACATTATCCAATGCAAGAAGACTTGCAGCATATATGCAAACCAGACTAGCTCGTCGGCGAGTAGTGACCATATTGACGAGGCTTTGGCCGTCGAATTTGGTGATTTTCAAATTGAAATGAGTCTCGTTGGCGGTGCTGTCTCTGACGGCGGCGTGGCCGGCGTGCTTAGGATAAACTTCCATGTCTAGTTTCGTTTTAATTCTGTTTGCCCTAGTTAGCAATATATTCCGAACTTCGCCTTCCTCCCAAATTTCTTCCGCTTTCTCCTCTTCCTCCTCCTTCTTCTTCTTCTTCCTCTGAATTTTTTCCCCTCCGAAACTTCTCTGAATTTCGCCTTCCTCTATTGTGTGTGTGTGTGTGTAAAATCAAGATGCCCTGAACTTCAATGGGGTGATTCGAAGAAGAAGAAGAAGAAATTTTTAGGTGGAAGAAGAAGAAAAAAGAAAAGAAAAGGAAAAAAGACAAATGCCCTTTTTATTGTATACATTTTCAAAAATTAACGGTGAGATTTAACGGAGTGGCCAATGGTAGTACGTTTTAAAAGTTTAATGGTCAAAGTGTAACAAAATGAAGTTCAGTGACTACTGGTAAAATTTGACAATAGTTCAGTGGTCATTGATGATATTTACTCAAATTATTTTGATAATATCTTTTAATTTGATCGTTGGATCATATTCAATTTTAGTCAAAAGTGCTAAGAGATGTTATCTAACTACTATAAAAATTTTAAAATGATCGAAGTTCGGAAAGGCCTTCATTAGACCATTAGATCAAAGTTGTGCAAAAACTAAGCGAATCTTAAATGTAAAATAAAAATATTTTTCAATTTAGCAATTTAGTTCTAAATATAATTCTAATGATTTGTGAATCTCAAATATATGTTTCTAAAATACTTATTTTTATGAGAGCTTAAAATATGATCATTTAAAATTAATATGAATTTATTTTGAAATTCGGTCTTTGTAAAATGATATTTTTCAAATAAATTCAATTTCAAGCTTGTTTGAATCAATCTTTAAAAGGTGCATGGATACGTTTGAGCTATAAGGATTTGGTTAATAAAGTAACTTTACATAAATCTTAAGCACTCACTTAATTATTAAATTAACAAGTCTTCGAATGCTTTGATTTGTTTCTTCGAGTTGATCTTCATTTGAAACTTTTTTCTATAAGCTTTTCATATAGTCTTTTGATCATTTGTGCTTTATGATTTGCATTGAAAGATTTGATCTTCCATGTCTTATCCAATGATCTAATAGTGAAAGAGTGATCCTTGTCATGTTTTTCTTGAATTTTTCAAGTAAGTAAACTACATACTTATATCAAAAAACATGATAAATTACACATGATTGATTTATTGTTATTATCAAAATAAGATTAAGACCTTAGGTCAATAAATATAATGAAAACTAATGAAATATAACAAAACGCCTAAGAATATATATAACGAAGAAATTAAAAGCAAAGACAAAAGAATTTAATTATAGTATTAACACAAAAGTAGATATGTTTACTTTAACATTACAAGAAATTAAGAACAATGGAATTGCCAAGCTGTTGTATAATGACAATCAAAAGTTAAAAATGAATTACTATAACCAAATAATGTGAACTCTTCATGACACAGTTGATTCTCAATGCAATGCTAGTGCATGCCTTTAATGAAAACAATTTTGTTTAATATTTTTAACTCATAAAATTATTTATTCTACTTGTTCAACAACCTTTACCCTGAAAATACTTACTAAAAATATTTGGAAATATATATATTCAACTATACACATGCTAATAAAACTTAATGTTCTTTCTTCCATTTTATCAAATACTAAGGTGTGTAATATAACAAATTCGTAGTAATAAGGAGAACCTTTGGGGTGAAAAAGAACCAAGGATATGTAGCTATTCAATCTTAGAATTATTCGACAATCTTGAAAAGCATTTTGTACTAATGTCATCTTTTTTATGATTTTAGTTCTTGTAGAGAAATACACTAATTTAAATATAAGAGATTGAATATATATTAACAATAGTGTGTGAAGAGGCAGAGGAAAAATAGCAAAGTAACACAAAGAGATAATATTTTCTAATATTATAATCATGACAACTATGTAGGTTTATTATTTAGTAATATAGTTATATGTTTTTGTTCTCTACCATGGAGAGAAACAATTTACATGTCATAGCAAAAACATGTCTATAAAATTTAAGTTATATTTCCTGGCACATAATAAAATCCTAAAAATAGTAAAATTAGTAATCCATGATAAAAATAAAAAAGAGAAAGGTAGTATTTTCATGCTTACAATTATTTGATGCCTTACATGTGTTCTTGCATAAGTCAATTTACTTATTTGTCTGAGATAAGGATTAATATAGCTTGTAAATTTTAAGTGAGATTGTTACTGTTAGTAAAAACTCTAATATGCCTTTATGATATAAAAAAACACTATAAAATCAAGCATCGTTAAATATGGAAGACATTAACTTGTTAGTATTTTTCATCAAAAGGAAGTGTTATCAAACCAACCATGTATATAATCATATATATTATATATTTGTATGCATGCAACTACAGATAGATTTAAGCAAAAGGCCGTCGTTCGAGCAAACTAGTGAGAATAACTTCTTTGATAATCTATTTTCATAAGTGAAAAGAAGGAGCATGGTGATCAATGACCGAAAGTAATTACATATAATATTTAGCAATATGAACCACAAAGTATCTACATATGCGAAAAAAACATGTTAAAATGTGAATTGCATATTTTGTCAGTTTCTCTGATTTCCTTCCCACTTCAAACCTTTCCCCCCCATTCTATGTATAATATTGATTCACTAACAAAAGCGAAACTTCCTTCATTTCCAATTTGTAGTGTTGAACAACCCAATACGCCTATAGATCGAAGCAGTTATTATGTAAAACAACATAAAAAATAAGAAAACAGGAAGGAAATAAAACAGATCATGTGAAGACATATATGTTAGATGAATCTTAAATGTTCATAACGAAGATCCTCGTTATTTTACGGAAATGATTATTTATACTATAAGGTTAGAATCTTATAAACAATGTGGATATATCTTTAGTGAAATGCTTGGTGGAGATCATTTACGAAGTATAAAAATATAAATGCCAGAATTTTTTGTCATAGGAAAAGAAAATAGTTTGAAATTCTATATAAAGGAACCAAAATTTGTTTCATTAAATTAGAAATAATCTATAAAATTGACTGATCCTTGAGTGTTTGGTCATTCAAATGTGGTTACTCTTGAACTCTAATTGATGTCAGATAGAAAGCTTTTACACCTCAAATCATACAGAAAATAACAATATTTAAAATATATATATATTGAGAACTAAGAATTAAAGTTACACAAACAGGGGGAAAAAGGAACAAATGCAACAGAAGCGTAGGTGTTTAATGGGTTATTTGTTTGCGCCATTTAAATCTGAAAACTTAATTTTTTCCACTTAAAATTGAAAATTTTCATCAAAAGTTTTAAGTGGTAAATTCACCACTTAAAACTGAAAACTTAATTTTAGAGAGTGTAAAAGATTCTTAGTACCGAGAATCATGAGATTCAAATAAACTAATAAGTGTAAAATTGTCATACTAAAAAAAGTTCAATTTTCAAATGCATTATTTTCAAACAAACAACATTTTTTCAGAACTAAACAAACAGTTTTTTCAGTTTCAGTTTACAGTATTCAGTTCAGTTTTATCAAACACCACCTAAGTCATGGCTTCTTTTCTAAATATTCAGAAAACCCAACAAAGCAAGATAGCAAGGCAATGGAATCAAAAGTTTTCTCAACATCCAACCATATTTAATTCAGCGTAAAATACACACAATAAAACTTACATGTATCGGTTTCTAATGCCCTTAAATTGACAACTTGATAATTATTTCGGGAACATCAAACGATGAATTTGGAGTTGAAAAGAAAGTATTCTCTAGATTGCAAAGGGGTCATATATTTTGCCATTCTATGAATTATAGAACCTGGGAGGAAAAAATAATGCAGTAAACTTTAAGTATTCCATTTATTTAAAAAATAGAGGTGAAAACAGAGTACCTCACATGCAACCATAAATATTACAGAAAAGGTTTATTTGTTATTAAAAAATTGAGGAGAATTCGTACCGATCAAAATGAAGAAATCATGACAGGATTTTGATAACTATAGATTCCACAAAACAGAATATGTATAATGTAAATAAAACGTACCGATGGGTGAGAAGAAGAACGGAGAGGCTGTCGGTACGTGACTACGCATCTAAAATAAAACCCTAGAAAGTAAAAAATGCATAGGAAGACACCATTAATTTTAAAAAGTAAAAGATCAAATAAAAGGGCTCGAGTGCATGTGTAAAATCAGAAATTACCTAGTTATTATATGCAGGGGGAGAATGGAGAAAATACCCAACTAGAAAACTCCAAAAGAAGTGTTAAACAACGGATTGAGAATAAAAGTGACGATCAAAGAGGATGGTTGCGATTAGATAAATAAAACAATTGATTTAATTGTTAATGACGATACACGTGGATACACGTGGCAAAAGGCAGATCAAAACACTTGTCGCAAAAAAAAGCAAACGCTTCCGTTATAATAATATACTATATTGTAAATAGATTCGTAGATGTGCAAATTTGAATAAAGGAAATTCAAACTTTAAAATCGGTGTAAGATTTAAGAAAAGCTAAAAATATGTGTTTGTTAAATTGGTTTGTTTGGTTGTATAAATTATTTTATTTATAACTGTTTCATTGAAATTAATAAATTGTAAATTATTTTATTTTAACAAAAAAAAATTGTGACGTGATTTTTTTCGCACGAACTTCTATAATAGTTATAAATTATATAATTTCAGTTATATCTTTACGTTTTCTTATTTAATGTATTAGGTATTAACTTAAATTTATAACTTTATACACTAATTTATTTTTGTAACCAAACACTCAAATTAGATAATTTAAAAATTAAGGAATGTTAATTTTTTTTTTCATAAATTGGAAGATAACTAAACGGGTTTGAAATTTGAAAATAGTGCAAGATTTTAGGAAAAAAACTATAAATTAGGGGATAATGTTTAATCAAGTCAAAATAAGTCAAATGAAGGGTACCAATGGAAAAGTGGAAAGACATAATTAAAACAATTAAAAATAAAATTACATATACAAATAATAATTATCCTTTAAAATGGGTTGATTTATATTTTCTGAAAACAATTGGGTTAGAGTTGAAAGATCCATTATTTGTGCTTGGTGGGCCGACTGTGTCTTATTTAAGGCGATGTTATTTACATCCCTTATATCTGTCACAAATATTCTTAAAGGTAAATTTCTAATCACTAACACCTTCCTAAGATTCGCCTAATGAGAGGTGAGTGCAGATGCATATACTCGCTCCACTTGGGGATAGTTTATTTGTAATAACTCACTTAACATCAGGCAATGAATTATTCGAGTGTTTTTCAAATAAGGCTAGCCTAATGAGAGGTGATGGCACTTCCATAAACTCGGCTTACATGAGGAGAATGTGTTGCTAAGTACTCACTTAACATTAGGCAATGGAAGGGGGTGTTTGTGACAAATAAAGTGGCATTAAAATGTGTTTTTAATTAAATTTTAGAAGGTGTGTTTGTGACAAATTTAAGGGGTGTAAATAACACCACTCCTTATTTATATCTCAAATTTGTTTAATTTTTATTTTTTTTGATGGGGCAATGGTTTTGAATTCTAAAATATTATCAAATAAAAATTGTGTAGTTAAAATTATAAGATATGTTATACTTACTTACAAATCTTATCACATATTCTTATCGGGTGTATTACATGAGTTGTACTTTCACAAAATACAACAAGTAACCCCTTTAATACACCCGATAAGAATAAGTGTTAAAATTTATAAGTAAAAAAAAGCATTTTTATTTTTTTAAAAGTATTAATATCTTTAGCACAAGTTACAAAACAATCCAACTCTTTACCATTATTTTATTGATGGTGCAAGTTTTATGTATGATCCACTCTTTCATATTAGTGGTGATATGTTTTGGCATTTTTTTTCCTGTTTTATTTATTTTAATGTCTATTTCTTCCAAACAAATTGAGAGTACAAATGTATGCAACAAGAATTGAAGCGCAATGGTACAATATCTTGTATTAAATGAAATTTCGGTGTCAGTATATTACATTAAAATGTAATTAATCCAAATTAAAATTAACTTTGCAACAAGAATTGAAAGGCAACAATTAAATCTTTTGAAGGCCAGGTGTTGTTACTTCCTAAAAATCTTTGCAAGACGTATACATAAATTTATTGTGTATTTTTCAGTGTCTTGTTGTATAAAAATGCAAAGATATGACTAGGTATAAAACTTTTTATACACTCAATAACCTAGGGCTATCTATTCATACATTGAACTCATTGTTACAATTGTATCGCATTTTGGTAAAGATTCAAGTTCTTCCAAAAGTAAATCTACTTTTTACTTTTTACTTTATCTATGCTTTTATATAAAGCAAGTAAACATTATAATTATTTTATACTATTATGATACTTTGATTTAATTATACTTACACCATGATTCGAATTCTCAATCCTCACTACTAAAAATATTATAATCGTGCCCAATCACTAAGTCACTTATCACTTTATTATTTAATTTCACACATACGTGTGCCCTTCAAAATATTTAAATTAGAGTTACTCGTTCATAATGGTTGAGACATAAGGAATGATTGAATTAAACGAATATTCAAGACCACTTTAAGGGTGCGTATACCTTTTTTTTATCACTGTAAAAACTAACTCTACTTAGGTTATTCACTGTGGGGTGAGTATAAATTAAGCTAAAGTACTAAATTAGTTGGGTCACTTTCACTATAGATAAAAGGGTAAAATTAAAGAGTGAAAGGTGAAATATACATATGCCCGTCCGGTGGACAGACGGGTGAATAATGCCCACCTGTGGAGCCTCTCCCCCAACGGCTAAATTCCATTCTTCCTCAATTTAAACCCCCCATTTTCATCTTTTCATCTTTCAAAACCTCGGCTCTCACCATTTTCATCCATCTACATTTCATCCCCCCCCCCCTCCCTTTTTTCTATATCATATCTCTAAAGTTTTTTCATCATGCACCCATTATTATGGAGTGTATTAACTGATTTTGGCAAGAGATTATGTCAATGCAAAAAAATTGCCCCAACAACGAATTATTAAAGAAATTTGACCCGCCTGAATGAAGGGACGAGCCCGCCTAAAGGAAGCGCAAGCAAATGTGCCCCACCGACATAAGAGCGAGCAAATTTGATCCGTCTGAATATAATTTAACCAATTGTTAAATTTAGTCAAGCCTTACAGTGTGGTATAGTTTTATGACTAATTTGACCTTCTAATTGCTAAAGACGGGTTTATACCATATCCATAGTGGATAGCCTTCAAAGGTAGATTGGGCTCTTCAGAGTGATGAAAATCACTGTAAAGGAGAAATGAAACAAATTAAGCCATTCATTTGAAAAATGACAACTCAAATTTTGACTTTATCTTTTGTTTAAACAAGTCATCGTCAAAAGTAAAAACTAATTGGTAAATCATGTCACCTATTTTTCTAACCAATGGTCCAGATTATTACTTTTTTTCTAGTCAGGTAATAAAGTTCTTTTCAAAAATAAAATAAAAATATCTGCTCTGTTTGCAACACAGCATTCCAAGAGGACTAATTATAAAAAAACAAAGCAACAAGCAGTGGGTTATCATCCTTTTATTAAGAGCAAACTGTGCCATATTTACATTCTAAAAACACCAAATTCCGTACTTTCAGGAGGACGGTTCATGGCAGCAGAGATGGAGAGGCCTAATATTTTGCGGGTGTCAGCTGGATCAATTATGCCGTCATCCCACAGTCTTGCTGTGGAGTAATATGCACTACTTTCTTTATCATACGCGTCCACCACTTTGGCCTTGAATTCTTCTTCCTCCTCCTTCGTCCACTGCAAAGCGCATCCATGTGAGCATTAGACTCAAATCATGAGGCAAATCTTTCAATATATGATAAACACGGGATTTTTTTTTACCTGGATTCCCTCTTTTTTCTTGTTGCTCCTTTCTATTTGAGTCAAAACACCAGCAGCCTCAATAATTCACAAAAACCAAGTTGGTTAGCATTGTCAGACAAACCACATAAAAGGCTAACAATGTATCAGGTTTTCCCTTTCCCTAAATGGAGAAGTAATTGGTGAAACACATGGTTAAAATGTCATGATCTAGTATTATAAGGTATTTTCATAATTCCAACGGTACCATACCTAGCTGATATAGATGATAGACCCAAATAGACTAATGCATATATTTTATGTACAAGAAAGAGTGCCTGAACAACGAGCATAATAAATTTGGTTGGTTGAAAATTAGGTAAATCAAATCAAGAGGTCAAGTCATTAGCTGAAAAAGAAAATGTCCTTTTAAAAACTGAGTATGAAAAGGGTTACAACTTGAGGCAAATAGAAAATATGTATTAGAATCTTACTAGCTCACGCATTATCAAGGCAAAGCCCAAATATACAACCCCCCCACACCAAAAAAAACACACACACCACACCACACCATACCCAAAACAAAAGAAAAAAGAAGAAACATTACTATTCTCATTGACATGTTTGCTTGTGTAGAAGATTTTATAAGGTAAAGAGGCTACCTGTGCACCCCCCATCACAGATATTCTGGCATTTGGCCAAAAGAACATGAAGTTTGGACTGTATGCACGGCCGCACATTGCATAGTTTCCAGCACCAAAACTTCCACCAACGACAATGGTGACTTTGGGAACCTAGCCACATGGTTTAAAAAAAGAAAAAGAAGGGCATGATTATCAACCGAAAGTTTTCTTTTAAGTATTTTTATTAATATTTCGGAAGCATTCATAAATGCCAGGAACATATAACTCTTTGCCCAAACATAAATTATAATATGCCTTATTATATGTCTGCACCTCATAATTACTTGATGAGAAACATGACACTAAATAATAAAATAAAATGATACTAAGATAATAATGTTGAAAACAAGAAAGCCATGGTATACAAATGAACACATACAGAAAGATCAAGAAACAGAAGTAACTAACCTTTGCACAAGAAACAGCCATCACCATTTTCGCTCCAGCTTTTGCTATACCATTTGCCTCAGATTTTGAACCAACCTACATATGAATGAATATGCTTTTCATACTTAGTTTAGTACATACATTTGTATAAACTTTAATCTTTTAAATGTTAAGGAAAAAAAGGTTCAATTTCCTCAAAGAGGAATAACAGGAAGAAAAAAGAAGTTCATACAAAACAAGCTCATTGCATCTGAAAGATAACCCTACTTAGATGATACAGAAAAGAAGATCATACTTCTGAAAGAAACAAAGGAAGAAAACAAATCTTGGACTGGTTTCCATCCAACAAGGCACATTGTCCAAAGCCAAACCAAAGAACCCACAATTACTTAGGTTTGTCTTTGAATACCAAAGGCCACTAAGTTTCTGAATATTGGGGGAATAAATGAAAAACTCAAATCTTTTAACGGTTTCTAGGAGACCATACAATATAAAACTTTTGAAGACAAGAAAAAAGATTATTCATCTCTTCATTTATGCAATTCCTCAAATCAGTGGTTTGGTGTTCCATCATATTCAAAAAGGATAACAGGAGGAAATAAAAAAGGTTGAGATACACACCATGAATCCTGTGATGTTTTGAAGAAAGACCAAAGGAATGTTACGCTGAGTACACAATTCAATGAAATGGGCCCCCTTTTGAGCAGATTCGTTGAATAATATCCCATTGTTTCCAATTATTCCCACAGGCTGTCCAAAAATTCTAGCAAAGCCTGTTACAAGGGTCTGCACAAATGCAACAGCAATTACAAAATTATAGATATTATATAAATATATATACACATTATAAATAGTATAAAGATGAAACAATTTAGATTGCAAATTATTAAATTCCCTCACAGTGCCATACAATTTCTTGAATTCATCAAATTCACTTGCATCAACAACACGAGCAATAACTGATCGGATATCAAAAGGCTGCTTCAAGTCTGTTGGTGCAATGGAACGAAGCTCCTCTGCATCGTACAATGGCTCTTTGTAGTCGCTAATGATCTTTTGTAATCCGCTCATCATCCCTCGACTCCCCGCCATGTGCAGGTTCTTAACAATATTCCGTCCAATAGCAAGTGCATGCAGTTCATCTATAGCAAACACATAAAAGCTTATATATCATCAGCATGATGAGAAGCAGGACTTATCAAACTAAAGGACAATACTTGCCAAATGATCTAGCAAATTCTGAAAAAGGAAATTTCTCAGCATGATATAGGGTGAGGGTATGTCTGGTGGCAAGCATGGAAATAGGGTAGAAAATGTTTAAATTCTAGGCAATTTTTTCCCCTAGGCAATTGAATTTCATGATAAAACATTTGAAAGTGTTTTATTGTATTTATTTTCTCGGTGAAAAATATATTTTTTTCCCCTGCAACAATGACAAAAAAAATAAAATCAACTTTTGGAGTTTGATCGCCTACTTTTTACCTAGAATTGAAATTTTTTGTCTGTGCTCCTTCCACCTTACCTAAAATTCATTTTCCTGGGGGGAGGCTAAGAGTTCAAGTTCCTAGTATTATGCATCATGTACTTGTACTATGGAATTAGAATTTCCTAGAAAATTAGGGATCAAAACACTAGCAAAAGATGGAAAAGTACATATGCTAATTAAACACACCCTAAGAAGATAATTATAAAGTTAGAAATGGACTTCGAAGACGCAAGACACAGATAAATAAACAGACTACCTTGGACAAAATAGTCTGAAACACCAGATGTCTTGCAATGCACAGTTGCACCCCCCAAGTCTTCTGCAGAAACTTCTTCGCCAGTAGCAGCCTACCAAAGCGTCTCCTTTTAGATATCAATTATGGTGTTTTAATAATTGTGCATATGCATACACTCATATATAAATTTATAGATAGATGATATAAACATGATCATTGGAACACCCATACGTTATGGAACAAGGTATTTTTGGAACGCCAGCAGTTACCTTCACGAGTGGAGGTCCAGCAAGGAATATTGTACCATTTCCTTTAACCATTACACTTTCATCGGCCATAGCAGGTATATAAGCACCACCAGCAGTGCAAGAACCCAATACTAGTGCAATTTGAGGAATATCCTTCGAAGACATTAGGGCTTGATTGTAGAAAATTCTTCCAAAATTTTCCTTGTCAGGAAAAACCTCAGCCTGCTTTGGAAGGAAAGCACCTCCACTATCAACAAGGTATATACATGGAAGGTTGCACTGAGCTGCAATCTCCTGTGCCCTAAGGTGCTTCTTAATGGTAATGGGGTAGTAACTACCTCCCTTAACGGTGGGATCATTTGCCACAAACATACAAAGCTTTCCATGAACTGGTCCTATTCCGGTCACTATCCCACCAGATGGCAAGGGTTCTTCATATAAGTCATGGCCTGCAAGCTAAATTCACAAAACATAAAATTACGTGAAACATCACAAGTCCAAGGAAATATCAGATAGAAAAACAATTGGAGAACAGAAATCTACTACAATAAGTTCCATCCGCTGTCCCTAAAAATGCAATAATAACATTTCTCTAACAGATATACCCTTTAACCATTATGATTTTTCTAAAAATGTGAACTAATTACATTCATAAAAGTTCAAAAAGAAATAGATAACATGAACTAGTTGAAAAACGTAATTAGGGTTTTGGCATACTCAATATGAGAGCCAAAGCCGTATATTTATATAGACAAATTAGGGTTACAATGAATAACCAAACATAAATAAAAAGACATAAAATCTAGAGAATCCCTTATATTATGGAATGTAAAAAAGTTACCTAATATAACTTAATACCCAAAATAATAAAAATAATTATGATTTCCAACACTCCCCCCAAATTGAAGGAGGTGTTAAACCGAAATCAATTTGCCTATTCATAATGTGTCGCTCCTTTGCTGGAAAATACTCTCCCTTTAATATTCAAATAAGTTGCTCATTCTGTGCTTGAACCGTGCATGCCCAAAAAGTACCTCAATTCTGTAAAATAAAGGCAACATGTGCTAAAAGTGGGAACAACATCCACAGCAACATGTGCAAAGGCAGAACATCCACCCAAAATAAGGCTGATAACTAGACCGGGCAGGCCAATATGGCCAACAATACGCTGCCAGAAAAATACTCAGCAACACGAAAGGAACCTTAGCTCACAATAAGGAAACTAAGGAAATACCTCAAAGAGGTCAGAAGAAGAAGAAAAGAGGCATAGGGACAGAGCATGACAAGCCACCAGATAGAAGCTAAAGACTAACATAAAAAAAGAAAGGGGGCATCGGAATCGAAGTTTGGGTAGAGTCTGCTGGATGATGCTGTAAGAAATTTAAAGGAGACAAAGGAAAAACTCTTTGACTAAACAGGCAGCAAAAGGCCGTCCACCGATAAAAGTGGAACCCAAAAACCCTAGTGAGAATCGAATTCCTCTAATACCAAGTTGAAAACCGTAATTAGGGTTTTGGCATACTCAATATGAGAGCTAGAGCCATATATTTATATAGATAAATTAGGGTTACAATAAACTGCAATATGAGAAAAATTTAATCATTGCATCTTGAAGGATAATCAACTGCCGTCTAAAATTTTTTTCCATAAATCAACACATACGAAAATTAGTGAATTTTTCTAAGGAAAAATAAATAATGGATTACCTGGGAAAGCTCAAGGAATGAAGAAGCAGGGTCAAGGAGTCGATCAATTCTCTCCCTGGGAAGAAGCTTATTTCTACTTGTGTTCCTGTTTACAGCTTTTGATCCTCCTCCAGCCAGAACCTTTTGCAAAAAAAACACATGTTGTTAGACATATAAGCAAACAGATACGCATTTGAATGTGTGTATTGTGTGCGTAGGAGAGAGGGATAGAGACCTTGTTGATGTGAGACTGGAGCTGGGAGATAAGACCTTCCATGATTTTGGAGTTACGAGAAAGTGATTCCGAGTTACAGTCAACACCGTTGGGAAGGACTCCCAAAGAGAAGTCTCGTTTTCCAAGGAAAAATGATGACATGGTGATTGGGCTGCTCCGCCATGAAATGGAACTTGAGGAACCAGATGATGCAGCTCTTCTCAATAGAATCCCTAACATTCTCTCTCACCAGTGGATTGCACCCGCTGCAGACTATCTCCTTTCTTTATCTTGTTTGGTAGCTAGACTACACTATATGTGTGTTCCTCCGCTGGTAGATAAAATGGATGTCGGAGCATGTTATATTATTAAAAAGACAATCATGAAAAGAAAAAAATAAAAAGCCAAGGCAGCAGATTTAACAAAATTCTTCTCTACCAAGCACTAGTGCATCACATATTTGCATAAATTACACAATCATAGAATCTAATCCCTTATACTAGAAAAATGATTATATGATAAAAGTATACGCTTAAAAAATAAAACTTCTTCACCCAACCACCACAACACTCAAAAGTTAAAACACTTACGCAGTTACGCTCCATTTGATGGCAACACGGAAAATGATTAAAAAAAAAACCTAAGAGTTAATCTCACCACATGCCTCCACTTAGTTTCCAACTTCTCACACAAATCAATTGTTTTTCCAACCATCTTTCATGTTGCTATCAAACGGAGCCTTAAAGAAAGAAAATTTTCTTTCCACTGTTTTCGAAGATACAAGGCCATAATCAGCATTCATAGGTTTTATATCAGTGTCCATCATAAATCCCATTAAAAAACTCACAACATAAATCATATTAAAAAACTCACAAATTAAAGGGTCAAGAGAAAAAATTCCGCTGCTTTTCTAAACAACTCAAGAAACTGATCCTTCTGGGTTCCTAAATTTAATTTTAGATGACATGAATTTCTGTTGCATCAGTTGGCTTAAGACACATTTTCTAGTTATTCCAACTATCCATGAGAAAGAAACTTTCAGAGGGTGTACTAGTAGCACTGCTAGCAGACTTCAGTATTTAACATACAAATGTGCATATATCCTAGACTCCTAGTAAAGCAACTGTGTGTTAATATCCCTGCAGACCATGCCCCAAGGCTAGTTGCCAAATCATGAATCATATCACCAATCGAAAATGAGTAAATCATTAATCCTAAAGTGAATTCCAACGGAAGACTCCCTACAAAATAAAAAAAGATAAATAATGAATAAATATGTTGCTATAAACCCGTAGATAGATGCAAAGGAAGAGTGCCTACAGCTCGTATACCACCCCCGAATCTTCAAAAAAAATTCATCTAAGGCCTTGGGCTCATATTGAAATACTAGTGGTAACTGGTAACCCATGTCAAAGGCATTATGGTCCTATTTTACCCCTTATACATCTTTCATCTAAGTCCTGCCTCTTATAAATTCATCTCAACCCTTAAAAAAACATATGTCGTCTCAGTCATCCATTCTTTATCCTTGTACACTTTTAGGATTCAATTCTACCTTATTATATTTATTTATACCATCCCCGAACACATGGTAGACTTGAACATGAACCCTCCAGGTTGAGGTGGATGATTAAACTTGACGAATTGAATATACTACTGTAGAAAGTGGGACCTATACACCCTAAGTTGTGCTCTAGAGGCCTAGCCATTGAGAAGAAAAGGATTTAAAACAATCAAAGAAACAAAAATGGCACCTAAACACGAACTAACCCATTTCCCAATATTCTATTGGAGACCAAGTACTGAGGCATGTATCTCATAATTTTGCACTCTCAGTGGGTCATATGATTATCAACTAAATGCATACAATAACGGAGAAAATAAATACGATTCACGTAATACAAAATGAGATTGAATCCAACCCCTAAAACCTAATGGACAAAAGACTGAGCAGTAATTAGCACGGTAGGAAACAAAAGGGAGTGAGACAGCGAGAGAGGCTAATATGCAACAAACTTAAGTATCCCAAATCACTAAACTAAAACCAGTTTTCATTCATTCTGGATAACCAAAAGGTAAACACGATAGACAGAAAAGGTGCCGAACAGATTAAAAAAATATTATACAACAAAAGCGAAATCCTGAATCCTACAATTGGATGAATGCCGAAATTTTCCAAAAAATGTAGATAAGAAAAGTTGCACTGAAAAAGAATATCCAAATTCACCTGTGTTTAGCTCGTTGTTTTCAGCATCGGTAACTGAGATTTTCGCGTTGTTGAGAGGGGAGGTATGAATCTCTTGATTCTCTTTGGTACGTCGATCGGATGAGAACACCTTGACGGAAGAGGGGAAGGGGGCAAAAATTAAAAATATTATCTTTGTAATTCATCTGCGAGGTTACACGTATGGTAATTTTTGAAGCGTATCTTCCTTTGACGCTGATGGGCACCCAGCAAAACTCACTTTTAAAAATCTTATCAAAAAAAAAATTCTTTCAATTGTTATTTTTATCCCATTTGTTTTAATTTAATATAAAAATTAATTAATTTTTATATAAATTAATTAAAAAATTTATTTAACTATCTCACATTTAATATATTTTAAATATTTTTAACCGCATTATTTTTTTTTCTAAAACTTCATCATCTTTACCATTTTCAAATGAGTTTAGCAACAAAGTTCGGTTGCATCAAAATAGTCAAGAAAAAACTCTATTATTAATCTAAGAAAACCTCAACTATTAATGCAAGAGTCTAAATTTGAGAATAATGATAGAAAAATGAGAAATTTTGAAATAATAAAAGGAAAACAAGCAAAAAAGAATTAATGAAAGAGAGGCATACATATTTTTATTTTGTTTCATTATTTATATTATTTCCATAACATACACATCAAATATATAAACAAAAAACACAATTTTATGTTTAATGTATGAAAAAGGTTTACTCGATTCCCCGTAATCAAGTTGCAAGTTTGTATACTAAACTTTTCTCAACCGAGTATGAAATTCCATAAAATGTCAAATTAATATGTTCTCGGAACCTTCATTCAGTTGAGAGGAACCGAGTGTGATTAGTATCACTCAGCTGCTCACAGCCGAGCATGATATAACAGCACTCAGCTGCTCTTAACCCAATGAAAGTCCCGATGGCATATCAATTTGACATTTTATGAAATTTCATACTCAGTTTAGAGTATCTGAGTATACAAGCTTGCAACTCAGTTAGGGGGAACCGAGTAAACTTTCTTCGTGCTTTAAACATAAAATTGTGTTTTTTGTTTATATATTTGATATGTATGTTATGAAAATAATATAAAACAATAAAATGAGACATGAGTAAACCTCCCACTGCTCTCTTTCATTAACGCTTGAAAGATAGAGGTGTGTGAGAGATTGAGACTTGTCTTTTGCCTTCAACCAAGCAGATTCAAAAATGGAGACCTTTGTTTAGGGTTAGTTTGGGATCATTTGTTTTATGTTACTATGTACTTAATGATGTTGGTACAGTTTATGGACGGATAGGGATTAGATCTGTCTCTCGTAGTCTCTTTCAACTTACAGTCCGTTTGGATTGAGGGAATGGGAAGAAAAGGAAAGGAAAAGATGAGGGATTACATTTCACTTGTTTGGATAGATTTATAAGAAGGAGTGGAGAGGAAACGGAGGGATTGGGAGGGAATGCCAATCCCATCTATTTCTTTATTTTGTTTCCTTCCAATATTAGGAGGATTGGGAGGGAAAGGAAAAGATTTTAATGATTTTTTCAAGTTATTCCAAATTTAACCCTAATTTGTTAATAATATATTAAATCACATTCATTTCATTTCTTTTCTTCTTTCTATCCAAACAAAATTTATTTCTATTCCATTATTTTCCATCTTTAGCTATCCAAACAATAATAAAATTAAACTCATTTCTTTCCATTATATTACATTCCTTCCCCTCCTAATTAACTATTTCCTTTCCCTCACTCCCCTTCAATCCAAACGGACCGTTAGGTTCAATAAATTATGATTATCCAACGGTCAGGTCGGGTTTAAAATAATCCTTCGTGTAGCGTATATAAAAACTATAATCCTTTTTTTTTTTAACATAAATGGCAATGGATAAAATCTTTGCTTGATAAAAACAGGTTCAAAAATTAAAAATAATAGTAATTTTTATAAAGCATTGACAAAACATACCAACTTTATGGTAAGATATTTTCAATACGCTCTTTTGATTTGAGTAAACAACTAAAATGACTATTAAAATTTTCGATTCAATATCATTTTAGTCATTTAATTTTTAAGCAAATATCACTTTGATCATTTCGTCTAATTTAACTGTTAAATTGGACGAAACAAAGTGATATGTCACATTTAAGAGTATTTTCATCATATTTCTCCATCATCATCATCTTCCTCCTCCTTCCGACAAACCGAGTGCTGGCAACAAGAGGAGTTTTAAAACATGGTACATAAGATTCTACCAGAAAACATGGCACAATTGAACCTCTAACCAAAATCATTTTCCAACTTTATTGTTTAATAAAAAAAGATGGAAAGTCCATCTAAACAATGAATTAGAAACAAAGCATGTACCAAAAAAAATTCGAAAACCAGAGCAACAACTTAAGGAACTAATAAGGGATCAAACCTTAACTAAATTAGAACCAAATTAGGTGTTCGCGAACTTAGAGAAGAGCGATGGACGGTAATGGTGGACTAGCTAGGTGAAGAAACGGAAGAAACGGAACTTAGAGAAGAGTGTTATAGTGTTAATCATGGGCTCTATTTTGGTATCGAAAGAAACGGAAGAATAGTATTGGTTTTGGGGTAACAACAAAGGTAATATGACAAAAATATCTTTAAATGAGATCTTTGAGTATGGTTTTATTTTGTTCAATTTAATAATTAAAATTGTTAAAGTATTATTCACTTAAAAGTGAAATAATTAAAATAGTTCAATTTGACAGGAAACATAACACTCGATCAAAAAAGTTTACTAAAGCATCTGTTTTTTGTTTTCCCAAAAATTCGGTGGGTGATCAGACAAAGGATTAGGGCCTGGCCGGGCCGGGCCGCACCACGGCCCATTCGATGACGAGAACTAACCAGATGTTTGTATTTCTCAACGCCTGTCTGAATGAAGCTAAACAAGTTCACGAAAATGAAGTCATTTCTTCTGCAATCTCCCTTGCCACTCCCTCCTCCTCCAACGAGGTTTTCCCAAATGCCTACCTTTGCCACCAGTCCTCAATATTTTCCCTTCGTCTTCGCCGCCTCCGCCTCCGCCTCTCAACAGCCAAAAACATCAACCGCTAAACGGTCTTCAAAACCCACTAAAACCCTCTTTCCGACCCCATCCTCCACCACCACCACGACGGCTAATGTTACTACACCCTCTCTCCCACTCAAGAAGGTCTATTTTTCTTTTCTACTTGCCAAACTCTGTTCTAAATTAGATAGAATGGTCAAAATTAGAGACAACTCTATGTTCTGAGTTTTTTTTTTCCATTTACAAGTGACAATTTATACTTAAAGGACCTAATCTGTGTGGGTGGGTTTATAATATAGGTGCTGGTTCCGATAGGATTTGGAACGGAGGAAATGGAAGCTGTTATCTTGGTTGATGTTCTTCGCCGAGCCGGTGCCCACGTGATCGTGGCGTCGGTGGAGCCACAGCTGGAGGTTGAAGCTTCTAGCGGTACTAAGCTGATTGCTGATGTACCCATCTCCGATTGTTCCGACGAATTTTTTGACCTTGTTGCTCTTCCGGTTAGTTCTTACAATCAATTATCACTTGCCCCCTAAATATTTGTTCTCTCTTTGTAATATTGTTTTTTGTTACGTATAAGGTATATATATAGATATAGATATGTCGTTCTAGTGAAAATTGTTCTTGTAATTTTGGTACCTGAAACTCATACATGTACTTGTTATACCAACGAAACCAAAGCTTACTTATTGAAATGGCAGGGAATTGAGTTATATGAATTGTGGATTCTTTCTACCCTAAAGAAACTCTTGGTGTGCGTTCCTACCCAAAGTGGGACAATTCTTGTGGTTCGTTCCTAGCCGAAAGGGATACAGTTTCATCATAGCTTGTGCCTGTGGCTAAGCTTCTTGTAAAACAGCTTAACAAACAAATTTTGAAACTACTTTATAACAAAACGACCAACAATAAGATTGATTGACTAATGCGAATTTGTCTTTTAAATTGAGGGCACTTATTCACACATTTGTACTCGACATATTATCAGTTTTAGCTTCACCTTTTGGAGGTGCCACCACATGTCTCTCTTGATTTTTAAAACTTACTACGGACTCTCTCTCCCCTTTTGCCTATCTTGTTGGTACTAGTTAACTGTTCTTGGTGTGCATTTTCTTAATTTTCTGTTCAATGGCTTACGTTGATTCACTTTTTTAAGGGAGGAATGCCTGGGTCTGCGCGTCTGAGAGATTGTAAAATTCTCCAACAAATTACAAGCAAACAAGCCGAGGAGGAAAGATTATACGGGGCTATTTCTGCTGCTCCAGCAGTCACACTTTTGCCATGGGGCCTTCTCAAGAGGAAACACGTATGTTGCATTTGTTTGTATGTATACACTACAGGTAACCCGTGCCAATGGCACTATGAGTCTAATTTACCCCTTAAAAAGACATATTTCAGGTACACCCCCAGATCTTTTATCTGTATACGTTCATCTCAAACCATACAATGGCATCTCTCATCTCAGCCCTTGAATCTTTTATCCCTCATACATTTTTAGGATTCCAAAAACCATTCTCCCGTATTACACACCCACAAATATATGTTCTTTATATGCTACGTAGTTGGTTTGCTAATTGGGATGTAGTTTGTCCTGCTAGGTGACTTGTCACCCGGCCTTTATAGACAAGCTTCCAACCTTTTGGGCTGTGAAAACAAATCTTGAAGTTTCCAAAGAGCTGACAACTAGCCGTGGCCCTGGCACTGCTTTTGAGTTTTCTATATCATTGGTGAACCAGCTGTTTGGGGAGGTTGTTGCAAAGGAGGTTGCGGAATTATTGGTAAGACAAGCAATTACGCAATGTTCCAAAAGTACATATTGTATATTTGAATGTATTTATCTTTTTATAACTTCTCATTGACTATTCTAATTTTTGTTCAAAGAAAGCATTTAAAGGAATAACAATATGTTGCTGGCTATAGATGTTAGCTTGGAGCACAATAGGGTGAAAATCAAAAGAATAGGACAATCAGTAATTGAAGTGTACTGATTCCATGCTACATTTTGTGCAGAGAACATTTTCTATTTCAAATTTCACAATAAATCAAATTAATTAGTTTGAAAAATGAATCTTTCCAGTATTATGTGGTAGTACTAAAAGGCCTATCCCTTGTTCTTTATTAATTAGCTTATGAAGGCTGGTGATGACAATCCTAGAAAAGAAGAATTCAATGAAGTTGAGTGGTCTTTTGATCGTATCCCTCATGTAAGCGTCCCCCCCCTCTTTTCCCTCTCTTCTATAAATCCTTAATATCTGTCAAATCTACAAATGATATCCCTGATATATTCCCTATCCATACTCATAATTAGCAGGTTCTTATTCCTGTTGCAAATGGTTCTGAAGGGATTGAGGTGGTCACAATTGTAGATATTCTACGGCGGGCGAAGGTGCATGTTGTGGTTGCTTCAATTGAAAGGTCTCTGAAGATTCTGGCATCCCGAGGCACAAAAATTGTTGCAGACAAGTTAATAAGTCAAGCTACCGAGTCCATATACGATCTGATTATCCTACCGGTGAGAGAAAGAAATTGATTTACATATAAAGCATAGTACATTTACCTTATTAGTGTTATTATTAGGATTAGATATTCTTATAATATTTTGACTTCCATTTGCACACATTATGGCCCCAGTGAAACAAAATGAATTACGCATAAAGAAGTGCAAAATTTGGACAGATTTTAGAGCTTTAAAGTTGTTATGAAACCTGTTTAGAGAAAAAAAAGAAAAAAATAAGAAGTTATGAACCAAGCTTGCACAACCCACATCAGAGACTTCTTATATAACCTCATATTGGTCCCAAATTTTTTCAGGGAGGGAATGCTGGAGCAGAGCGGCTGCACAAATCCAGGGCTGTAAAGAGGTTACTTAAAGAACAAGAATCGGCTGGAAGAAAATACGGCGCAATCTGCTCTTCCCCTGTAATCTTGCATAGACAAGGGTTACTCAAGGTAGGTCAAAACAAGTTGCCTCTGAAATATACCAATTTGCAATTTTTTCCTATTTTTATAGGTTTGGCCTTGTAAGTAAAAATGAAAATCTACACAAATATATACATGCACACAATTAGGCCCTTTCCTTATCCAATTGGGTCTCTGTCATTTTTTGTGACGGTATAGTTGAGTCTTATATCTGTTGGCAAAGCAGGATAAGAGAGCAACGGCTCATCCTTCAGTCATAAGCGAGCTCAATGAGGAATTAGTAGATGGGTCCCGGGTAGTTATCGATGGTAAGCTAATCACAAGCAGGGGACTAGCCAGCGCAATAGATTTTGCATTAGCAATAGTTAGCAAGTTTTTTGGGCATGCAAGGGCAAGGAGTGTGGCCGAAGGTCTAGTTTTTGAGTACCCCAAGAAATAGGGAGATTCGGCGGAGCCTTCCGTATAGTGCGAATATGCACATTTCCCCAATTCTAATCAGCCTTTGAAAGGAGAATTTTATTGTTAAGGTTGGTTTACATATGAGTACCACAATAGTTGGTTCCTGGGCAGAATCACGTAAAGAGGAAAGTTTCGTGCCTACGTGGCCTTGATCTTGACAATCAGAGGCATCTTGGGATTTCTATGGACATTAAAAAGCTTTGGTACGTATTCCAATGATAGAAGGAATGCCTTTTCCTCTTCTTTCCTGGGAAAAAGTTGAAAACTGAATATTGCCATTTTTTTTTCTTTTCATGTTACAGAATAACCTGGGGCTGATGATGCAATCAGAGTTCCAGGTTTTATGCGAATTTCCATACATGGAGACGTTTTTCATGGTTTTAGTGTTTTTAGAAGAGCTCCTGTTTTTTATCTCTCCTTTTTTTTTCCATATTGTTTGGTGAGGAAATGTATCTTTCAATGTATGGTTGTTTAGTAGAAAATGTATTTTCTTTAATCAATTGTATCGTACTCAGGAAATGCCAAGTATATGGAGTTCTTGATTGAGGCAAATATCCTGCAATTCTTTAGAAGTCCTGTGGGTTCAAGTCACTGGACATCATAAAAAAGTGGGATAGTATTGCATTTGGGACACACTGAAATTACACTTCGATCCCATTTCATTGGCTACACTTTCAGTGATTGATGGTATTTGTTATGAAACCACCAAACTGGGTACAAATTGGGCTTTGGCATAGTGGATGAACTCCTGCATTGAACCACTCAGGTCTACGCCGTCTACCCATTGCTTGTATTAAAAATGAAAATTAAATTAAAAAAATATATAATACTAATACTGGTGCCATCCTTTGAACTCATTCTTTTCTTCTTTAATCATTTTGGTTCGGCAATTGCCAAAATGTTCAGCAATAAGTTGTTAAGTTACCAAAACTGCAGCCGTTATTTTTCAAATTCCCAAGTGCGTGGTGAGTTTTTGCCATTGCCCTATCAATTCGTGATACGCATTTGTAAGGTTTTGCCATGCCAATATCAATTCTTGATATGCATTTGCATACACATTATGGGCTCGTTTAGTTCGAGTTTTAGAAATGGGCATGGGCATAGATTGGGCATACTTGATTCTTAAAAAGTTTTTTTTCTTAACATCTAGGATGCTATATCGATATTTGGTTCAACCGGGAATAAGAATTAAATAAAGTATCAATTACAAAAATATTATTCTTTTTATAAAATGATAAGACAACTCCTAATTTTTCAAAAGAGACAATTACTATAATAAATTACAAAAATTATGCATGCCTAGCTAATAACTATTCTACAATTTTTTGTAATTAAAAAAAAAAATTACAACAGGAACAAAGAAAAGAAAAAAGTTATAAATATTTTTTTTTTCATTTTTGTGCAGCAGCGTAACTAAAAAAAAAATTCCAAACAATATTTTCATACGTGGATGGAAAAAGAATTATTTATTCATACGGAAGAAGGTTATTTTAGTCATAACATGAAAAATTAAAAAAGATGCCCATTGATAATAGTTTATTCCTTATGATTTAAATGGGAGAATTTGGGGTAAATGTTTGTTCCTGGAATCATTTATTCCATACTTAAAACTTAAATCAAACGTGGGAATCATTTCGGAATGAAATTTAACATTCTTGAAATGGTTTAAATCTTGAACCAAACGAGCCATATGTGTACACAAGTTGGGGCAAGAAAGAGGATAAGTGTGCACAAGCTGAGGAGGGGAAGAGGAGATGGGTGCAAAATGTAAACTCAAAACTCCAGAAGGTGGAGGAAGGGGAGAAAAGGAAGTGGAAAAATTAAAATAAAACTGCAACGGAACTTGGAAGCCATGGTCCTTCTAAACTACTAATCATTTAAAATAGAATTCCAAGTGAGCAAAAACAAAAAAAAACACAGAGACATAATACAATCTTAAACATCCTTACCATTTAACCCATCTCGTCCGGTTCAAGGTGAAGTATTATTCCCACTCTAACAAACCTTAAAAAAAAAAAAAAAAAAAAAAAAAAAGAAACCCTTCCAGAAAGTCCAAAAAATAACATTTCACTGAGAACCAAACGGAGTTCAACTAGAAGCGGAAAACAGCCCCGCAGAAAGAAAAGGCAAAACCAGCCTTTATCTACTTCTGGATTCATACACACTTCCATAATTTACAGCATCACGTTCTCTTTTTGCTTCTTCTATACGTACAAGCATCATACTTGAAAAGGCAACAAGGTTTGGAACTTTTTTTTTTTAATATAAAAGCATTATTTGATCCAAATCCATAGTTAATCTATTTTCTTCTTTAAATTATTACCAAGGTCCTGTCAGTGTCCTCCTCAAGCATAACCTTTTGCCTCCCCATGGCAATTTCAACTTCTCCACCATCTGCTAAACAATCACAGCACACTTCTCGTTACTTTAGCCAAATATTTTTTTGAAACCAAGTGTCATACAAGATCAAATACCCTTTCTTCCCAATAAGATTTTCTTCTTTTGAACTTTAGTTTATGATTATATTTTAAAAACACTGTTTATCCATATTAAAATATGAACTTCGTAAAAGAAATGATGAATAGGTAGAGGAGAGCAATGCAAAAAAGAAAGTGTCAAAACTAGATATATGTTCATAAAATGGCAGCTAAAGTTCTCGTAGAGATGTACTCTATATATATGTGTCTATATATGAATTGAATTAATTAAAAAGCACTTGTCTGCATAGAATGCTAAAAAATTGTACAAGTAGAAGAGGTATATCACCTGATCTTTCTGCATCTCCTTAAACTCTTCCTGTCGAAAACAGGATACAGCAACAAATGTTCATCACATTTATAATTTTCAATATCATATTAGAAACATTAAAATTTAGCTGCAATTAGCAATCTACCTGTTTTTTCTGCAACTCCTTGTTAGCTTCTTTAAGCTTTTCAACTTCTGCTTCCAGTTCTAGAGTATACGCCTGCCCAAACCCCAAAGAGTATTAGTGTATTACCATTAGAATATCAATTCATTATTCCTTCAACGACAATAGTTTCTATCGCAAGCTTATTTCAGTCCTATAATAAAGTCGTTTGTGGAACCTCTGCAATACAAAAACATGTGATAACCAGCAAACCATCAAAACGGTGGCATTTTGTATTTTTTGACATTTTCATCCAAACGAGTTACTTATCTCATGTCTTTGTAGTTCAGGAATGTCGGCATGTATATATGTGATAAAACAGTTTCATTAAGGTTTCTGTGGTGCGTAATAACAAATAGAGTAGAAGCTGGACGCTATTATGCTTCATCAGTTCATCATAAGCCCGTGCATGAACAAAAATCTGCTCTAATTTATGTTAGCATGTCTCATGCTTTCAGAATTTTCTATATCAACCTTATCGCATAACAAGTACATTGTTGACCACTATTATCAACCCGACATCTATCTGACTTATAAATTGGGCTTTTTGAAAAGCAATCAGATTTTCACACTTCAACGGAAGACATTTATATCAAATGTTATGTGAACTTCCTTCCAAATAAACTTATTGTGGAACATGCAGTTTATAGAAGAACTAGACAGAAATCGCTAGATTTAGTGCCATACAGTGTTGTAAGAGCGAGTAATGGTGTGTGTATATATAACCCTAACACAAATTTAAAGGCTTCTTGGAAATAAAGAAGCAGCATTTTTCTCATTTCTTGTTCCTTCCATTGGGGTTGAGGGTGGTTGATTTAGTCAGTCAACGTTGGACCTTTGATTTCACTATGAAAAGCAATTGTTTAATAACATACTTCTGCCCCTTAAGGAACCAAATAACAAAGTGAAAGTGTTACCTAAGAAAAAGTTTTACCACACCGACTAGATGTGCATAAGATTCAATTCATGGTTGTTGCTATGAATGAGCCTAAGTTTGCTATATTGAGTGATGAAACCCCTAGAGTAGCTTCAAGAAGAGCACAAAAAGTATCAACTGGAAAGAAACATTATATTCACAAGCTCATCAAATGGATAAAAATTGCACAGTGACTGTTACAAGTAAATCACCTGTTTCCGAGCTCGTGACCTTGCAGCAGACTCCCTGTTTTTGATCATTCTCCTACGCCTTCTCTCCACCACTTTCTCCACAGTGCCGTTTTTCCTGGTTCTTGTGGCTTCGCCGTATGAATAAGGAGAAGGCGATAATGAAGATGTATCCAAATTACTTTTAGGGATCAAATTTGTAGGTAGCTGGTTCATAGGAGATCCCACTGCAACTTTCGTAGTCCCGGTACTTAAACCAGCCAAGCCCATTGCCTCACTCTGTATTCCATTCGCTCCACTCTTCATCTCAACACCTTGAACTAGACTAGCTTTTACAGAAGGATCTTTCATTCCAGTGATTGGACCCCTTGTTCTAGGGCTGCCGAGCTGAGCATTGTTCGCAAATTGCATAGGGGAGGCAAAAGCCAAAGTTGCTTGCTTAGGTAAAATTGGCTGTTGCTGCTGTTGATATGGTGGTTGTTGAGAAGATCTTATGGCATTTAAGTTCAGAGCTAAATTAGGAGACGAGTTAGGAACGACATTCTTATTTTCAATGATTTGACTAGCCATAGATCCATTGTTCTGAGCTGGTTGTTGAAATCCAAAACCCAAAGTAGAGTTGTTACTATTTGGCTGTGAGATATCCCCGTAAAATCCACCATTATTAGCCTGTGAAATTGGTTGAGTTGCTTCTCCCACTACTCCTACTCTCGACAAGAACTCCTCCAATGTCATTTCTCCGAAAGTTGGTTCCCTCTGTTGAAAATTCGACCCCCCAATGGCACTCACATTCCCATCTTTAGCACCACCACCACTTTCCCTAAACAAGTCTCTCCAAACTTCATCGACAGTTTTCTGACTAAGTGTCCGTGGTAACGTTAAAGAACCCTGTTTTTGCAAATTCCCAGTAGTAATATTCCCTCCAACCACACCGGAGTTGGGTCCTATGGTTTGGGTCTCTTCAGCAGTCCAAATATTCTTTAAAAGTTCATCCATGTTCATTGACCCAAAATCTTTTCCAATTCCACTAAAAGTGTTCTGCAACTCATCAAAGGTCAATGAATAAACCGAAGACTGTCGAGCCAATGGGAAATTTCCCGCTGGCTTGCCGCCACTGCCTTCTGGCTGTGACGTGTCAACAAAGTTCTTGAAGTTCATATAGGAACTCATTATTGAGAACTATGCCGGCAGACGTAACAAGTGATCTTGGCAAATTTTGATGTAGTAGATCTGGCAAAGCTGATCCAACCCAACAGTCTTGCAGATCCAATGTAATTCAAGTAGATTAAATAGAAATCTGAGTTGACTTTTGCTTTCTTTCTTCATTTGATGAAAAAATTACCAAATAAAGAAAAATGTCAGTATAATATTTACTAGTCATAATGGGAAATAATGTGTTCCAAGCATATGAAATTTTCGGTGTTGTGTCCTTCCATATAAAGGAAAATGCCATAAATTTGGAACCCGTAGACTTCGCACTGCACACGTCAACTTTAGCATAATACTAAGCTAATCCAAAGTACTGTTCATAAACAGTACCTCCATTCAGGATCTAAGGGATAGACTAAAAATAAATTCTTACTCTGAGAAGAGTTCTTCGCATGATAAATTATATTTTTAAGATCGTAAATCCGTGCACAGATTAAGAGAAAATCAATCATATACACCAAGTTCAACCAGATCAGATAGTGACCATGGTCACTTTCATTTCATTTCTCTTCTGTTTCAGATCTAAAATTAAACAAACCACTCAAATTCGAATTCATCCCAATCCAAATTACGAACATCATGTGATACTTCAAAAAAATTATCTTTATTTTTTGAAAGCTTATTTTCATCTTTTATGATAGATTAGATAAAAACCCTAACTGTAATTGCCACAAAATCACTACGGATTATCGACTAAACTTAAAATTACAACTCCATCCGGAACAAACACAATCTTTTTTGCTCAGATAACAAAATCAATAGAAGAAAAAAAATATATAATAACAAACAGTGAAATCTCCGAGCCGAAAGAATTAAATAGGAAATTAATTACTAGTAAGGGGCAAATTATTGAAGGGAGAAAAAGGAAAATTACTCCTCCATGAATGTAAAGGAGTAGATAGTGAATCTAGAGAGACGGATTTACCCTTTTAGAGAGAGAGAGAGAGCGTGTCGTCTCCTTCTTCTTCGCTGGTTTCAGGCTTGGTGGAGTCGACAAGTGTCTACTTCCTCCTTTACACACGACTCTCCGTATTTAAAAGCTGGCTGCTCCCTTTCTCTCTCTTTCTCGTTGATAGTTATGCTTACCGCGCAACACGCAATAAATATAAATATATAAAGAAAATTTTCTATGCAGATTATTGTTCACTAATTATTCGTATAGATTGGGTTATTTGGTATATTTTTTGATGAAATTTTTTGATGAAATTTGGTAGAAATGTTTTTCATTGTGTGTAGAACATTTTTACCAAATTTCATCAAAAAATTCAACCAAAAAGTGAGTTAACTACATGATTGAATAATATTGGTTCAGAAATAGATACATAAAATTTGATATTTTTCAATCATGTAGTTAATTCACTTTTCGATTGAATTTTTTGATAAAATTTGGTGAAGATGTTCTACGATGAAAAACATCCCCACCAAATTTTATCAAAAAATTTCATCAAAAAGCGTGCCAAATGGTCCAATCTCAATCCGTGAACAATAATTCATACGAGAAATGGACTCAATATATATATATTATGTAATAGGGTGATGTTAACGTGTGCCCTAAGGACACACGTTACGTTCCTATAAATATAAATAATTAAATTATAATATGCATTAAATTATGTACAAATTCTCATGCAAAGTAGTATTTTTCTCATTCATAGTATAGTTAACATGTGCCCTAAAGGCACATGTTATCATTTTCCTATGTAATAATAAGATGATAGTAAAAATATTTATGTTTGTTATGAGGATAATTTAAAATATATATTATAATTTTTTAAAGTATAATTATATTATGATAAAAATGATATTTGTTCTACTATATAAGTAATTGCTTTGCCAAAAATAAAATAATATCAAGGAAAAGTTAAAAAATGAGCGGATGATTTTCATCTCAAATTTGTTTGTTTTTTTTGTGAATTCATTTTTTTATTACTATTTGCTTATTATTATTTGCAGAAAAAAAATCTTCATATCACCCAAATATTTTTCCCTTAAAAAAGTTACAAGTAGGAAAATATGTTAGTATATCACTCAACTCATTTTTTAACTTTTTACAAAAATTAATTAATTATACTATCTTTTTTGTCTTGTTATCAACAGGAACCTAAAATGTTAATTTGTGCCATGCATGTGTCAAGTATATTATATGCATGTGCAATGTCCTTATAGTAAATCATTTTTAGATAGACTCCTAATTTTTTTCGATATAAAATAAAGAAAAATTCAAACTAAGTAATTTTTAAGATATAATTTATGTATTATTGAAGTCAAACTAATGAGTCTGCCTAGACAATAAAATTTTAGATGCTACAAGCTCAGGTTTGATTTCTTTGCTAAAAATATTATGAAAGAGCTCTAATCCAATTATTGGAATTTGTTGATCATATCACTTCTCTTTTAAAAATGTATGTTTTAGCACAAAATCTTACATTTCTTAACAAGATTACAAGGACGTGCATGTATGTGCCGTTCATACACGTTTAATTAAAATTGCATAGAAGATTGGAAGGGTAGTGATTATAATGTTTACCTTATATAAAGATTACATGGTAAAATTGACATTTTAAAAAGTATAAAACAATTTTACTTATCGGTTGCAATTAGTGCTCGCTTTATATATAAACTAGCTTGCCCATGTGCAATTTATACATATCTTTGGAATAAAAGAATTAAGCAAAAATAGCAGTTGATCTAGTGGATGAGATATGTTCAACTTGTTCAAAAACTTTTAAATGTATTTCAACCCCATTAAAATTTTCTCTCGCGTACGTTAGTGTACTAAAAAGTTTAAAATTGTGCCATGTTAACGTGTAGATATTAACGATTTATTTATGAAAGAAATAAAATTTAATACATGAAGAATATTTTATGAAATTGTTATTTTATCCTAAAAATTATTTTTGAAGTTTTTAAATATATATATAAATTAGTTAAGTTTGTCACTTTTTTAGTTTTAAAAAGAATTATTATTACTATTAATCTTGTTCCCTAATTTTAAACAAAAATAATATTAACACTAATTTATTTTTTTAATGTTTAAAAGATAATATTAATTTTAAATTTGCAGCCTTCTAAAAATATTTCTAGCATGGGTGGTGACAGTGAACTATGAACTTTTTATAGTGTTATATCAACTCATTATTCTAAAATTAATCACGAAAAATGATAAGACGAGAGACACCAACAAAATATGTATATGATTCTTTATTTTGCCATTTTGGGGAATTTTGTAGTGTCGATATAATATTATTCTCCGCAACTATATATATGTTGTGCCACGTGGTCCAATAATTGAGTGATAATGTTCTTTTGAAGCGACATCCCTCCAATGAGAGACTGATACGTGGGAGCATAGAGATCGTCAGTTTATTTCATCTCGACAATCTTCTAGGTGGCGGTAGCTGATTGGATTAATTATTTGTGGATCTGTACAAGAGAAAAGACAGGGTGACCCGTGAGTTGTTGGCGCCGTCCGATGAATAGTAAGCACGCACTCCGATATGCGGTGCTCGCTTGCCTTGGTTTAACAGTAACCCACGTGCGCCCACTATATACGTATGGCTTTTGAGTTTTTCCAAAGACGCTGGCTCGTGTGATCTCAGCGCAAACTTTCTTTGTAACTTGTTATTTGGTGGCCGCCTTTTCGTTGGTCTGCCTTAATTATATATATTAAAATATTTTTTAATTTTTTAATATTATTTTAATCTCGTAAAATTAAGTTAATATAAATTTTTATTATTATTTTTAACTATAATTTGATCTTATTATATTAAAGTAATACGAACATATTCGAAATAATAGGATCAAGCAAATAAAATAAAATATTATCGAATAAAATAATGTGTTATTAGCGTCGTCCTTTTGTATTTCGTGGCTGTCCAATTCTCAATTAGTTAAGAAATCTATTCTGGTGATTTCAACCAATTTGTTGTTTGCCCTTTTAGATTTTAGCGCATATTTGTAGGTGAAAATAATATATTATTTTGACCAGTAACAAATTTAGATATGTAAAAATTAATTATGTATTTAATGTTGTGTAAGAACATCTCATAATAAATAAGAAAACAAAAATAAAAAACCAAACGATAAACCATGATTCTTTCAAGAAGATAAAAGTATTGTGTATCTATACGGTATAACAACGTTTGAGCCCCTATCCCTCCCTTGTGAATAATCTCTCTCACTTGAGTTAGAGACTTAAAGTGTTATCAAGAGACTTAATACTTATGGACAGTGGTAGGAGCCACGTAAAAAGTAAGGGAGGCAAATGTTCACCTTAAATTTTAAAATGTGTTTATTTTTAAGGGCTTTTTTTAGATACCCTTTATTTATAATATGATATTTGAGTTACCCCCTTCCCTCATTTTCATAATCATTTGACTTAATCCCCCACAATTTAACAGACCGTTAACTTTGTCCAAGTTTTGTACAATTTGACCAAAATACCCCCCAATCTTCAACCTTAAGCCATTCTTCATCCCTATAAATAAGAACCCTAATTTGGAGAGCTCAATAAGCAAATTTTGATGCTTTCTTAACGAAGGCAATTCGAATTTTTATCACTTTTGATTATGAACCTCTACGGTGGTGTGCGTGATGCTTACCTTTATAAACCAATGATGGCTATGCTTCAGTTCTTACAGCAAAATCAAGATCTGCAGGAATATCAGGTGGGGACGCATACACTGGTAAAATGTCAAAAATAAAGCCATCGAATTGCAGTGAATCATCAACAGGAGGTGTAACGGATTTCATCATTGCTAGACTGTTCAAAACCACCAAAATGGACCAGATCCATTGGCAAAGGAGCATCATCATGAATGCGACCTTCCGGTGGAGATTGAGAAGTATCATTATATAACTTCATTACCGGTCATATTCATCGACCGTGGTGGTGTGGATGTAGGATAAAAGAGAAATATAATAGGTGGCTGAAGGAGATGATGGCCATAAAGATCTGTTGTGAAGCAGAAAATGGAGGTGACTGTAGTATTGTGGATGTGGGAAAAATAAAAAGGGGTGACTGGAGAAGATGATGGCCAGAGAGATTTGATAGAAACAGAGCATAATTTTTTTCTTTCTTATCAAATTCAAGGCTCTCGTGAAATCAAATGCTTAATTTTTTTCCCAAATGAGCCCCCAAATCACACACAAGGCTCTGACAAAATCAATTGATCATGAAATCTTTGTTTGAGCAGTTCTCTGTGTATATATATGTATGCAGTTCTGTATATACATGTGCAATTAATTTGTTACAATTTGTTCAGGGGAGCCATTGTAATTGTAGATGCCATTAATAGAAACTTGATTGGGTTTGGTTATGTGTTTTTTGGGGTTTGAAGTGGAGATTTGGAATTTGGTGAATCGTGAAGTGGGTATTGGATAAGTTGTTGGGTTGTGTTGAGAAAGAGAATGAAATTAGGGTTGGGGTTCATAAAGAATCATTGGATGATGAAGATAAAGGCAAAATGGTCGGGGCACCATATTTTTTGATGGGGTTAAAAGTATGTTAAATCGTAAGAATTTAAGTCAAAAGATTATGAAAATAGGGGGTATCTCAAATATCGTATTATAAATAGGGGGTAACTAAAAAAACCTTATTTTTAATAGATTTTCTTTTTATAAAATTACATATAATAGGTGAAAAATAAACTTTTGTCCACATTATTTTATATAAAATATTGTTCATTACCTCCCTCGTCTATTTTGGTAATTTAACACTTCAAAATTGATATTTTCTAACACTATTTTGTCTCATTTTAGTAAAGTGTCATTTTTCTCAAAATACTATAATATCAAAGGAAAGTCATATACTACAAAAATACTTACGCTTCCTTACCGTTAAATTTTAACTTTGCTATTGTTTATGGAAAGACTTATTCTCTACGTTTAAGCACACCTCTTAATATAATTTTTTTTTCTTTTTTTTTTTGGTATACAATATTTTATTTCAACATCAAACAAATATATAAAAATATCGAATGACCAAAAGATCTTGCAATTGACACAATAAATAGAAAGAATGTAAATACGAAACAATCATCTCCAATGACCTTAATATCTCATTCATATAGTGACACCTGTGCTTTTACCACGTTGAGAATCTTACAATAATTTTGTAATACTCAGTCACAAACTTAAAGGGTGTGTTTTGTTGAACCAATGTTTTAATATATTGGGTATATATATTGATTTTTATTATTTAATCCAAATTGTAATTATCTAACTTGCATTGAATATTATGTACAATATTCTTTATGATGTAATTATGTTTAAGAAAGAGAAAGCTTCATGAAAATTATTCGAAGTGTTGGAGAAAATCAAGTGCTACAACAAAATTTATTCAATAATAAGATTCACAAAGAATTTCACAATCTTAACAAAATTCAAATGATTCTTCAAATATTCAAAAGAAATATTATGGTGTGTAAGTATGTGTAGAAATTTATTTTATAAAGTTATAATTATTTGATCTTGAAATAAAACAAAAAAATTGCTCTAATCATTTTGATTATATGTTATAAAATCCTCTTTTATACTTTACTTGAGCACATTTTGAGAAAATATGTTATAGATATCTTTTGTTGAAAAGTTGGTCATTTCAAATTCAAATTTTGAGAAAAATATATTATAAGATCTTTTTTGTTAAAAAGTTGGTCATTTTAAATTCAAATTTTAAGAAAATATATTATAAGATTTTTTTTGTTGAAAAGTTGGCAATTTCAAATTAAAATTGTGAGAAAATACATTACAAGATCTCTTTTATTGAAACGTTGGTCATTTCAAATTCAAATTAATCTTGAGATCTTAAAACTTTTAAAAAAGTGGTTACTTTCCTATTTCCACTTAGATTCACTTTTGTTTGAAATGTCTCTAACAATTATATCTTATTTCAAACGGTCAGAAATCTCTTAGAGGCTATTTATATTCAAAAAATATGCTTTCAAAACCATCTATTGCATTACTTTTCATTCTTTAATAATATACATTTAAATAAATCAATCTCTGATTACAAATTTGAGCAATTCAATTTTTTATCTATTGATCAAAAATCTTTATAACTCTAGAAGTGAGCGTTCATCTCATAATCTTTGTTAAGCACTTTGATAGAGTTGTATTTCATTGGTGTGAATCACCAAAATTCATTTTACTTCACATTTGAGAGGTTTTTTTCTCATAATATAACAATAGTGTTTCTTGTGTTGTGTGTGGTTAGAAAAATCACACTTGTAGAGTGTTATGAGAATAATAACACTTGTAGAGTGTAGTGAGAATAATTACACTTGTAAATAGGGGCGTTCACGGTCCGGTTGACCGGACCGAATTGCCTAAGACCGGACCGGAAATTTCGGTCCCAAAAAATAGAAGACCGGACCGGATCGTAACACTTGTAAAGACAGGACCAGATCGGACTAGACCGGTTCGGTCCAGTTCCGGTCGGTCCATTCGGTCTGGGCTTTTTTTTTTTGGCCCAAAAGTTGTATTATGATAAAGAAACAAAAATCAGCACAACAATAATATATATTAATATTAATATATATTATTAATATTATGGTTTGGTTTTAGTATTAGTATTATATATTAATAATATATATTTAAATATATATATATATTAAAACTGGTCCGGTCCGGTCCGACTGTAGTGTTAAAATGCAAGACCGAAGACCGGACCGAAGTGATTCGGTCCTTCAAAATTTAGACCGGACCGGACCGAATTCAAATAGTCCGGTCCAAATCGGTCCATTTTCCGGTTCGATTTTTTTGGTTTCTCGGTCCGGTTCGGTTTTTGAACACCCATACTTGTAAATGTTTGATTTTCACTCGGAAGAAAATCAATTTTAGTGAAATTTCTCGGAGGCATTACTCGGACGCAAACGTATGGTCTAAACAATCGAACCGCTTAAACAAAACGTTATTGGCTCATTCAGTTCAATCTCTCTAAACTCAGGCTCTCTATTTACTTGTATTTACATTTGTTGCTTGATCTTGTGATTGATTAATATACTTACTTCCTTGATATATATTGTATTAAATTTTTATTATTTATACTTTATTTGAAACTAATTTTAAAATTGAATTATTAAGTTTTAAAAACCTATTCACCCCCCTCTAGGGTATTTTTTGACCTACATGTTTGACGCGTCAGATTAGAGAGTCAGATATGATTATTTAATCCCATCAGACAGTATAAAACAATCCTGTAACACCCCCGTCTTAATCTACAAGATAGCACCTATAATTAAGATCTAGAGCGCTATTAACCCATCTTAGTAAGACTAAGATATGTATATAAGGAAATGAAACAAACAAGCAACAACATGCATATCAAGGGTTCTAAGCAGGGGTATATAAACATATCATAACATTTAAGCATGCATCATATATGTATACCCAAACAATGTGAATTCTCAAAGTATATAATTCCTCGGGCTAGCCGTGGCTTCCTGGAAAATATATATGTACACCAAAAATGAATTGTATCAGAGTTTCTATTTTGTCTCAGACCCCGTCGCTTCTTTATCCTCATGAGACTCGTAAGTACTTGTAAGGATTTAAAGAAAACAGGGGTGAGCCATTTGCTCAGTAGGGGGTGAAGGGCATATGTTCAAAAACTGGTTTATAAACATATCTTTGAAATCTCGTGTAATTCGATAATATCAACAAGAACCATGTTCATCAATTTATTATGCATAAACGTGCTAATGCAGTTTACTTCCCGTGTCAACCGATTACCAAACAATAGAGAGCCTGAGCTGTGAGTATATTCCAATGCCATCGAAATGTCGGATCATCAGGCTGATACCCTAGGATCAATTTTTCCAATCCCATATGAATATAGATAGCAACAGTCCTGAGATTAATCATCTCGATCCCATATAAACATCGATAACAATGATTAAGCCAAAATATTGTATTTTATACGTATTTAGCTGGCTTAATATGCATGAATTTGATTTTAATTATCCTAAATTGTTAAGAATTGAGTTTTAATCATGAAATAGGATAATATGTTTGTTTCTAGTGCATTTTATCCTTTTTATAGGTTAAAAATGAACAAGAATGAATTCAAAAGCAAATTCTCCCAAAATTAGTCATTACCGGCCAAATTCGGAGCTAAATTGAGTTAAAGAAGAGAACCGAAAGCAATTCTCAAACTCAAGCATGAAGGGAGTAGATGGAATAGACTAAAAGAAGCCAAAAAAATCATCCCAAGCGAAGAAAAAATCATTTAAATCAATTCGGAAAATTTTCAGATGAAGAAAAGATCTACCGCGCACAACACCTCTGTTACGGAGATTTTTGGTATTTATCCGTGTAGAATTTGAAGAAATCTCTAGAGATAAAAGTTGTAGATCTCTGAGTTATCTACGCGTGGGCGAAAACCTTGTGTCAATCGGAGTTCGGAACACAAAATTATGGCCAAAATACGAACAGTGCGCCGGAAGAGCAGATTCTAGCGCGAATGAATAAAATAATCGAAGGTGCAAGAAATTATCGAAAGTACTTGTGAGTTTGTTTCTCTAACTTAAACGGATAAAAATCCCACTCATATTCACCTTACACTATTATATTTTGATACTTTGTAAAAATACTTATGAGATTTTTTTTTATTTTTTTTTAAAAGAATACCTAAATTGAAAATCATGAGATTTTAAAATCATATATGTGATTTCAAAATATTGTAAAAAAAAAAAACACAACCTTAGAAATTTTTTTTTTTAAAAAAACACTAATACTTATGCAATTTTCTTGTTTTATTCATATATTTAATAATAACTTGAATCAAAACTCGGTCAATTGACTCTCTTAATTCATTCTGCCTCCTTATTCCGTGTACAGTGTCCTTGTTTATTTTCAGTTTGATAGTGCAGGTTCTCTTTCTCTAACCAATTAGCTCTTTATTGGGCCACAAATATACCACTGGGGGCATATCTGGGCCCAGCTCTTGACAGGCTTGACTTAAATACCCATAGACCACATCCATTCGGTTCACTAACCCATACGGCATCTCTCCATTTTGTTTCAACCACGTTAAATTAAATACACACATTTTTATTTGCTTCTTTTATGAACATATACACAGTGAACATATAAATATGTACTTGTAGTGTATTTGTCAAGCTTGTATATTTTTTGATACTAAACACCGATTCTATACACATGCAGCAAATACGTACCTATTTATTTATTGCATATATGCCGATAAAATGAAACTAAATAAAAAAGCATGCATATTTAACACCACCTTTTTCCTTTCATGTATTTTCCTTTTTAATTCCTAATTATATGAGCTCAATCCAGCTCTTGTTCGCATATTTTTTTTACTCCCCCATATTTGATTAAAGATGATTTTCAAGTAACAGAAACACACAATAATTTTTTTTTTATTTGAACAATTAAATTTTTACCTTAGATGTTTTTTCCTTCTTGAACCTACATCTGAAGATCATTAAATGATTTAATTACTATTTCTCACATATGTTTAAATTTTTATTTTTTTATACTTGTAAAGTCAAGCTCTACGTTAAAAGAAGCTCACTGTTTTTTTTTTTTTATCCTGAAAGTCGTATACTAATATATGTGTAGAAGACACAAAGACATTGCACCACCTAGAATAAATATGTTGATTATTTCATATTTTCATTCATGAAGAATCGAAATTTTGATCTGTTACAAAAATTACATTGGCTAATAATATACTAAAGTTCATGTGTTATTTAACGGGTCATCCCTAACAACATTTTCGTACATACAACATTTTCAAATAAATATAGCATTCTTTTTTAACTTAGTTTATAGATTAAATAATATGAAGTATATACATTAATTCGTAAATTAATATTATATGAAACTTTAATTAAATTTTCCTTCTTATTTAAAATTAGTAGTTACTTACTAGCCAAAATTACACTAATAATGTTTAAAAGGTAGGCAATGATAAATTTAACCTAGCAATTTGAAAAAAAAAATGTATCTCACAAAAGAGTGTAAACTAATTTAGATGATAGGATGACATTCACAATGTTGCCTCGATAGAACTTTTTTTAAAAAAATTGCTGGGACGATACAATATGTGTCCCCCGAAAGATGTTAAAGTGGAAAAACATATATTGTGTCGGTTAGAGTAAATAATTGTCGGATGTTATTTTTTCCTAAACTTTAGCATTTTTTTTTTTTGATACCAATGATGCACAGATACATCCGATGTTCAATCTCGGGAAGTAATTAAGGAATTGGGGTTCCCAAATGTCAAACCGCTTGCTAACTACCTTACTTTTTATCATACACTTTTAGCTTTTTTGAAGTTGTGGTGAAAACAAATTTATGCCAAACTTAACCTAACAATATTGCCCGTGCAAATAGTCTAATAAAAATAGAATGTCGGACTTAATAAATGACTAAGATTAAAATGAACTCAATTGTCTTAGAAATTAATGCATTAATTAATAAAATTTAAAAATGTGATTCTTAATCTTTACATAAATTAAGTGCTTTAAAATTAGAAAGAAAATGTAAAAAATGTGAGTATTTACATAAATTACTAAAACTTGACTATGTAAAAATATTTTTTTCTCCTTTCCTAAAAGGGTTATGTGTAAATGAAATCTTTAAATCGAAAACACGCTGATTTCTATCAAACTATATCCACTCGGTCAATGTACAATTTTTTTTTTTTTTTAAAAGAATGCAATCTATTAATTCAAATTCAAAAATAGAACATGAGAAATTAACTGAGGTGGCATATTCACTCATATCTCTTGACTAGCAAAAAAAACAACCGGTCCTAATTAAATAGTGAGCTACTATATTTACTGTTTGACGGGACGAATAAAAGACACGAGACACCGATCAATTTCTACTCCATGGAAATACAATTACTATATTATTATATATTAAATATGTCAGTATAAGAATTAGAGAAAAATATCGATTTTTTGCAGTTGCAGAAAATATCTGGCTGATATTAGCCGAAGATATTATCGCTTTCTAAAGAGTGCCAAGCTGACGTTACTGACACGTGTAAAAGCGTCGCCATGTGGAACCTTTAATTGGACCCCTTCATCAACGACACCGCCTCTCCCTCTCGCCCTCTCTCAAGCTTTGTTCAAACCCCATACACATTCATTCATTCATCGTTTGTCTGCTACAAATTGGGGAAAAATCTTCTTTAATTTTAGACAAACTTTTTACATTGTGCGTGTATAAGAAATTAGACATGGAAGAAAATCTCCGGCCAGAGACACCGCCGGTTAATTCAGATCTCGCCGCCGTGGAGGGTTGCATGGACGAGTTGACTCGGCCGAACTCCGAGTCGTCGTCGTCGTCGTCTTCGTTGACGGTCGACAATTTGAAGGATACTTCTCGACACAACGCAAATGCTGGACGGGTAATTCTTATAATTTCCTCCTTTTTGTGTGATTCTATTCTTCTTTATTTATTTATATTTGTTTATTTATGAATTGTTTTTCATTAGATATTTACGTGTAATAATAGAAGAATGAAGATAAGCTGAATTGGTTTAGTTTAGTTAATATGTATCAAGTAATTTCCATTTTCAGTTATTCAACAAATACGATTGATGTTAAAAATTTGTTTTCTAAGATAAGATCATATTATGAATTCAACCTGTGACATCCTTTTTTCTTTTTTAAAGCAAAAGGGAGACCCTGAATTTTACTAGAAAGGAAAAAGAAATACAAGACTAGAAACAATATACAAGACTAGAGAAGGTAAGAACCTAACACCAAAACTTAAAGACATAAAATGAAAAACTTAGAAAATTATTTGTAGCGGGCGGCTATATGGATACTCCTCTTTGGCCTGCTGCTTTGGCAAATTGGATCATCAAAACTCACTTGTTCCAAAAGCAATTGATCAATTTTATCAAGTCTAAGCACATCAAAAGAGTTAGCATGAATTACAACCTGACCCTCATCAATATCTTTAGCTCTACTACTTTTATGATCCACACTCATGGGGCTCTTAACTTTGGTCTCACTATGCTTATGCTTAATTATTATTATTATTGTTTTGAATTTTGATTATGCTGATGGAGGCATCTTGCGTGACTTGGTTGGGCGTAGTAATTGTACAACAAAAGGCCTATGCAGTATTGATTGATTTGCGGGTAAAAATTGAGGAGTTTTCTATCATTCATGCTTTGATGCGAAATAATGAAATCGAGATTTTCTCCTTTTTTAAGAAGACTACTTTGAAGTTGATCAAGGTCAAGAATACAACTCAATTAGCTGTCTTAAAACTTAGTATATTGATTTTAGAAACTGGAATTCAGGATGTCCCGAAAAGGGTAGGTGGACATTTTTTGGGATTGAAGTGGTATACGCTTAGGCCATCTCCAATGCACTCCTTGTTATTGTAGGACAAATTTACCATAATACACTACATCTCAAACACAGAATTGCAGCGCATAGGGTAGAGGGTGCTATGTCAGCACCGCACGATACAATGAGCATCGCGCGGTGCCACGTCATCACTTGCCATGCGATGAACTGAATGTCGCGGGAGACATTGTGCCACATCACCTCTTTCCAGGCGATGGAATGAATGTTGCGGGAGACATTGTGCCGTTACCAAATATACCGTTCTGAATGTCGCGGGAGACAGCCCACTTGGCAGGCGACAAAATGATCATCGTGGGGCATAAATGGTAAGCAAATGGTAACTTTACCATATGTCCACCTTTTTACACTACCATAATACCTTTTACCCAACCGGCTGCAGAGACGAAAATGGTAATTCTACCTTATTAGCTTGTGCATTGGAGAGGGCCTTACGTAATGGATAAATATTTTAGAAATGATAGATTTTCGAGGAACCAAGAGGAGGCTGAGGCGGGTGGGGTTTAAGTGGTGAGAATAATTTGGAAGTTGGGTTGCTTTAGGCATCTACATGAGAATTGTCATTTGGGCAGAAGATGAACACTTCACAATTCCTACACCCATATCTTCTACGTTTTCACTCTACGTTGTTAACACTTTTGGAATGTTTCTAATCTTTCATTGTAATTTATGTTCTTCTCAGTACCATTCATTAATCTCAAAGGCTCAAAGCTAATTGGCGAGTTTATATATATCATCACTATTTACTACTATTCCTTTTTTAGTAAATATTTGTGACTCATGCCCCTACATGGAGGATGCTGGGCTTTCCATGATGTTTTAGGTGTATGTACCTTTAGATTATGTTTGCTTTGCATAATATTAGATTCTATGAAGATTGGATTCACCTATATTTGTAAGCCTTTTTCATTTGGTTCAAAAGTGTGATTTTACTGAGAAAAACTTCACGATACATTGAAATTACACACAGCAGTATGGGTTTCTGGTGTTTGTTGCGCCAGCACTGAGGACTATTTAATTCGTCTAGAAATGGGATTATAAGTACTATTTGGGTGAGGGAGATTTAATCACATGGTAGTGGTTACATAAACCATTTTAACAAGGTATTTGGTTTCATTTTTTTACCTTGTTACCTACGATGTATTGGAGAGTCCATTTCCCTTGAATTGAACGTGCTGGAGTTTCCTATTATTGCACAGGAATTTTTGTCCATTGTCTTTCTCAACTCATATTTTATGTGCATTCTTGCTGGCGAGGAGTTAGGCAGTCAAAATTTCCTTGATAGATACCCTGAAATTCCTTCTGAAACTGTTTACGTTCTCAAATATAGGTTAACGTAACTTTTTTTATCAACTTTCCTGTAGGTCATTCTCATTTCACCCTCTAGCTTAACTGGTAAAATACCTTATGAGGTTTGAAAGATGTTGGGTCAAGCCTTCCTTGAGCATAAACGCTACATTGCTTTCCATGCACAAACTTAAAATAATATTGGGAAAGAGAGACAACATAACAGTAAGGCAAGGTCGTTCAACTATTCAAAATTTTGTATTAATTGATGGCAAGTTTACCATGATATTTTGCACATTTTCTTTTGATCTATTTAAACTACCCTTGCATACTTCTCTTGTTTCCGTACTATTAATTTTTTTGCCTGAAAGTTTAGTTTATCCCATATCAGTCATTAACTCATTTCATATCAGGGTAAGTGCACTGCGTGGACAAACGAGAAGCATAATCTATATCTTAATTGTTTGGAATCATCATTTGTTGATCAATTAAACCGTTCTATGGGATTGCTTACCTGGCGCTCGGAACAGAAGTTGCAGGGTCAGAATTCATCGCAGAAACTGCCTGTGAACACTGATATCACTTTGGATCAGGTCTGTCACTTGATTTATATTCAAGTTTCTTGCGTATGTTCTTTTCCATTATCCAATTATGTCTGGTCCTAGCTGCATTCCATCCATAACACTGATGTATATAGTATATACATAAGTGCTTTCTTTTCTTTATAAAAGATTCGCTTGATTTATTTGCTTTTGTTTCCCAGTTCACGGTCTTACAAGATGGCTGCTGGCAGAAGATCAACTTTGAAAGGAACCAGACTCTGTTGAAGACTGAATCTAAGTCGCATGATTTTTCCAAAAGTCCATGGACATGCCATTTCAGATGTGCAGGAAGATCTGCTAATCTTCAAGAATACAGTGCACTTCCCAAGGGGGAAATGCATGCTAGAGGAAAGAGAACTTTTCCCCAGGGATTAGCAGCAAGTTTGGATCATCAATTTCATCAGGGTTCAGATGGCAATGTAGCAGGTGATTATGCACTTAGCTTTGTGTGTGTAAGAGAGATTCTTCCATTAGTTCAGTGCTTTGAGTTTGCTGCATCAAATATCTTTGTTGGAAATTCCTTGCCCTATATACTCTCCCATTATTATGCATGCACCCATGTAAAGAGAGGGGGAGGTGAACTGAGTGATATTTAAATGTTTGGAACATATATAATGAAAATATACACAATTCGTTCCTCTATGTAAAAGGAAGGAATAAAGGCCTTGTCTAAGTAGCTAACGCCACCTTAATCTCCTGAAGTATCAACCGCTAAGAGTCATCACAAATAAGCTGGAAAATAACTCCTTCCTTCCATCTTTCTCCTCCCTTAGGCAATTTTTTGTGCGACTACTTGTGGCTATAATGCATCATTAAGGCTTATTAACATTATTCTGACAGTTGGAGGAATACTATCACCTGTGACATTTGGTCCTTTAGTTGCTACTATTTCAACCTAACTGGCCTAGTCTCTGTGATCTCATGTGAAAATGAATTGCGGATTTGCTTTGTAGCGTTGAGGGTTGGTTCGGGAAGAAAAGAGTAATGAGTAATTCTACCTAGGGCACGCATTATGTGGTGAATGAGGTGGCAGTCTTGCATATTTTTGGCCATTACTGAGGATACCACATGTAGTTAGGCCCCACACATATTGGTTGGTTAATATCTAGACTGCCATCAAAAGTACCTCATAACATTTGGTGTCGAAAGTTGGGCCGGCATTGAATCATTCAAGTTAATACATTTGGTTTTATTTGGATACTACGTGCAAGTGTGCAACTATGAATCTTCAGTTGGAAAATATTTATTGCCTAGGTCCCTATATGTTTGAGTTACTATGTGCCATTTCATAATACCAGATTCAACTTGCAGTTTGTTTTCTTTTCTTTTTTTTATAAAGTCCCTAGCCTCCATAGAGGACTAGAGCCATGCCATAAATAACCAAAAAGATGCATAAAGAGGGGGATGCATAAAGGCCATTCCTAGGACCCCAAAAAAACACTTATGAAATGAGCAAAAATTATGAGAGGGACTAAAGGACAAGACTGAAAGTCCACCAAGCAATTCAAAACAGGAAGATAAAGTCTAAACAGATGACTGTAGAATAAATTGATTATTTGTTTTGCCTGGGTTGATTATTTGTGCACTTGGCCATTTCTCTATTTTGATATTATTTCTTCACCTCAGTTTTTTATTGTATTTTGTCTCTCAACAAAATATTCTAATAACGGGGATCCTGCAGAAATTTCTGACCAGAACTTTGTGGATGGAGATTGGAAAGAGAAGTCAAGTGATTTATCAAAGGCTAAAAGGGTGAAGAAAGCTGCTGCAGATTCTTCCAGCCAAGATCAAGTAATGTGTACAGTTGATTTTCTACTAGCCATTTTCTTTACTTATCACTATCCTTTTGTTGATCTGCTACTTGCATATATGTGAGTTTTTCTTGATACAACATATATGTTATTTTAAAAGGGGAAAATAATGAAACATAAAATGGTAGTGAGGCAGAGGTGAGGAACTACATCATAGGTGCAAAAAAAGAGATCAAGAATGTGACAATGTCGAAGTGGATGAAAATCCACCTTCTACTTTATAACAGTAGAGACACATAAATTCGAATTGTACAATATTAGAATCTCACTTATTCCCCTTCTCCTGTGTTCTCTTTCAGATTGTACCATCAGGGAAATTTCATGTTACTTCAACTCTCGGTATTACTTCACCGGAAAGAGAAGAACAATTACGTCAAGAATGGTCATTGGAAAACATTGAGGGCTTTGTCTCACAAGAACGCAATGTGAAATCTTTCTTGAGAGAGAGCTGAGACGGGATTTGATCTTCAAGGAGTACCTATTCATAGAGATTATTGTTAAACCAATTATAAGAAAGAAGATATACAGATTTAAGCACAGGAGTTGAAAATCCATTTGCTGAAGTGGGATTCTTGCTACTGTGGTGGAAAGGCTACCCATGAAATTTTGAGGTATGGAAGGAAATTTTGATATTCACTTTTGCATTGAAGATTATTCTGTTGGGTTTGTAGGTTAGGTGGGTAATGATGATGCATAGCAAGCTACTTAGGGCATCCACAGCAGTTTAAATGCATAGGATGAGAATGATAGTCCTGTAGTATTGTGTTGTATATTATGGGAAAGATAAATTTAAGCTTAGCTAAGTTTGTTATCCCATAGACAACAGATATTTGTTTGGGTTCCAAACGCACACCTGATTCCGTTTGGGTCTCAAACCGATATCAGTTGTTTGTTTGTTTGGAACCTATTATAAGAATGTCTTGTCTGTGTCAGTTCAATATCCGGACATTTCTTCTCCATTTGTTTCTTTTATACTCCTTAGCATGCACAAATTAGATTGTTGTGGATGCTCTTAGGAAATATTGAAAGTGTATCTCTCCTATGTTTTGCGATGCAGTAAATTTGAATGCAAGTGTAATACTTCTGATAATTAAATGGGAAGTGCTGTTTTTGGGTCATACGAGGGAAACGCAATTTTTGATACTGGAAGTACTGTGTATATATATTTTTTTCTCAATCATTGTTTCAAACCTTCCTTTTAGTTCATCTTTTTCTGCAACACCTCTTGTTTTTGTTTTACCATTCTTTTAGCCTTCTGTTTTAATTTTGATATACGATAAAGAACTCTTTCCATTTAACTTTTGGTTAGAGGTGTGCCCACAAAATTGGAGATTAGCATGAACTTTGTCAAGGACGCATAAACATATATAAATTATAAAGAGGTGGTGGAGTGAGAGATTGAAGAAAAGTTCTCGAAAAAGATGGAATGCTAAAATTTTTAATTTACTCTAGCTCTTGTAAACGAGATATATAGTACTACACAAAAAATAAAAAAAAGAAGGAAGATAAAATAGAAAAAGAAAATGGCAGCCGCTTCTGGGTTACTTGGGGAACGTTGGATTGCATGCCTGAATGTAATTGCATTTGAAGGCTAAAAATTTGTTTGTTTTTGTGTTCTTCACTCTTGACGTGATTAGTACCTTTGAATGGACTGAAATTTCCAAAGTCCCCCTTCGTTTGTTAAATTAGTTTTGATAAACAAAATATGCTATAGGGTGGTCAAAGCAGCTTATATTAGATTATAAACTAACAAATTTTTTACAATAAGATATCAAACTTCAAATTTTAAATTTCAGATTTAGACTTTGAACTAGTATTAAACATATTAATATGTTGCGCGAGAAATTTCTGTTTAACAAATCCTTAATGTTCTTTAATAGAAGGAAAGATAGAATCTTGTAATATTATATTTGCGAAATATAAATAAATAAATAGATCGGCCGCCTAGCCTAAACGACTAGTTCCACATAGACACTAATAGCTATGCATTCTATTACTGCCCTAAGTTTGTTTAGCGGTTTAGAGTATCTTTTATGGTATAATCAAAATAATAATTAAAATTAATTTTAATAATATTGGCTAAAAACACTTCTTCAATGGTATAATGGAATGTTATCAATCTTTTAACTAATAACAAAATATACTCCTTTTATAATTAAAGTTAACAACATTCTTTGATAACCAAAACGAGGGATTTACCAATTCTATTGGGTAAAATAGAATCTTTTCAGATTTAAATTATATTTCCCTCTTTTTTTTGAAACAAAATTCAAATTAATTAACTTGTATCCAATCAATATAATGGACCTTACAAATTTAGTTATTGAAAAAAAATACTTTAATAATTTACTAAATGGATAATCAAAACTCATTTTGATTATTCAATTGGAGATGCTTTCATAACACAGCACGCTAAATGTGGCCCACCGGTTTATTGAGATGGTGTTACATCATTTTGTACAAAAAATTGAATAAATCTAACAATTTTTTGGTTTCCTACAAGATGTTCTTACATTAATTGAATGCATGATTAATTCCTGCTTGCGGATTTGAACGAGCTGCTGATTACAAGATATTTTCAAATCATTCACCCTAATAAATATTTAATAATAAACAAATTATTAAAACAACTCTTATTATTAACCCAAGATTTATTGTTTAAAACTTTAATTCGTACAAACAAACACACTTTTTGTGGGAGATTTAGTTAAAAGAAAATACTAAACTTGCTCAATTTTTATACGAATCAAATACTACTCAAAATAAACTAGCAAGAGTCGCACACAAATCATTTATTATTCGTTTCCTTTTCTTTCTATTGGTGCAACAATTTGATAGTTGAACGTGGCGTGCGTGGACTTGTCACTAACAAACAACAAATCAAAACAAAGTCTACTTGACCTTTACTCCTAAACCCCCCTTTTCCTCCTCGTCCTCCATTTCCATTTGTTTCTCGAAATAACCTATAGATGCATCCTCCTTCTCATTGATCATATCAAAACCAGACAAATTCCCCCTTCTCTCTCGCCGGCTTTCTTCCCCAATCACATTTTCTCGTAACAACACAAACACCCTTAATTTAGTTTAATGGCGGCTAAACTACCAAATCACAGATTGTCATCATCAAGACCACCCAATTCAGATTCACTCGATTCTCACGAATCTTCATCCGCTAATACTACAAAGAAGAGATGCTCCAATTTAATGCCCCTAATGGTAGCCTTAGTTGTTATTGCCGAGATCGGATTTCTCGCTCGCCTTGATATTACCAACAACTCAACCCTAGTCAACTATTGGGACTCCTTCTATCAGTTCACTTCTTTGTCCTGGTCCTACACGTCACCGTCTTTGCCCGCCATCGCTGCTGCTACTACTGATGAGGAGGTCCGATTGGATGTGTTTGATGGTGGTGATCGGAACTCCGACGACGCCCAGGGTTGTGAGAAGTGGCTAGAGAGACAAGACTATGTGGAGTATTCTAGGGATTTTCACAAGCAACCTATCTATGTTACTGGTGGTGACCAGGTTTGTTTGTTTATTCTCTATCCTCGCTTTCACTAACTTGTATATATTATCTATAGTTCTATGGAGGAGACTTTATGCTTACATAAAGTGGTGCTATTTTATGGAACACAAACACACGATGATACGACACGACAAACCCGGTTGTGATTTTTGGGTCCTAATAAGTACATTATAACTTGAGTAGGATCAATAAATTTTCTCTAATATAGACATGATACGACTTGATTGACACGACAAGACACAATTAACACAATATATTTCCAATTTTGTTTCAAAATTTGGACATGAATACAATATTACACAATATCATGTTAAAAATTCTTTTCGTTCCATATCATTTCATGGCTTTGTCATATCATTTCTAAAACTACCACTGTAACACTGTATGTAAATTACGAAATTACTCTGTGTTTCGAAAATTACAATGAAAGTAATGCTTAAAGAGAAATTTGAACCTAAGACCTTTAACAGAACATATGTTATTACCATTTGACCAATTACCATGAGTTGTGCTTATTTTCTTTTAAAACTCTAAAGAAATGCATAATGTAGGAATTACTAGGTATCATGGGAGTGCCACCGCCCACCGATTCTGGTGTATTTGTGAGGAACAACCAATACTCAGTAGTTTTATGTTATCTGTTGTTCAAACTCAACTTATTGTTGATCAAGAGGTGAAACTTGAAGATCTTTTGCTTAATAAGTAACTTTGTAACGTTTTTCTGTCTCTGCCTTAATGATCAAATCTCAATATACTTTGCTTTGTGACATTTATAGCAATAATTACCTTCCACTTCCAGTTTGGACTTGGACTTATGCAACACAGTTAAAATGTCTTTCCTTGAAAGGAAAATTAAAAAGGGCTTTATCAATGTCTTCATCAATTTTTATGCTCTGCTCTATGTTGAAACATTATCTTCCCCATTAGCCAATGCATTTAATATGCTTTCATTGTTGTTGTTCTTCTTCTTCACTTTGAGCTTCATCTAAAAGTTTGAGATAGTAATCAAGTGACTATTCATGGTTTCCTATTTTTTGAACTCTTTCTGTTGGATTGCTAATCCAGGAGTTTAAATCTTGTGCTGTGGGGTGTAAGTTTGGATTTGACTCCGCTAAGAAGGCTGATGCTGCATTTGGGTTACCCGAACATACTGGAACGGCTAGCATCCTCCGATCAATGGAATCAGCTGAATACTACTCTGAGAACAACATTGATATGGCACGACGGTGGGTAAGCACACTCTGATATGATCGTTGAGTATTTTCTTTTAAAATGTACAATTGCAGAACAATTTTTGGTTTTTGCTTTTTAGATATAAATCTCTGTTTGAAAACCTAAATATCAGTTGTACTCAACGTGAATGAAGGCAAGCATCTTCTTTCATGCCTTTCCCTTTAATTTAGAAGTAGAAAAGAAACCCAGATATCGTTTTCATAACTAATATTTAATGTTTTTTCTCTCGTTATTAGGAGGGGCTATGAAGTTATTATGACAACTAGTCTCTCATCAGATGTTCCTGTTGGGTATTTTTCTTGGGCTGAGTATGATATAATGGCTCCTTTGCAACCGAAAACTGAGACTGCTCTGGCAGCTGCTTTTATTTCTAATTGCGCTGCTCGTAACTTTCGCCTGCAAGCTCTTGAAGCGCTTGAGAAGTCAAACATTAAGATTGATTCTTACGGCGGTTGTCATAGAAATCGTGATGGAAGAGGTGAGTATGCCATAAGTTTTCACCAATATTCAAGAGTTTTCAAGAGAAAAGTATACAATTGCATATACAAAACTGGGATAACAAAAACTGTTGCCCCCACCCACCCACCCACACCAAAAAAAAAAACCCACCCATTACCCTCCCACAAATACACACAAAACACAAAAATAAATAAAATAGTGATAATGTGTTTCAGTAAACAGTTCTATTATTATTTTGCAGTGGAGAAGGTAGATACTCTGAAGCGCTACAAGTTTAGCTTGGCTTTTGAGAATTCCAATGAAGAAGACTATGTCACCGAAAAGTTCTTCCAATCTCTTGTTGCTGGTAAAAGTTACTGTTTTGTTTATCAGTACTTTATCCCATATGCATATGCTACAGATGGCTCCTGTAATTTGTTATTGCATATTTAGGGTTAATTGTTCTTGTTAAGTGTGCGCACAGGTTTGCATTTGCATATATGTGTGTGTGTGCATGTTTGGTATCTTGGTGGCTGACTGCTAAAATATTATTTTGGATGGAATAAGGCTGCACTGATGGTCCATCTTTTGTTATGGCAATACAAATTTTCAAACCATGTTTTTAATAACGAGGCCTGATGATAATGTAAAGGTTTTCACTGAAATTTGTAGGATCTGTACCTGTGGTTATTGGTGCTCCAAATATCCAAGAATTCGCTCCTTCCCCTGGCTCAGTTTTACATATTAAGGAACTAAAAGATGCGGATTCAATTGCCAGAACCATGAAGTACCTTGCCAAAAATCCTGATGCATACAATCAAACGCTGAAGTAAGTATCAACAATTGTCATTGTTAGTCATCATTCTGTTGATGAATGGTGAAAAATATATCACATCGAACCAAACGGGCCCTTCTTGTATGATTATAAAAGGGAGTTTGATCCTTTCTTGATTAAAAATTCTTTTCGGCTACGTGAAATGGATAACGGAGTCTTTTTCTAACTCATAAAGAATATGGAAAACAATTGGCTGTTTATTGTCTAGGTGGAAGTTTGAGGGCCCTTCTGATTCTTTCAAAGCACTTGTAGATATGGCAGCGGTTCACTCTTCATGCCGTCTGTGCGTACATCTGGCAACAAAGATCCGTGAGAAAGAAGACAAGAACCCAAGATTTGCAAAACGCCCCTGCAAGTGTACCAGAGGCTCAGAAACCGTGTATCACGTGTACATACGAGAACGAGGGAGGTTTGAGATGGAGTCCATTTTCTTGAGGTAATCTCTCTCCTCTCTCTCTCTCTCTATTTGGTTCAACTTTTGTGCATTCCAGGAATCTTGAATTGATAAACTTCCATTATTACTACATCCGTATTCCTTTCAAACTTTATATGTGACATTACCAATTTCTCTTTCCTAAGGAAGAATTAAAACTTGAACTAAACACTTAATTTTTAATTTCCTTCAATTAAGGAATTCTCACTCAGGGTTTTACGTGCAGGTCGGGTAATTTGACACTAGAGGCCCTAGAAACTGCAGTGCTGTTGAAATTCAAAACTCTGAAACACAAACCCATATGGAAACCTGAGAGACCGGAAAGCATAAGAGGAGACAACGAACTAAAAGTTTACAGAATACATCCTCTAGGCTTGACACAAAGGCAAGCCTTGTATACCTTTAGGTTCAAAGGGGCCGACGAATTTAGGAGCCACATAGAAAACAATCCTTGTGCAAAATTCGAGGTCATATTCGTATAGATTCAACTCCTCATTTTCTTATTGGCTCGAAGCACTGCCATCTTTGAAGAAGGTGATCTCAGTAGAGGGTGCCTTGCTTATCTTTTTGCTTCGGCCTCATTGTATTAGTTATTTTTTACAATGTCCATGACATTAATTTATAGAGGTGAAAAAACAGAGGGGGTAGCATTATATATATGCAGCAGCCTAATCCAGAGGCGTTTATTGATCAGCTACTTCTAGATAGAGAGAGACCTGTCAGCTTTGCGTTATTTGTTTTTGTTATCTTCTTTTACTTGGGTATAGGCGCTGGTTGGTTTGTTTTTCTCTTCATTGTTGTATCCAATTTATGTTCAGGAGGATCCTTGAAGCTAATTTAGGAGTTTAGATTTGTTGGTACTCTTTTTTTCTCAAGGGTTAAGATGAGTAGATGACCCGCCCAACAAGATTGATTGAAACGTTAAAACAGATGGGATTGACCGACTGCAATTTGGACTCAATGGCTTTCTTCCTTGGTTATGTCTTGTATAAGGTTTGGAATATTGTGTACTTGGTGAAATTTTTTGAAGTGTGATGTAGAAGAAGGGGTTCAAAAGAATATGGACTAATTGGATTATCACTAGTTTAACAAGAAAAACTCGTAAATACTACGTAGTTCCCTTTTTCTTTTCGTATCTTTTTTGTGGGACCACTCAAGTTAAGCATCTAGTTTCTTTTAGGGACACGATTAGTATCAATAAACAAGTATTTTTCGTAGTATTATTAATTAAGCTAAAATTAATATTGTTATTGAATCCTGTAAATTTTTATGTTTTTAGATTATTATTATTTATTAGGTTAAAATTGACAGGATCGGAATTCATTGATTAAAAATGAATCGATTTTAAAATTAAACAATTTGTACAACAAAACAAATACTTAATTCAATGCGTGCATCTTGGTTTAGAAACTTTTTTTTTTTTTCATCCCTTGAAAATGTGTGAAATTATGACGATATTTATTTGAAGAAGATGAAAAAAAAGGGGTAAAGTGGGAAAGTTTGGCCTACGGGTTGACCAAGAGGCACATCTTCCCAAATTTACGAATGCCACCCTGTAGTGTAGTGGGTAGGGTGGGTGCGAGTGTGATGCGACGACAGAACATGAGGCGGCCCCCTGCCCCTTGCTATTTTTGACCCTCTCAACTTTGTCCTTTGGACTTTAAACTCCCATCGTATGACCTCAACCTCAGCCTCAACCACAACCAGCCCACACCCACAATATCACGTTACCTTCTTGGTTAATTAACTTTCACATTTGTTTTTTTTTTTAAAAAAAATTGTTTTTCTCTTTCTTTTGCCTCATCTTACACCATATTAAATGTTAAACTAATTTACGTTTGTAAAATTGAATATGCTATTAGTCACAAAAAAAAAAAAATTATACTTTCAATTTGATTTATATAAAAATCCAGTGATAAATAAACCATTAAACTAACACCTACAATTATAAAATATATATATATATATATAATTAAGCATTTACAATGAAAATAAAAAAAAATCATCTAATTACATATTTGCAAAAAACATGGTGGAAAGAAATACTTAATTTAATAGAATTTCATAAAATAAAATTGGTGCTTGAAATTTATTTGCATAGAAAAAATAAAATATTTGCATCAAGATTATGACAATATTTAGTGGTGGAAATAATTTATCTATATTTACCGACTGCAATAATACCACAACTCATACGGTAGATGCACGCCGTAACTAATTAACCATACCTGGAAGAAGAAACATCACTCTACAGCCATTCGAATACATATATAATAAATATAATAATGTCCTATAACCAAAAAAACGACCCTTGGCATAACCCAAGAGTCCACCAAAACTCATCACACACTTCCACCCTTCTCTCCTTCCCCATGTCCACAGCCTACATAATGCTTCTCTCTCCTACCACCACCACCATCACCACCACCGCCGCATATTTTCTCACTCCTCCTCTTCCTTTACCATGTCATCACTGTCTCTCAAATTCCTCTCACCACTCCCAAATCCAAACCGCTTCAACACGAGGCTATGCGCTACTCCGGCAGAGACACTTGCTGTGCCACCCTCAAAGGTGGCGGAGATTCACCCTGGGCGGCTGGAGCCGAGGGTGGAGGAGAGGGGAGGGTACTGGGTATTGAAAGACAAGTTTAGGCAAGGCATTAATCCCCAAGAGAAGCTGAAAATTGAGAGCGAACCCATGAAACTGTTCATGGAAAATGGGATAGATGAGCTTTCCAAAATCCCACTTGAACAGATTGATAAATTGAAGGCAACTAAGGATGATATTGATGTCAGGCTCAAGTGGCTTGGTCTCTTCCACAGAAGGAAGCATCACTGTAAGTGTTATTCGATTCAATTTTACTCTGCTTTTGTTAATTTCACTAGCTCTTTTCTTGAATACATTTGGTTGTTCTTTCGCATTTATGTTGAATTAATTCGTTACCTTTGGGGATCTACGGCTTTGTTTAATTTTACTATAAAATGGGTGATGAAAAAAAAAACTATTAAACGGATAAGAAGGTGGCGTTTCCGAGAAAAGGCATATGCTTTCTGTCGGTTTTCAACTGTCTAGTTCCAGGAAAAGATATAAAATAAAGAGTCTACCAGAATAACTGTAATTATTATACACCAGAAATATTTAACCGATCAGATCAAATGCACCAAACGTGAGATTGACGGTGTTAAAATTTTTCTTTGAAGACAATAGATGATTAGGGTGTGTTCAGTGCACGTATAGTATTTCATATTTTCTATCTTATAGTACTATTTGATTGCAATATTTTCTATGAAATTCAATTACACATATCCTATTATCCTGCAACTCTCTTTCTACCGGCGAAAATACTTCCGTGCAGAGCTATTAGGTTGTAACCTGTGCCTAAAGCATTATCAACTATTCAAAGAACATCTTAGATCTTAGCTAAACAATTCTTTATCCCATATACATTTTTAAGATTCAAAAACCTTACTATGTAGATACCAAGAACTCTCATTCTTTTCCATGTAAACAATTGAAACTCGCCATTTGAGTCAGAGTTACTGTTACACAATTTCATATCAATCTCAGCCTCATGCTATAATTCAAAATTTGCACCTTTTCTGTTCCTATTATTTATTTATTTTCATAAGAAAGAATATAACACCCATTAAGATGATCCTTAGATGAATCTTTACATTTTTTCCTGGCTTTAATCTGTTTTTCCAATGGTGTAATCAGATGGCAGATTTATGATGAGGCTGAAGCTACCAAATGGGGTAACAACGAGTGCACAAACTCGATACCTAGCAAGTGTTATAAGGCAATACGGTAAGGACGGATGTGCGGACGTTACTACGCGTCAAAACTGGCAAATACGTGGTGTGGTACTGCCCGATGTTCCACGAATACTGAAGGGTCTCGATGAAGTTGGCTTGACGAGCCTACAGAGTGGCATGGACAATGTGAGAAATCCAGTTGGAAATCCCCTCGCAGGCATTGACCCGCACGAGATTGTGGATACAAGGCCTTACTGTAATTTGCTTTCCCAATTTATCACTGCCAATTCACGTGGAAATACGGCCTTCACTAACTTGTAAGTTCAATCTCCCTGCTTCTCTAGTTGTCACCAGGATACGCCTTTGATATATTAGACTCTTGTAAGTGGGCCCTATTTACTACATACATGACTTCTTTGACCTTATGGGAGTTGAAAATAAGCATAGATTCCTCGTAAAATACAGCCCCTCGCATAAGTTATAAAAGCTTTTATTGTAAAAGGCCCTGTGACGTCCCCATATTGCGCACCCTCAGAATTGGCCCCCTTTTTTTTTTTTTTATAAAAAAAAAGTGATCACTATGAAAATTACTTAATGAAGTGTATCTTTTCATCCTAACAGGCCAAGGAAATGGAATGTATCTGTTGTGGGTTCACATGATCTTTTCGAGCACCCCCATATCAACGATCTCGCCTACATGCCGGCAACAAAGAATGGACGGTTTGGATTCAATTTGCTAGTGGGCGGGTTCTTTAGCCCCAAGAGATGCGCAGAGGCCATCGCCCTTGACGCATGGGTTCCCTGCAGATGATTTGATCCCATCTTGTAGTGCAGTACTAGAGGCTTATAGAGACCTCGGTACAAGAGGAAACAGGCAGAGAACTAGAATGATGTGGTTAATCGATGAACTGGTTAGTCATTCTTCATCCTAGTTGTCCTAAGAAACTCGATTCTTGAAGTTTATACTATTTGTATCAATAAGTTAATAAAATAAAAAATTATGTCTGATAAAAATGTGTATATTCAATGGAGCCGATTTTCTTAATTCATCTCCATTACGGCAATGCAGGGTGTAGAAGGATTTAGGACAGAGGTGGCGAAGAGAATGCCTTCACAAGAGCTAGAGAGAGAATCTTGTGAAGACTTGGTTGATAAGCAATGGGAAAGGAGAGATTACCTAGGCGTCCACCCTCAGAAACAGGAAGGCCTTAGCTTCGTAGGCCTTCACATTCCAGTGGGCCGCGTCCAAGCCAACGACATGGACGAGCTGGCTAACTTAGCAGATAAATACGGCTCGGGTGAGCTCCGGCTCACCGTGGAGCAAAACATCATAATTCCCAATATCAAGAACTCGGACCTTGATACATTGCTCAACGAGCCCCTTTTGAGGGACAGGTTCCTACCCGAGCCGGCTATTCTCATGAGAGGGCTGGTGGCTTGTACGGGCAGTCAGTTTTGCGGGCAGGCAATAATCGAGACAAAGGCTCGGGCACTTAAGGTGACCGAGGAGTTGGAGAGGCGGGTTTCGGTGAGTCAGGCAGTGAGGATGCATTGGACGGGGTGCCCGAATACGTGCGGGCAGGTACAGGTGGCAGATATTGGGTTCATGGGGTGTATGACAAGGGATGAGAATGGGAAGATGTGTGAAGGGGCGGATGTGTATTTGGGAGGGAGAATTGGGAGCGACTCACATTTGGGGGATCTTTACAAGAAGGGTGTCCCTTGTAAGGACTTGGTCCCCGTTGTTGTGGACATTTTGGTGAATAAATTTGGTGCTGTACCAAGAGAGAGAGAAGAAGGGGAAGAAGATTAGTTGAAACATGAAATTGGGCCATTTTTTTGTTGTTGTTGATCAACTTGGTGGATAATTTCTTCCTATTTTTGGGACTATATTTAGAATGGTCTTTAATGACGAAAAGGCACATAGATATTTGAAACTTTGGTCAGCTTCTCACACAAACCATTGATGTTTCACAAAATAAAACTGTTCTATTTTTTTCTTTGTTATATATTCAAGGATACTAGAATATTATCTCTGTGTATTCTAATAAAAATGATGATTACTAAAAACCGTTGCTGGGATTTGTCTCCGCAGTCGAGCGGTGGATATCCTGGGAAACCAAAAAAAAAAACTAAAAACCGTTGCTTGTACAACTGTTACCTTATTCGAATTGTAATGAAGACACTAGTTCAAGTTGTGTGCACGTGTTTTTTTTTTAGTTCAACAAAATCAAATTTAGGAGAGTCCACAAGTGTACAACCAAACAAATATGATTGTGGGATGTGTAAGTCGCTCAAGTTGGTTCATGTGTATGGTTTGTTCATTTATTTGTAAGATGACTAAAATGGAGGTGAAATGCTTTTGGGTATTTGGGTTAAGTTTCTCTTGGGCCACTTTGGGCCATGGGAAAGTGACCATAAAGATTGTGCTAGACCATGATATGTTAGAAGAAAAGGACATCAAATGGGGGTATATCTGTCATGCATACTGGTCCGTATAAGGGCCGGTCTTTAGCGACGTATTTTTATCACAAAAATTATTGGAATGATATTTTTAGCGATGAAAAAGGTCGGCAAAGATCAGTTTGTTCTAAAAAAATTCTGATCAAATGGGAATTCAAAATATCCACAAAATGTTTGTGCTTACGATGATGGATCCAAAACATTTGATGAAGTAATGGGATCTCAACAAATTAAAGATACTTTTCCAAATACATCAAGGATCACATATTCAACTCATTATTTTTTGCTCAAATTATTTACACATAATCCTTTAAAAATTTAAGAAACAATCTTCAGCGTAAATAAGTCTGTTTGGATGGAAGGAATGGGAATGAAGGGAAAGGAAAAGAGGAATATTTAGAGAAAATGGAAAGGAAATAGAAGAGTATGAGGGACTGTCATTCCTCTCCATTCCCTTCCTTTCTTTCATTCCAATATTGCGAGGATTGAGAAAGAAAAAAATATTTTTAATAAACAATTTACCATTTTTAATAAATTACATTCTTTTCATTCCTTTCATTCTTTCTATTCAAACAAAGTTATTTTCATTCCCTTCCTTTCCACTCCGTAGTTATCCAAATAATAATAAAATTAAACTCATTCCATTCTATTTCATTCTTTTCCTTTATTTCATGATTAATCATTTTCTTTCCACTTCCTCCTTTCAATCCAAACGGACCGTAACTTCTAATTCATAATTTTATTTTATTTTTGTTCCTAGCAAACTATTGAATACATTTCAAATCTAAAACATACTCTCAAGCAACTGGTAGAGTTTACCCTTAAAACTAAGTATCTTCTAATGGCTGGCTGTTTCACTCATGTAGCCCACTAGCCGTCGGTTTAACCTCAACACACTTGGTCCCCTATTGGCATGGTTTGTCCTTTGAAAATCAGCTTACAAGGAAAGGGTGGCCATTTACATAAATATATTTTTAAAGTTATATATATATATATATATATATTTGTGATTACAAAATTTTGAAGCTTTGCTTCATGGCCTTAGAAGCTTTTGCTTCTTGGCCTTTGATGGTGGGAGCAAAGGATATTTTTGTTCAAAGTGAGTACTAAAATAGTGGGCACAAACTTGTACCAAAATCTCTTCCTTCCTCCTCAATCACAATCCCTGGTTGATACAGATCAGCCATTACCAATATTGGAGTGGATTTATGCCATAAATCACTATCAGCCGCCGTATGTTCCAAAAACCTTTTCCCAGCGAAAAATCCAGACCTTACTATATATGGCTATACCTTTCTCTCTTGGCATGATTGAAACCGTCACAACCCACCTCAAATTCGTTGATTTTTACCTGTTGAAATCATTTTAAAGTAGCAAGTATCAATTCAAATCATTAAGTTAATAATTTAATCGATGTGTTTAAAAGCACAATATCACACAATTTGAGCTAAAACTACTAGAAAGTTATCATTACTTACCATTGATCAATAACTGACACGTCATTCTATATACTATGTGTGCATAACATTAATAACAAATATATATATAGGTCGGCTCTAAAGAGAATGGTCATCTCTTTAAGAAAAAGGAGGACCGTCTATTTTAAAGATTAAAAAGATAAATTTATTTAGATAATCACTATTATAAGTAATCTCACAAAATTTCAAAGAAAAATTCTATTTGCAAGTAGGTGCAATAAAAAATTGATATATATGATCAATTTCGGCCATTAAAATTTTAAAATGATCATTTCACTGATTTCTAAATTGAATATTTTGATAAAATTTAATAGTGATATAAAGATCACCATGTTTCATGAAAAAAAAATCTTTTGTATATATATACATATAACACAAACTTGTATTTTGATGAGCATCAACAAGTGAAATCAAATATCCTGGATATTAATTCATGTCGCCGTAATTTTGACAGATTCTTCGCAATCTGAATCTTTATAGATAATTAAGAATCCCCAGTGAGGAGGATTCACGTGGAGGAGTTAGCATCACAAATAACACCTTGGAGGCTTGTACTATACCCAATTTGCTAGTAAAGGTAAAGCTGCTGGTGGATATGGAGTTGTGAAAAATTGTCAAAAATGGATAGAACTTTCAATCAAAAGAATGAGAGTGATGGATTCAATGTGCTTCCCTACAGAGAGAGAGAGAGAGAGAGAGAGGTGGTGATAAAAATCCAACACTTTTGAGGTGGGCAAATGATGAAAGAGCAAGTGGAATTTGCTGTGCATGGAAAGAATGGACATGTTGTGCTGCTGCTTGTTGCAGCACAACATATATAGAAGAGGCGTGCCTAGACTTACAGCTGCTTGTAAGCGTCATTTTGTGTCACTTTTCTTTTGGGGGGGGGGGGGGGGGGGGGGGGGGGGTCCCTCTTACATTATCGCCAACTTAGACTCAAGACTTGTGTACTTTTGGATTCGACTACTTTATTGAAGAACGTGCGACTGATAATGCATATAACTTATTTTGATAGTCCGGGTAGAAGGAAGGGAGAAAAAAATTGCATTAATCATTGTTTTTCGTGAATTCTATGTGTGAACTCGATCTATAAATTACAATTATAATTTTCATAAACAAGAAAGGTTGATTAATTATCCGTGCGACGTTACTCGTAACATGATTGGAATACGAGAAACAAGAAGTATTTAATAAGAGTACTTGACACTTAGGCCTCGTTTGATTTAGCTATTAGGATTAGTAGAATTAATAATACCAGTATTAATAATACCGGATTATTAATTATGTTATTAATTTAATACCAATATCCTGTTTGATTCATATAGTATTAATACTGAGATATCTCATGCTGATGTTAATACCATGTTTGGTTCTATAACTCGTATACGGAATTATATTTTGGACTAACAAAAAAAAATTTAAAATAATTTAATAATAATAATAATATAGTAGTAGTAGTGGCATTTTTGAAAATATTATAGTAGTAATGACATTTTTTGAAAATATATAGTTTATTTTTCTTAATCCTAGATAAACAATACCTACCTCCTCCCTGGTATAATTTGGTATTAAGTTAGTACCAGTATTAGCAATCCCAGCACATTTGTGCGAATCAAACAATGTATTATAAAAAAAGTGGTATTAATAATCTCATCCCACTTTTTAATACCCGAATCAAACGAGTCCTTAGGGTTGAACCCAAAACTTGCTGTTTAGAGGGTCAAAAAGTTAACTTTGATGTATGCTTTGAATATAATTCCCTTCGATATATCTAATATCTTAAAATTCAGCAATAGCATTTCCCATAATTGTTTTAGGGTGACAAGGAACAGAGGCTCAAAACAAAGGGCTACTACGAGGAGTTGAAACAATAATTTTAAAGACACTGATCAAGTGACTTAATTGGTATAACACTAGTGTCAAAAAGGATTATGATCCATTAAAGAGGTGAAATAATTTAGATTATTTTTCTATACTATATATAAAAGTACGAATATCTTGAGTGTTTTTTTTTTTTGTGAAGACAAATATGCCCCTTAATTTTAAGCACAAGATTTTAAGATTTATATTAAATAAAAAAGTATATATCCCTTCGATTTTAGCACAAGGTTTTAAAATTTACACTAAATAAAAAAGTATAACTCCATATATTTTTATATTAGTATAAGTATTTAAGATAAATTTAAACTCTACTTTATTTGACTAAAATAGTTAAATAAATATTTTAAAATTTACGTTAAACAAATAAAAAAGTATAAACAAATATTTTAAAATTTACATTAAACAAATAAAAAAGTATAAACAAATATTTTAAGTTTTACATTAAATAAAGTAGTATAAATCGATTTTAAGATTTACATTAAATAAAAAAGTATAACTCCATATATTTTTATATTAGTAGTATTCCAAATAAATTTAAACCCTACTTCATTTGGTTAAAATAATAAACAAATATTTTAAGTTTTACATTAAATAAAACAGTATAAATCTATATATTTTTGTATTAGTATTTTAGATAAATTTAAACTCTATTTTATTTGACTAAAATAATTTAACAAATTATAGTTTTTGTTGAATTAGATGCATTGTATAAGACTTCTATATAACTTGATAACAAACTTTCATAGAATAAAACTATTTAGAGCATCTCCAACAGTAGTGTATATTTAGGTTTTGTGTAAAATATACAAAACTTGTAAAAATTTTGAGCTCCAGCAGTCTTTTAAATTTAGCTTTTGTGTAAAATGAATGTGTAAAATACACCCCAAATTTACACTGTCACGTCAGCCTTTTCTTTTCTCAATTATTTTACAATACTTTAAAATGTAATAACTTTTAATATAAATTATATAATTTAATAAAAAATATATATCTAAAATCTACTCATCAAGACCAACAAATCAAGATCCATTGTTGTTATAATATTATGTATACCAAAATTCAAGAAAAAATAATAAAAAATCGCATAAAATGATATCTAATATACATAATTATCTTTTTTGTTCATTCAAAATTTACACAAAAGTTTAAAAATGTACCATTGGAGCATATTTTTTTTACACTTCAAGTTTTGTGTAAAAGTCTTTTGACACATAGGATTTACACAAAAATATTTACACAACGGTTGGAGATGCTCTTAATAGATCATACTAAAATGACAAAGCTTTTAGTTTGAATTAGAGTTTCATTCCAAAGTAAACCACAAAGGTATGTATATCAAATTTTACTTTACTATATTCTAAAACTTATTTGTTTTTTTTATAGTAATGTTTAGTGTTTTAAAAAAAAAACATTTATTAAAAGAATTCAACGCGACAAAATTTTATCATATATTTACAATATTTTTCTAGAGTGACCAAATCTATGATTTTCTTATAATTAAAAAATATTTGTTATTATTTTTATTTTCCACTTCATACTAACTATTTAATTCTTTCTATAATTTACTAATTATATGAGTTTCTTATAAATATTAATTGAATTTTACATTTGATATTATGTTTTTGTTTCTTACTAATTATCCATTTCTTAACATATATGTATTCATTAATAAATTTAATGACATTTACTAAACACTAAAATAATACTTAACAATGTACGTGCACAAAAACAGTTATTGTCGAAGAGAGACACTCTTCTAGCAAACTTTTTAACGTGTAACAACATTTCAAACCAAAGTCTCGATCGGCGTGGAAAAAACAGTTGTCATCGGAGCCTTATCCTAACAGAATAATACTGTTGAATTTGTAAGTGCAGTTCCGTATCGCGGTGGGTCTTCTTCTTGGTTGTCCTCCTTTCCTGAAAATCTAACTAGAATGTGCTCCTTACCCAATCCACGGTAGACGCGGATATCGTAGATAAAGAGCTAGGCCCACCTGCCTCCTGGGGCCCATTGTGATTCCTGTATCAAGTATCTTTAATTTCCTCTGTCCAACTATCGCACATATAAAAGTTTCTAGATCAATTTGGATTTCTCACGAATTCGGTTTCAATTACTCACTACAATTAATACTATACTGAGGTTTTATGTGAGCCTTTCCCCTGCATGGAGACATGTCATCTAATTTTCATAGGCGAAAGTTGAACCTTTTGTTCTCGCTCCTGCATAATACTACGTCAACCAGATGCAACATGGACGCCATTCTACTTGCACACTTCTTCACTCTGAATAGGAAAATCGAGATAAGGTCTACGACTTTGCTTGATTTGCTTAAGTATTAGTCCATTACATAAACAAAGTAATATCCTCTAAAAACCAAACTTCTGGTATGGGAACTAACTACACAAGACAAGAGAACGTTTTTCCACAAGGCCAAAGCCCATTATCTACTGGGGTAGGTGAAACAAGAAAAAAAAAAGGAGTATTTTTACCTCGAATCCTTGAAAGTTTCAGTACAATAATGGATAAACCCATGTTTGATCTGAGGAGGATTGGGACGTAGGTGGTCAGGCTGGAATCGTGGACCATTTAAGGCAAACACTTGAGCACCTTCCCAAGTACAACACTAATAGTTTAAATAATATATTTCTCAGCTAACACGAATGGTTTTAAAGACACGTAAATCTATTCTGCCGAGAGAAGATGTGATGACCTCAAACACCTAAAGGATTGGCACAAAATAACGACCATTTTTACAATTGGGAAAAACTATAATCAAAATAAAATGCCATCTACCAGAATAGCTCCATGGAAATCATTAACAAGGTGCACAATTCTTTTCTACCTTTTCTAGTCAACCACTTCCTAATGGGTGTTTTGATGTGTTTACTTGGGAAAGAATTGTAAGTCATGAAATTAGTTTGCATGAAACCTAAATATTGAAAGCCAACAATTATGCCGAAGTCAGCTGTACTAGCAATCAATCTCGATATTTTGAAAGTTGATGAGGTCAAACACTAAATGTTAAATCAAATCTTGAGTATTTTTCACCCAAAAAAATAAATACAATCAAACACATCCTAAATGTTATTAGTTTCCTAAACACGCTTGATAACATGAATTAATTGAGTTCCTTTATAATTCAACTAACTTTTGTGCACACAAAATCCACGTGCAATTCGTAATGGAAAAAGGTAAAAAAATAAAAATGAAATCCAATGGTATAGCGTTCCTTGCCTAGTTGCCTGGGCAAGAGTTTGAAACACATTTTTGGAAGGGGGAAAAAAGGCACAGTAGGGGTAAAATTGGAATGAAAGCTTGACGCCCAGCACCCCCTCCCAAACACCACCAAAGAAAAAAAAAGGACCACAAAACCACCACCCAAAAGAGAAAACATTAATACTTCCTTCTATCCCGAATGAAGAGTTGTGTTTTGACCCTCATATAGTGTAAGAAAAAGCACTAACTTCAACGTAATCATGGTCAAGAACAACACTAATTTAATGTCATGTACACCGTATTCATATGTTAGTATATTCGAAAGACGAATCATGACTCGTATTTTGGAATGTACTGTTAAGTTTTGCTCTCCTTGAGGAGTAACTTTAGCTCACTCTAATCATCCTAGCTCATGATCATGTCATGGTGAGAACTTCCATCAACGTGGGATACAAATCAATCTCACAAGATATTAAGACAACCATTGCCTAACATTTGGCAAACCTTTTCTCCTTATATTTGTCTTTATCCACTTCCCTCCTCACTCTATATAAATCCTCCCCACCCCCTAACTTCTCTCATTGAATTGACCCTCATTAGCAGCAGCAACCTTTCACCATATCCACTCCTAATGCAAAAAATAGTCACCACACAAGCAAAAGAGAGTGATCCACATTACCATGGAATTAATATCGTCTACTTGTATATACATCATCCTTTTTCTCTCCACTATTCTGTCATATTACCTAACAAAAAAGGAGAAGATTAAACACAGAGAAAAGGGTGAGCTTCCTCCAGGTTCAATGGGGTGGCCTTACATAGGAGAAACTCTCCAACTCTACTCTCAAGACCCTAATGTTTTCTTTTCTACCAAACAGAAAAGGTTCTTCAGCCACCTTCAATTTTTTCCCCTAGTTCCTTTCCTCTCTCATGCTTTCCTTTTGCTTCAAGTGCCCAGTATGGTTTGAGATTTAGTCCTTTCCTAAAGAATCCTAAACTGTTAAATTCATATACAGAGTCATAATTCAGATCACAAGTTTAAATCATAAGATGGTGAAGACTCAAACTTTAAATGTGAAATTACCAGTTTCGGATTCTTGGAAACTGATAAAGCTCAAACCATGTACAAGCATAAATATGAATTATGAGCGCTGATGTTTCTATTCAGATATGGAGATATATTCAAAACTCACATCCTAGGCTGTCCTTGTATTATGCTGGCAAGCCCTGAGGCAGCTCGGTTTGTGCTAGTGACACGGGCTCAATTGTTCAAGCCTACGTACCCAAAAGGTAAAGAGAAGATGATTGGTCCTTCAGCACTGTTTTTTCACCAAGGAGACTACCATACTCTTTTGAGGAAACTGATACAGAGCTCATTATCACCAGAAGCAATTCAAAAACTAATTCCTGATATCGAAGCTATAGCCATTTGGGCCTTAGAGTCATGCGCTAACGGCCGCGTCATTAGTACCTTCCATCAAATGAAGAAGGTTTGTTGGGCCCCACTGTAACTAATAAAGAAAACTACTACATTTTTCCGAATCTGTCAGTGGCACATCATCATTGGCCAGGGAGTATCGCCATGTGCTGCTCCTTGTTTAATTCTGCTATTTTGAGAGAGGCTTTTTTGGATTATCCTCAAATTTTCACATGGGGTCTCTTAGGATTTTGCTGTATTAACGACTTCTCAATTATCCACAACTTTTTAATGATTGATGGGTCCTCAACTTAGTTTGGAATATGCTTTTTCTAAGACTAATAGTCTAATACATATGGGTTTTCTACAGTTCTCTTTCGAGGTCGGTATTCTCTCCATATTCGGCCAGTTGAATAGAAGATACAAGCAAGAGCTGAAGGAGAACTACCACATAGTAAATAAGGGTTACAATTCTTTCCCAACAAACTTGCCAGGAACTGCATATCGAAGAGCTATTGTTGTAAGTAAGGTTCTACAGCTATTATTCAATTGTTTTACAATATGTTAGAGCCATTTAAATGGAATTTTTGTTCTCTTCTCTGTGAAATAGGCGAGGAAAAGGATTAGTCAGATTCTTCAAGAGATAATCAATGAAAGAAAGGAGATGAAAGTTTTGGAGAGCGATCTATTGGGTCATCTACTGATCTTCAAAGATAAGAAGGGACAAGCATTAACTGAGGATCAAATAGCAGACAATGTCATTGGGGTACTGTTTGCTGCACAAGATACAACAGCAAGTGTTCTAACATGGATTCTCAAATTCCTTCATGATGACCACAAACTTCTAGAAGCAGTTAAGGTAATAGTTTGCTAAGGCTTTAGGAATTACTCAATATCTAATCCAGGATTGATGTTTTCTCTTTTATTTCTTTATTTTCTTATTATTGAATGTGTGCGTTTTGTATATTCTAATTTCTTTATTGTAGGCAGAACAAAAGGCAATATTTGAATCAAACAATGAAGGAAAGAGGCCTTTGACCTGGGAGCAGACTAGAAATATGCCATTAACATATAGGGTGTGTAGTGCTCAGCCTATTGTAATGTATTTTGTTGCTGGTAAATTAGTAAAAATAATAACTATTGATCAACTGGCTATGTATATAATTCAGGTCATATTAGAGAGTTTAAGGATGGCAAGCATCATATCTTTCACCTTCAGGGAAGCGGTGGTCGATGTAGAATATGAGGGTAAGGAGTAAAAGTAGCTGAATGACACTCTGGTTGTTTAAACTTTAGGGTCCATTTGGTTCGGGGCGAAATACTTTTCACCTTTCTATCTCAATTGCTCTTGAAAGCCTTGTGGGATTTACATGCATGTATTGGCAATTTAACAGGGTACCTAATTCCTAAAGGTTGGAAAGTAATGCCACTCTTCAGAAGCCTTCACCAAAATCCTAAATTCTTTAACGATTCTCAAAATTTTGATCCATCTAGGTTTGAGGTATTTTTTTTTTCTTCCTTACTATTTCTCTGAAAAAGTGAAAGAAAGATGGCTGAAAATGTTTTCATTTGGTTTCTCTCTGGTGATGGGTGGGTGCAGGTCGCTCCAAAACCCAATACATTCATGCCATTTGGCAACGGAGTGCATGCCTGTCCAGGAAATGAGCTTGCCAAACTGGAGATGCTTATTTTAATCCACCACCTGATGACTAAGTTTAGGTATGCTAGCCCTCGCTGTCTCTTCTATATGAATATATGTGTGACTGTGTGTCTGAATATAAAACTTACTATAGAGCTCATTATAAATTAACAGCAAAGTTTTAACAATCAGTATCTGCATTTGTCCTGGGAATTTCCATGTCTAAGGAATGTGTCAGAACTTCAAAATCTTAACATTCGTAATAATGATAGCACCCCAAGTGCTTTTCTGTGCTCAACTGGAACAACGGCCAACAAAGATCATAATTGATCCTAAGGTGGCAGAACCCTACATCGGTGTCATGACCGAGCTTTAACCAATTAGCCGTGGATGCTTAATAGGGATCCTTGTACATGGCAAATAACCAAATTCCATATGGCACAAAAGCAGTCATGTAATATAATAGTAATGCAACAAATGTAGAAGAGAGCTCTTCTTTAAAACAGATTAACAAGATGAATTGTCAACTAATAAAGCTGGGAACATACAAATTTTCATGTGCTAAATATTTCGAGAAGGTTAAGTTTGTGTTGGTGATTTTTGCATTGCAGGTGGGAATTGGTAGGTTCCTCAAGTGTTATTCAGTATAGCCCATTCCCAGTCCCTCAAAATGGACTCCCAGCTAGGTTTTGGAAAGAACAAAAAAGCCAAGAAGCGTTGTTCTAGAAGAAATGCCTCCCGTACTCAGTATACAATATAATACGTAACCCGACAACCCTATCTTTTTTTGGGGTCTCTCTCACTGATATCTTATCACTGGGATTTTTGTTATAATGGCACTTTGTAACTAAGAATGTTATTATTTGCATGGAATAATAGAGTAATAAGAGGAAAAGTTTTACTACCTCTTTTCGTGAAATACTTGCACCCTTTACTTGAGAATGACATGTCTTTTCGTTTTACATTTGTTTTTTTGATTTAATGAGTAACTTAGCTACACAAAAGACATAGACTTCCTCCTACCATCACCACCACCAACCCACTCTCCACAAACAAACAAATCCCTATAAATGGGCATATTTTCATTTGCACGATTCCAGTCTATTTTACTTTAAGCCAGAGGTGAGCATCAGTGGTTTCAAAAAGAGCCACTTGTTGGTTGATAATCCTAGTAGGTTTTGTTAGATAATCAGTTAGGCAGAAATGGAAATACCCCTAGCTAGGAATATCCGTCAGCAACTACACTACTATTATAACCTCTATTTTATTAGCAATCCTAAAGTTATTAAGCAGAATTTTAATATCTTGAGGTGTCCCTTAGTGACTTGCTAGTGGCTCAATAGTCAATACCACTTCAGCGTCACGCATTCAGTCTTTTCAGTCCACATAATTTGCACACAAGGGAGGAAGTCTAGCAGGAAAGTTGCACGGTGCAATTTTTTATCACCATCACACCCACAGGACAGGGTAGCACTAATCCGATTAACAAGTGAAACCCTATGACAGGCCACACAGGCTCAAATCTTCTGCTGATTTTTTCCCGAGATGAATTTGACACAGATGCCCTTCTGTAGTGGAAATTCACAAAACCCAAAGATGATAACTCTTCCACTAAGTAGTTTGTGGTGTGAAACCAAACGAAGGACAGGTACAGAAAAAGGACGGAAGTCTATGTGAAATCAGTATTAAAAAAATAGTAAGAAGGATACAACTAAAAAAGTGCGGGATAGAGGTAAGAATGGACATAAATATATTCAAACTGTGTAGGCAATATTAGGAAAACATCCAACGAACTGCAATGTACCAAGTAATACGATGAATAAATAAGTTTTGTTTTTGATCAATGGTTAAGCTGAAATTAATGAATTCTTAAGAATTTTCAAAATCAGATATTCTATTTTCTCTCCTATATATGTACTACATGGATGAAGTATCTAACTCTCACTATATTCCTTTCTTTTTCTACTTCTTATATTAGGTTTCCAATCCTCAACCTCTTGTTGTCCCTCAACTCTGTGTGACACTTAGTTTGGAAGGGAGGGAGTGTTACTTTTAAAATACTATGAGAATTGAAACCTATAAGTCGTTCAATTGTACGCAGAAGTTATAATTGCTCATACGAAAAAAAAAAACTAGTTCCATTGTACAACTTGCTGAATATAATACTAAGGATGCTGATGACACAGTTAACAACCAAAAGGTAACATTCTCAATATGCATTCTATGGTAATCTTAAGTAACAGCTTATCTTGGTTGCAGAAGCAAACCTAATGATATTACTCATGGGTGAGATACTTATTAGGTTTGTGGATGGTTCTAGCATTTCAGGTAGCACAGGCCAACGTGAGCGTCTGCTATTCTCATGTAGCTGTTAATCAAGTTCACAAAATGTGCTAAGATCAATTCAAGTCCTCAGTGACAAAATTTTCCTGTAGGACATAAACAATGTTATGTATGCATTACAAACCAAACACTTCAAACTTTGGTCTTATATTTTCCAGAAAGTTACGCTGCAGGTATATACTTAGGCCTCGTTTGGTTTGAGTTTTAAATCATTCTTGGAATGCTACATTTCAGTATTTCACTCAAGAATGATTCCAATGTTTGGTTTGAGTTTTAGCCTAGAAATGCATCATTCAATGGAGTATTCCTTCAAAGTTTTCCCTCTTAAATGGATGAAAATAGAGGATTACTCTAGGTATTCTCTACTAGATTTTCTCCTAAAATTTCCTCCTTTTACTTGCCAAGACAAAAACTTTTTTTCATTTATATTATCTTTGAAAGGAAAAAATAATTGTTTTTAAACTTTTTGTTTTATATTATTATTTTTGTTTTTATTAAATACATACAACGACTTTTCACAATTCTTAACAATAAAATATTAAGTTTTACCTTTGTAAAATTGTTAGGACTCGCCTTTTAATTTTATAGATTGAATAACGTTAGAATGAATAACATTTTAGTAATTCACATATATTTCATTCATATTTTTGTTTGAATCAAATATAGAGAGATGATTTTACGTTTCAGGAAAGAAAAATTCATGTCTAAACCAAAAATTGGCAAAGCATCCTAAATACTAGGAAAAAAGCTTTACAAGAGTCTAGGACGCCCATTCCATTCCCAAAACAAACAAACCCTTGTACTTGCTTCTAGAGGGATACACAACACATATATATATATATATATTGATACAATTAATCACTCTACATAGTTTTAAGTGGAATGAGTGAATTAAGGTTCATCTGTTCATCAGTACTAGGCATTATATTAGGTTTTCGGTAGATCACTCTTAAATTACATGCATTCATTTGTTATAATACAACATAAACAATCGTTTGATTGAGAGTAATTACATGATCGGAAAGGTCCTTTGACAACGAACAGAGACGGCACTGATCTCTTCGTCGTATTCCAGACAACCACATTGGCACCGTTCTGATCTTTCCACCCCAATTTTCTACCTTTTATCTTGGTAAGTTAGTGGTTTTTACGAGGGAAAAACTTTCATAATCTTTTTATTTATTTTTTTGATTAATCATTCCTATCAAAAATAATTATTAATAATTAAATAATTTATTAATTAAACAGATGAATAAACAAGTTTTACTTGTCACCAACTACTACGAACCATACCATACTCGTATAAGAGATAAACATATCATTAATACCGCGCATATATCTGAGATAAATATATCACTAATAACCAACAAGAAAGTGGACAAACCACTTTATTAAATTCGAATTCAAATCTATAAATTTTGAACTTGTAGTATCTTTAATACAAGACTAAATAGAGTATCACTAGGTTACAAACCATTAACTTTGTAATCTTTTTATTTGTTTCCTTGACAATGGGCAAAAGAAAATTTATTTAGCATGTTAATCATTGAATTAAGGGCGTTTTATTTATTTTATTTTATATTATATTATTATATTTGAATGCACATAAAAATAACATATGTATACACAATGTGCGAGTTAATTATTAGCGTGAAACTAAACTAATGTTATGAAGGTGAATCTCAACTGTCATTAATTGGGAATTGTTTGTCATGAATTATTTATTTATCGACTGTGAATAGTCCCATTGATCTATTTATTTATCAACTGGGAGTGAATAGTCCCATTGATCTATTTATTTATCGACTGTGAATAGTCCAATTGATCTTAAATAACATTCTCGTGTGCGCATTACCCTTATTTCATCTCTACCATCTTTTCCTTTGCAATATCTTCTGCGTACTCTTCCAATATAATTTTTTGCCGCAACCTTTTATTCTCACTATGTCTTTACTTTCTAGTTTTTTTCTTTGTTTTTCTAATGAAAAACTGCAATAGAATTTTTAACAAAATAAATAATATTATCTTAGTAAATTTGAGTGCATTTACTAAAATAGTATTAAATATTATTTTAATTGATTTGTTCAGTATCTTGAATAATAATTTTAGCTTTTTATATAAATAATTATTCAGAATCTTACTCTTCTCTACTATAGAAATTATTTTTTAAATAAAATATTGAGTAAGGGCATTTACAAGATGAACTTAGTGGTGTGATAAATGATGTATATTTATTTTACATATTTGAATGTTAAAACAGTAGTACTGTAAAAAGAGATATGAGATAAAATAAATAATACGTGATATTTTAAGAGAAAGTGTATGAAATGGAGTAAAAATATGAGAGATATATAAATGTAGGAGAGAGAAACACCCAAAATATGACACAATGTGGCATTTGGAGGCCTCACGCTACACAATATTGCATCCCACTTCAAATATTACACAATATTGTACATAGAAACGAACTTAGTTTTGTCACTTGTTTATTTTATGAGTAGATGTTATATATTTTTTCGTAATTTTTTTGTGAAAATTTTTTCTTCCTCAACAATTAAAAAAAAAATTCATAAAAAAATTACGAAGTAGAAAGACATTTCTCCATATGTCTCAACTTATTTTTTAACTTTTTACAAAAATTAACTGGTTTTTTTTTTCTTATTCTTATCAAATGAACCCTAACAATCAATAATTAGCACCTTCTATAAAAAAAAAAAAAAGATAATCGAAGTGCGTAGTAATCGGTGTGAACAGCTTGTGAAATGAACTCTCGACGAAGAAAAGAAGGCAAAATATAAGAAAAGAACTAAATTGAAAATTTGAAAAAGATAATATAACTAACAAAATAATTTTGACCCGATATTGGTGGGGTCATAAATTGGTAGACCCGATATGACTCGCATCTCAGCGGCGAGTCGGAGCCCCTCATTGTCCCCACTGTTACTGCCCTCGGATTCAATTAATCAATCGTGCAAAAAAACTCCTCCTCCGGTGCTGCCCAAACACCGCCCCACACCAGATCTCTTCCGCTAACTTCTCCCCATACTCTCCTCCTCAATTTTCTATCTCTAAATTCCCTCTCTCTCTCTCTCTCTCTCTCTCTCTCTACATTCTCTCTTTACCACCATACCTGTAAACCCCCTCCTCTATCTATAGCTCTTATCTAATATACAATTAGAGATAGATATAGATATACTGTTTTCTGCATCGCGCTTAGAATTAGGGTAAGTCACGTGTGGAATGGGCGAATTTTGTTTTCCACGGCTAATTTTTGAATCGATGGTTGAAAGTACCGTGGATTAATCGGTCGATTGATTGATGCGCCCTGTGTGAACTTGTGGTTCGAGTGCTCCGATGGACTCGATAGGGAGTCACGGTGGCGTCGTCCCAAGCTCTTCGCATTTCTTCGTTGCGATTGCCTTCGCATTTGGTTTCGTTGTTGCCAGGTCCTTCCTCGATAGATTCATCTTCCGCGTAAGCTTCTTCATATTTTTGTTACTTTCATAAAAAAATTGTGCAAAAATTGTGCCTTTCTCCATGCTGTTGGTCTTGATTCTGTGATCGAATTATTTTTATAGCTTTCGCCTTCTATTGCAAGTTTTCTGGAACCTTCAATTATAGTTTGAGAAATAATGGAGGTTTTGTTTCTAACTTTGTCCATATATGCACATTGATAAACATTTTGCTAAGCAAACTGTTTGGCATTGTTGTTTTTGGAACTTTCCATTATAGTTGAGTAATGGTGGAGGTTTTGTTTCCAATTTTGTCCCTATCTGCACATTGATATACGTTTTGTTAAGTAAACTGTTTGACGTTGTTACGCCTATATCTGTAGGCACAACATATGTTAATAATGTGCCTAGAGTTCTAAGCAAATTTATTAAATATGTAAGCTATTTCACAATAGGGGAAAATTATGTTCTTATGAAGAATTTGAGACACCTGGTATAACATACTAAACATCATTGAGTTGGTTCAATAATTTTTGTTAAAAAGGGCACACAACCTCGACAACTATTTTTGTGGGATGGTTTGCCAACCATAGGTTCAAATAAACCGGCTTGAGTATGACTTTCATCTGTAGTGACTAGTGATAGGGGGACATTAGTTTCTTTGTCTGCAGGTGCAATACCATTTTATGCCATTGAAGTTTCTTTTTGGAAAATCTTCCAAGATTTTTCCTTTTAATATATTTTTTTTTTTGTTTCATCTTGTGTTGATGATTTTTCTGTAATCCTAGGGGAAGCTCATTCAGGGAGTGGAAGCAGTGATTTTCAAATTTAAGAATGTTACAATAAATAAACTGTTAAGTTAGGGAATATATTTCGATACAATTGCTATGACAAATTGATTGATTCATGCTCCATTGGTTCTATTAAATTGTTTTTGGTCTTCAAAGGGTTTTGCCTGCTCCATAAGAGTCATTTGTAGTTCATGTTTTGTTTGTATCATTTATGGATAGAGGAGATAGCTTTGTGAAAATTGTATTGAATTTTCTGTTGTATTTATTTCAAACACGAGGCAATTGTGTGAGTATATGAAGTCTGCGATTGTGTGGAGTATGTGAAGTCTGGGCCCATATGGTATCAGCTCTGTCCTAGAAGTGGAAAATGTTCAATGTCATATAAAATATGTTTGGAGGCCCATTTCTGAAACTGTTTTCAGGAAAGTTCCAGTAAAAGTACTTCTAAGATGGGTCTTATCCAGATTATCCTTCATTTTTATTCAACTTGCTGGGTTGGCAATTATTTATCAAAAACTTGGATTTAGTACCGAGATCAGCCAAAAGAAAGAGTAGCACTAGCTGAACAAAGTAAGGTTAAACATTGAGAGGCTTCCCCAGCTTTTAGTGAATTCTTATCGACTTTGATGCTTTCCAACCCTTTATTGAGTAATGGATCTATTACCACATCCATAACTAAACTATTAGCAAAGAAGATATTAGTTATTATTTATACTTAGTCCTCAAAGCAACTTGTTCTAGAAAACAATAATGGCAAAAGCACCTATAACACAAATAAATAGTTCGGTCTCTATTTTGTGTCTAACAAACCATCATCTCAATTTCTCATATTTTCATGTACATGTGTTCCTTCTCATTCTTCACTGCTTTATGCAGAAGCTGGCCATTTGGCTGTTGAGGGGTGGAGCTGTTCCATTAAAGATCAATGAGGCGTCAAAAGCAAAGATTGTTAAATGCTCGGAATCTATGTGGAAGTTAACATACTATGCCACTGTTGAATTTTGTGTTCTAAAATTTATGTACCACGAGCCATGGTTCAAAGATTTAGAAGGATATTTCAGAGGTTGGCCAGACCAAGAGTTGACGTGAGTAATGATACATTTGCTTGAAATTTGGTTCCACTACTGGATAGATGAACTGACATGAATTTGTAGAGTAAAAGATAGGATGTTAACCTATAACTTGTTATTTCTTGACATGATGAGCTTTATTTTATCTTTGATCAAACAATTTTAGAAATTTGTGGTTTAACCTGATTATCCTCAGGTCTCTTCAGTCCATATTTCTCTGTTAGAGAGCATAAGGGGTTCTTGTCTCGTGTTTCTAATTATAGGAGAACACATTTATGATTAGAGAAGCATCACGTTTAGTTTCTGATTGCCTATCAATTTGCTGAGATGATTCAAATTTTTACCTTGTTGCATGGGATGTATAATTAATTAATTATTAGTGGTTCATCATCTTCTTTAATTATGGTTCTAGGTGCTATTCTAAAGCCTTAACTTTTTTGTTTCCTTCCTTTTTCCTCAAAAAGGGGGAGATCTGTGATATTCTGTCACGTCTAAGTTAGCTTCCTTATTTTAGAATGTTGTCAGACTTTTCCTTAGCAAAGCATAACGTGGTTTTTGCTTAGTTTCTTCGCATTCTGAACTCTGAAGGAAAATATTTCAAAAGTCATTATACTATCAACTTGTTGGAGTTATTTCCAGAACTTTCAGGTAGGCTATTTCTTCCTTGCAAGTTTGTAACTGTTTCAGAAATATCTTCCTTTAGATATCTGAATTTTAGAAAATTGGCACAAATGTTTTTTGACAACTGACATTGGGTCAAATGATTGTTTTAAATAGTTTAAGAGGATGCAACAATATGATTTCTATCTTGAAGCAAACATACTTTGTGCCAGCTTTTTCTCTTTCCCTTTTTCTGAATAAATTATGGGTGAGTGCCATGGATGTGATTTTGATTTTCACTTTCATTTGCAATCATTTCATTGGTTGACATTTTTTAATTAAATGTCTGTGCTATGTGGCAAGACTTAAGAGCTCAACATTTCAAGAACTTTTATTTACCATGACTTCAAATTTTTTTGAGCCATAGTCTTTCAAACTTTATTCATTCTTTCACATGACCCGTTGCGTTTTGTCATTCCAGGCTTCCCCTTCAACTTGTCTATATGTGCCAATGTGGTTTCTACATCTATAGCATTGCCGCCCTCCTAACATGGGAAACTCGAAGAAAGGATTTTTCTGTAATGATGTCTCATCATGTAGTCACTGTGTTCCTGATTGGTTACTCATACATTACCAGGTAACGTTCTACTCCACACTCATGTAGCACTCTTGTTTACATTTGAACTATTGACCACAAGGTCCACAACATTAACTACTTCTGTTTAGACCAAAGCTTAGACATACCTAATTGAACACCCTTTAAATTTTGGGAATCTTGGAAAACTTCAGTTTGTGGTTCTTTTAGTATAGTTGCCCAGAGATGAGTATAGTCGCATAGCCTTTATTCTTTTGCTGTGTGTACAATGACTGCAGATTGTCCGTGCCCCCTATGAAACCTTTTAGTGGATTTTCTTGTATCTATGCATTTGCCCTCTGCTTTTGACAATCTATGCTGTTCCTTAATATGTCGATCCCATTTAGTTGCTTTTGTAAGTTTTTTTGAATTCTAATTGTCCAGATGGTCAATAAATGAGATAAAAGATTGAGAAAATTGCATTTAAGGCATGGTAAGTTAGCAAAACTGTATTAAATAATATACAAACTTTAGAACTTCAGCTTGAGTGGTAGAGATGCTCGATAATACCATAGTAAATGGATTAAAAATTGGATTAACTACATTTTAGTACAACGTACTGGCACCGAAATTCCATTCAATACAATATACTTCTTTTTTTTTCAAATATAACAACCTACTTTCTGTTTGGTTTCGAAAATACCATCTGTTAAGACACCCTACTAACTCCATGAATTAAAAGCTGATGTGGCACCCATTTGTCAAACTCGGATACCACATTTATGCACAGTCATATATGTTTTATAAAATTAGTAAGTAAAATAAAAATTAAAACCTTAACACATTAACACATTAAAATAATTTCATTTCATAAAGTTAGAGAGAGAAACACTGTTCAAAGCAACATGGACTGAGTTCATGGGCGAAATTCCGAATACGTTCACGGGCGAGTTCAGAAGCTTGACCTTCAAAGCAACATGTTCACGGGCGAAATTCCGAACACGTTGAGTTCATGGACTGAGCTTGCGGAGCTGATTTTATCAAACAACAAACTCACAGGCGAAATTTCGAGTGGACGGAGGTGGTGGCTTTTCGGAGATGGAAGAGATAATGGGGTAGACAGAGATTCGACGGGGATAGGGGATGAAAGGAGGAGTGATCTGTGATTTGGTAAATGGAGGGGTAGAGAAGAGAAACATAGGGATGAAGCTGAGGACCCCATTAGTGGGTTTTGAGAGTCAATTAAACAATTGATTCAATTATTATCTGAAATCAATTAGCTTGTCAATTTGGGTTTATCTTTCTATTTCAATTTGTGGTTTAATTGAAGTAGGATTTTCCGTATGATTTCGTGGATTTATCTCTTTGGTTTAATTTGTGAATGAGAAAGTTTGAATTTGCCGGCGACTGCAGTGGTGGGGAGATGGCAGTGGCAGTGGCAGTGGCAGTGGGAAAATGGTAGAATAATGTTGGTGGAAGAAGGGGAAGGCAGTGTTAATGAGAGGAGAGAAGGGTTTGATGTGGTGGGGATGAGAGAGAAAGGGGAAGGGTTTAAAGAGAGGGGTGGAGATGGTAATGGTGGAGGTGGTTAGAGATGGTGGCCAGAGGTAGTGGCCGGCTGGATGAAGATTAAGGTTTTTTGGGAAAAAGATAAGGGAAGAAGATGTTGCTGCATTTTCCATTTTAATTTTTCTATTTTTTTTCATTATATGACTGTATATGACGTGGCTGCTTTGTTGGCAATTTCAAATGCCAAATGGCATGCCATGTCATCTTATTTAACGGTGTTAAAAGGCACAACTAACGGGTCTATTAATCACAAACAAACAGGAAGAATGTTGTTATATTTGAAAAAAAAAAGTATATTGTATCGAATGGAATTTCGGTGACAGTGCGATGTATTAAAATGTAGTTAATCCTTAAAAATTTGATAAGATTATCTCAAGCATTTTTTTGTATATATTTCTTTTTGCACTTATTTTAACAAGAAATTTCCTTTCAGTCCATCCACCTAAAAGTTCTTCCAATCAATTGCTCACATGCTATTTTACTTATTATATAATGTTCATTTAAGAGATGTCAACTTAATAATTGTTACAGATTCTCTAGAGAAAGAGTTCTATCAAATTAATTTTTGTAGCTTACAATTCTTTTCAAGGTAGATATTCTTATAAAGCGGCGTAGGCAATGTAATGATTCTTATTATATAAGCATTAAATGGCCTGACATACAAGGCCAAAGAGGCAGAGGAAGTGAAAAGTAAGATTAAACGGTTAAGCCGCTGTCCAAAAGAAAATGAAATGACAGCTTGTTAGCTTCATTGGACCCTGACATATATAGAGCCAGGCAGATAAAAGAATTGGGTGTCCAAGAGGAAGGCAAGACAAACATGAGGTTGACAACAAAAAGTGGTAGCTATCTTCTCATTGAAGACTGTTGAGTACATGGGTAACATTAGTATTTGAAAAGTGGATCTTGAGACCAAGCGTATCTCTATCTCCTGTTCAAGATAGGTTCATATTTATAAATAGAAAGTTTTAATACATATTGATTATCACACAAGGGAAGTAAGAACTTGTTCTCTTTACACAGGTTCTACCGGGTTGGTTCAGTCATTATGGCACTTCATGATGCAAGTGATGTATTTCTTGAAGCCGCTAAAGTTCTCAAATATTCCGAGAATGAGCTCGGAGCGAGCGTGTTCTTTGGAATGTTTGCCATTTCATGGCTTGTACTTCGGTTGATATTATTTCCATTTTGGGTCATAAGAGCCACGAGGTTTGTCCTAAAACCGAATAGATGTTTTATTTTGTGTGCCATTGTATCTTGTCTCTTTTGAGATATATATTTATATCTGTTTGGCATTTCTGCAGCTATCATCTCTTGGATTGCTTGAGGCTGTCAGAGACATACCACATGTCATTGTACTATGCTTTCAATACGATGTTGTTAACCCTACTTGTGTTCCATATTTATTGGTGGATTCTCATATACTCGATGATTATGAGACAGCTGAAGAATAGAGGAAAAGTTGGAGAAGATATAAGATCTGGTAAGCATTTTATGATTTCGTATCCGCGTTTAGGGACTGTTATCCGTCTTTGGCAAATCATCATTGTGTTTCACTTTTAGATTCACACCAAGCTAAATGCTACCATGCAAATTGTGGAAATTCACACTTTCACCCGGTGAAAATATCATCAAATTGAATTGGGCCCTACAAAGGAAAATAAAAAGAGTGATAATTAAGATAAATCTTCACCCTCATGCTCCCTTGGATTTAGTCTGGTGCTCTGGGAGCCCTGGATATTCCAAGTTCTCAAGGATAACATAAATCTTAACCATGTCCTTTTCTCTGAGTAGTGAAACCTAAAGTTACTATTGTACATTTTGTATGGATTGATAGCGATGCTAAGTTTAGTAGCATCATCCATTTTACCAGAATAAAATACTCCCGTCTCATTATGAGAACCTCATTTGATTTCAACATTTAAAGGGGACATGCATACGATGTCTTCAAATTTGGTACGAACTTTTATATCTTCAGAATTAATCCTCTAATTTCTGATTTTTTCTCAGAATCTAAAATTTTGTGGAGTACTTTCTGGGCTCTCTGCCTCTCTTCAAAAGTGTAATTCGCATGAATTAGACAAAGAGGACTCTTTTCTCTACAGGAAAGTGAGACTGTTGAATCGGGGTGGAGAGTGGAGACATAATTTAAAAAAGTTTCATCTGCGTTTTTTGTGGAAAATTGCAGTCAAAATGAATTCAGAACTCGTACTGATCAACATGTACTTGATTTCACTGCCACAGTGCATTCGGTGTTGATCTGTTTGGGTTTTCTGTGAAATCAGAATTTTATAATTTCATATTTGAACTTGAGCTATAGCAAAGCAATTGGCATCCTAAAGGGCACAAAAAGTCAAAACCAGTGAACAGTTTACAATTTCTAAAGATTGGTTGCTAAGACTCTCACAATCTGTACCAAGTTTAGAACATGATATTCAACACTTTAAACATTCATATGGTTTTGAGTAAATTTTTTGGGTGCCTGTAGAAACCACCTTCCCTGAAATCACAAAAGTTCAAACCAAATGAGCACCCAACCCAAAGCATGGTATTGGTAGTTACAACATGAATGACATATTGAAATACTATGAATGGATGGTAGAAATTTGCTGTCTTATCTTTCCTTTATTACATTTTTCTTTTACCTTCTTTCATTTTGATTGTTTTCTTTATTGTGGGGCCGAGGAAAATAGAACCTTGACGTTCTGGGACTTGGCTCTTCTCCATTACCCTTTGGTTCAATTTCCTCAATGGGTCAAGCTGAACAGATGAATTTTTTCATGAAACTTGGTGGAGATGATTTTTATAATGAGTAATCAACTACACAATTTCATGGAAGTGAGTGTAATAAAAATTTGATACATAGGTTTATTTCCGTCCATTGAAATTTGAGATGATCATCTCACCCACTTCTAAATTGAATTTCTAGATGAAATTTGCGGAGATGATCTACTTGTTATAGAGATCATTCTTACAAACTTTCATGTAAAATCATCTGGTCGTAGAACTGGACCCCGTTAAGGAAATTGAACCGAATGGATAATGGAGAGGAGCCAAATCCGACTTCCGGTCTCCTTTTCCTTTATGCCATTTTCCATATTGTAATCTAATTTATCAAATATCGTCTCTAACTCATTCTATGAAAATACAGATTCCGAGGATGATGACTAGTTGGAAGATTCTGATGGATCATCCTATTTTTTTCTTTTTTATCTCAGATGAGATGTGTTAACCCAGAGAAGATTACAGTTTGACTTGGATTGTAGGCTTTTCTTTGTACCATTTTTGTGTTATTTACAACAGTGGGGAAATAGGTTAACATGTTTCAACATTTGTATTTTCTAGTTTATTCCCTATTCCTTGTAACAGAAAGAGGAGGTTATATAGGGACCAAATCTAGTAATTTTACTAGAAGGTTACTTTTCTGGTGTATAAATAATAAACATATTCATTGTGTAGTTGTTTGCTCGACAGTTTTTTTGGTTGGGAAGTGTTCTTTTGAAAATGAAGAGCAACCATCTCACTCTTTTTGTGCCATACTAGTATATCCATGCTCTTTGGGTCCACACTTTTTTCTGGTTTCTTATTCGTACCTAGTGTTTTAAAAGGCGGTGAGATGTGCGCATTAAGGCGCGCCTCAAGCCAAAAACGCAGCAAAGCTTTAAGAGAACAGCAGAATACACAGAAGGCCTGCGCATTTTCAACAAGGCTTACGCATTTTAGGAAAAACGTTCGCCTTTTATGCATTTTCGGCGAGGCTTACGCCTTTTGTGTAAGTTCAATTGTCTAAACCCTAACAACAAAACACACACCGTCACACCCACAAAGTCGAAACAGAGAGAGAGAGAGAGAGAGAGAGAGAGAGAGAGAGAGGAGCTGTGGAGGAAGAAGTGAAGGTGTACTCGTAACTTCGGAAAATGGAGATCGAGAAAAGGAAGAAGAAGACGATGTCGGATGTGTGTGGAATGATGAGAAAGAGAGGGTAAATAAGAGTTGCAAGTGTTTTAACTTTTAATGGAGAATGACCTAATTAACCTTAAGTATATTAAATATTTACAAAATTACCTAAGTTGTTTTTATTTAGCACTTTAATCCTTAAACTGAAAAACCTCGTTACAAGATAACCAAAAAAAAATTAAAAACAAACCCTATTTTAATGTTTTTAAACTTTATATTAATTGTTATTATTATTCTTTAATATAAAATGCTTTACAGAATGCCTTACTGCATTGAAGTCTACGTTTTGTCTTAGGACAAACAAATGCCTAGGCTCACGCTTTTGCATTTCAAAACACTATTCGTACCCAATGATGCGTGTGCATGATTTCCAGATTTTTTATGCATTGTTTGCCGTGGATATGAATTATTTCTTCTCAAGTTTTTCTTTTCCCTTTTTCTCTTTTGGATGTTTAAAAAGGGCAGGAGGTATGTTGGGGTGCGAGTGGTTTAAAATTTTAGAGAAGAAACAAGTGGTTCAACGTGGTACCTTTCCAGTCTTGACTTCTGTTTTTTTTTTAAATGCAAGTGAAGTATGTCTCCTTTTTTTTTTAAATGCAAGTGAAGTATGTCTATTTTTCAACGTGGTACCCTTTCCCTAGTAAGATTCGGATTTCTCCAAGATCTGAATCGTTGCCTCTCCCAATTAGGTGTAGCCCATTTGACTTGGGAAGGTTTGTTTTGACAATTATATTATCCCTTAAGGGCTCGTTTGGTTCGAGTTTTGGGAATGGAATGGGCATGGAATGGGAATACTTGATTCCTGGAAAGTTATTTTCCTAGCATCTAGGATGCCATGTCGATGTTTGGTTCAACCGGGAATAGGAATGGAATAAAGTATAAATTACACAAATACTCTTCTTTTTATAAGATGAGAAAACATCACCTACTAATTTTTCAAAAGAGACGATTACTATAATAAATTACAAAAATTACACATACCTAGCTAATAACTATCCTACAAAAATTACAATTTTTGTAATTAAAAAAAAATTACAACAGGAAAAAAGAAAAGAAAAAAGTTCCAAATAAATTTTTTTTCATTTTTGTGCAGCAGCATAATTAAAAAAAAATTCCAAACAATATTTTCATACACTGATGAAAAAAGAATTATTTATTCATAAGGAAGAGTGTTATTTTAGTCCTAATATGAAAAAATTAAAAAAGATGCTCATTGGTAATTGTTTATTCCTTATGATTTAAATGGGAGAACTTTGGGGAAAAGGTTTGTTCCTGGAATCATTTATTCCGGACTTAAAACTTGAACCAAACGCGGGAATCGTTTCGGAATGGAATATAGCATTCCTGGAATAGTTTAAATCTTGAACCAAACGAGCCATAAAAGTTGACATTTGTACTGCTTCTTCTACTTATGTTTTGAGGTAGTCATTTTGCTCTTTAATTATATCGGGGGGACATGCTCAGCTTCTCAACAACCTAGATAAAACTAAATTATTCTAATAATTAACATCATTTGACCTCAAAATACACACCTTTTTAATAACATCAGTATGTCATATATTGAATGATTGAATATTGTCTTTATTTTGCTCATATATTGTACTTTGTATAGCAAGGGGGTTCAATACACAATTGTTAAATGTTACTCTTAACGATAGTGTAAAAGTGTTGTATAAAATGATTATGCAGATATACGTATTATAACTTTTAAACCAATAAAAAGAAACATAACAATAGAAATTGAACCTTAACGCTTCCCTCTGACTCTTGATGTCCATCAAACGTCTATAATTATGCTATAAGACTATTAACAATAAATTTATTTTTTTTATGATTATGTTTTTAATGAAAGAAGATAGTGAAGTACTATTATAATTGAACGTATCGATTTAATTCAATGACTAAATACTTGAAACAATCGGAAAATAATATGATAATTTTATGCGTACTACAAATTTAAGAGAATAATCAGTGTTGGTCAATTGATTCGAGTTGTGGTACAGATTACATGAGGGCAGCAGTGTTTTGAGTTGTATTGTTTACGCTTAACTATTTTGCCTTCAGACACTCGGTTTTATCAGTCACTTTTAAACAATAATCCGGGAAAAAAAAAGGAGGTGAAAGGCGCATGGGGAAGATTACAACAAATGGCAACTACCTAGACAGAAAAGGACACTTGAAGCAGTCCCCTCCTAAAAGGGCATTATTAGTGCATAAAAACGTCACAGCTGACAAAAACAAGACCGCGACGCACCCTCCTGAAAACGCGTGCGTTATGTTATCTGTGCCATACTATTCCTTTGTTGTTGACTTGTTGACTACTTCTTCCTCTACGGAGAGGCTCGAACCTGTGATGCGGCGGCAAGTGATACGACAACCAACCAACAAGGAGACCCGGCTCCTCTGTTGATTACTTATTTAGTTAAACTATTCTAAATATTTTTGACCTCTTTCATCCATTCAACTAGTTTTATTTATTGGTGTTTTAGTTTATCCATTGGAGTAGAGACAGCCAGACAGGGCCACTGGCCCACTCTAGCAACATTTATTTTGACCCAAAAGTAACACACACGCCCTCACAAAATGATCTTTATTGGTATCCTCAATTATTGTTCAATCACATTATTGCCCTCCTCATTTTTGTTCTTTTTTACCCATAAAATGCAATCTAACTAACTCTTTTTTGTTTTCTTTCAAAGATTTGTATTATACATATTTAAATTAACTAATTTAAATAATTATTGCAACTAGTACAAAGAATACTTTTGTAATCTAATTTTAACAAAATTAAGCTCGTCAATTGATCAAATTTTTATCCAAATCATGTTTGATTAGTCAGATACAATAATGAATCTCTTATTCGTTCATCCGAATTCAATATGAATTTATTGACTCATTTGATTAAAAGAAATGATATGGATATAAATCAATTTATTCGTTTGCAGTCCAATCCAACATTTATAGAAATATATATACATTAATGTATGTATGTATACATATCCTTATGCATTAATAAATATAATTATTATTATTATTACAGCAATAAAATTTAATTAAGTCCATAACAGATAATTCTTCAAATTTCAAAACGAATAAGATGTGCTGATCAAATATTTGTTGAATAATAAATTCAAATATGAATTATTGTTTTGCGTATATATCTGATCAACATGATTTAATTCATATTCGATTCAATTAAAAGGTCTAACAAGATGAAAAACATGTGAAACACAAGACACTAATTTAAAATGGAGATATTAAAATATTCTTAATTGCACTTATGAGTGTAAAAAATAAAAATTAAAGGTGAAAGGGAAGAGGATAGCATAAACAAGAGTTTTTTGCCAAAATAAAATACTTTTTTAAGTTATTAGGTAAACTAAATTACTTTTCAACATATTTATTAAAACACTTTTTAAAATAGTAATTCAAAATCACTATTTTAATGAAAAAATAATAATTTTGAATCACTATTTTAAGTCAAATTACTATTTTAATAAAAAAAATGGTGATTAAAATGTGCTAATTTAATAAGTATGTTAAAAAGTGACTTAATTTAAATAATAACTTAAAAAATAGCTTAATTTAAAAAAAAAAAAAAAAAAAAACATTGTGTAAACCCACGCGTACTGTCATCTTTTTGCAAGACGTCATGTCACAACTTACAACTGAAAGCGCGTGACAACCCCTAAACTTAAATGCCAACTCAGCACCTCACTCGCAAAATTTCATTACCACGTGCGTCCAAATCAATCTTCTCAAAAATTCCGTGTGTGAACGGTGTACAGCTGGCATCCACGTAGACCAACCCATCCATATATATACCCAAAACACTTCCCTCCTCTCACTTCAATCGCACAAAATATCCCAAACCCAAAAGGAGTGAGGGAAAGAGAGAAAAAAAACCCAGCACTCATCACAACATGCAGCAACCATACAAAAGATCCAAATACGAACCCACCTACCACCACCCACTGCCATGGCCACCACGGCGGCTCAGCCACGATGAGGAAGATTCTGTCATGGTAGCCGCCCTAACAACTGTCGTAACCGGCACGGCCCCACCACCTGAATTCCTGTTTTACCCTAACCTGGAATACCCCACTTCCAGTGGGTCCGGGTTCGGCCACATGGCGCCAGCGCTGCCGCCAATCTCCGAAACAGTCGACACTTGTCAGTTCTGCAGAATTAGGGGCTGTTTGGGTTGCAATTTTTTTGGGGAAGAGAAAAAGGAAAGTACTAGTAGTACTACTAATGTGATTAATAAGAAAAAGAAGAAGAATAAATACAGAGGTGTAAGGCAGAGGCCGTGGGGGAAATGGGCGGCCGAGATTCGGGACCCTAGAAAGGCGGCTCGGGTTTGGCTCGGGACATTCGAGACTGCAGAAGCGGCGGCCAGGGCTTATGACAGGGCTGCCATTGAATTCAGGGGACCGCGAGCGAAGCTGAATTTCGGGTTTTCGGATTACCCGTTGAATCAAGGGAATTCACCGCAGGCTAGGGAAATGGAAATGGAAATGGAAAAGGGAAGTAAGAGGAAGAGGGAGGTCAAGAAGGAAATGGAAGTGGAAATGAATTCTAAGGGAAAGGAAAAGGAAATTGGGGAAGTGATGATGGGGGAAGATGAGATTGAAGAATGGATGAAGATGATGTTGGTGGATTTTAATTCGAATTCCTCCTCTTCTGATTCTGCAAGTGGGCATTTTCAGTATATGCAGTACTAGTAGGACTAGTAGCATTTGCTGTACGTTTGTTATTGTTTTAGAGTTATCCAATTCAAATTTTTTGATTTGTTTTTTGATGGACGTAGACACAAGTGTATCTATGGTTTGTTCTTACTCCTATTTTTATTAAGGGAGGGGATCCATCAAATTAACTTGTCATCATAATATTTAATTATTTTTTTATGATCAACATTTTATTACCTCTTTTATATATGTTCTTAATTTCCCCTTTTTTACCTTTCAATGTTACACTTCATTTATTTTTGAGTAGCTACCATTATGTTTTTCACAACATACACTTGTATCTTATTATATTGCTCAACATAAATCAACCCACACTAGATAAATACATAAAAAAATATAAAACAAAATCTCAATTATTGTTTATATTATTAATCCACCGAAAGAATAAACTCCATAAACTCATTCATGTTATAAGTGGCGCCATGTTTTAAAAGGAACTGAAATTTAAGCTTTGAACAAAAATAAGTATTACTTACAATCGTGAATGCAAAGATACATAGTAATACTTCTAGATATGTAAAAATAATATTTGATATAAAATTAACGTATCAAATATAATAATTATATGTTAGTTAAATATTTTTTTATCACAATTTATTATAATTAATAAAAAAAATAATATATTGATGTTTCATTTTTTTATATCAAATATTTTTATTTAGGTAGAAGTAGTAACATAAATAAACATAGAAAATGGGACCAAGTCTCACAAATGTTGTAGACCGTAGTGGAAAAAAGACAACCTACGAACAAATTCTTATTTGGGATAAACAATTGGTCACCGTTTTTAACGTGTGCCTATATAATCTAATCTATCTAATGGTATATATGTATAAAATGAGAAGAGTGAGAATGATTTATTGTAAAACTGTCACATGACAATTTTTAATGCAAAAATTAATTAGTTATATTGTTAAATTTTTATTTTTTTTGTAAACAAGATTTATTAATATTTTCAATTATGATTTGGCATATAGAAATTAATGAATTTTAGAAATGAAAATATCATATCTTCTGTTAATATGGTGGAATATACATGAAAGATAAGTATTTGTACTATTATATTATTATCACATAGATTCGTAAGAGTATATATATAAGATAAAATTCTAAATAAATAAATATTGTTGAATGTATTTTGGAAAATATATTCACTGCTTCATGTTTTAATTATGTTATTGAGTACATAATTAGATATGAAATTCAAATTTTATTTATTTATAAATATATATATATATGTGTGGTCCACGTATGGCGCGAATTACAAATTAGTTTAATATAATATGTAATACTCTCTCCATCCTAATTTAATTGTCTACTATTTCATTTTCAGATGTTCTAAAATAATTATCCACTTTTTATATTTTGCAAGTCATTATTTATATCATTTTTTATTATTTTTAATATTACCCTTTAAACTTTTATTACTTTTTTTATTATAAGTTCCGTCACTTTTTTTATTAAGAAAAAAATAAAAGATATTTTTAAAAATAAATATATTTTTTAAAATAATTATTACTCTCCTTAATTTTTAATTTTAAAAAATATAATAATTAAATTATGACAGAAGGAATAATATATATGTTTCCCACGCGCTGGTTTAAAGATGTCTCTATCTTATATTGGCTTCAACATCCGAGAAATCACCTGAAACTGCAGTCAGACAGAAGGGTTCGGACGTGGGTCCAAAAGCCACTCAGTGTTTTCTATACTCGGTACCGTGTACGGCCGGTCAACTACCACACGTGACAATTAGCTGTTAAATTGCGCCATCAAGTTAATAGCAACTTCAATAAGCATACGTAAATTACGACACATAAAATTTGTGTAAAATTTATATATTATATATAATTTTTTTTATATTTTAATAATGTTATATAGAATATGCTACATCATTTTTTGTATAAAATATGTATATATTTTATACATTTACCTCATTATTTTCTTTCACCAACTTCTTATAAAAAACTTTAAAATAGTATAATTAAAAATTAAAAATATATTTTGTAATAAAATTTGTATATTTGAATTATACTCATCAAGATTTTTAAATCAATACCCACTTTGACTATTTAATTATAAATAAAAAATGTTTAATATTATAAATTCCATGTGTTTTCATATAATTGGTGCATCATAATTTCATACAAGATTATAAGCATGAACCATTGGAGCAAAAATGAGAATGTGTATATAATTTATGTGTAAAACAATTTTTTATCAACCAAATGTCAATTATTTATTAGTCCACATATTTTGCACATCAATTTTATACATTATTATTGGAGATTCTCTAATATGCACAGTAATAGATACTTGTCAAATTTTAATTATTAAAGCTAATCGAGACTACAAAATTAACACCAGGGACACTTTTAAGAAATATTACGTGTTATTAATATATTGGTTAATAAATTGGGACTTGAGTTACGAAGTACAAACATCAGTGTGGGTACTTTATCTAGTACAAATGCAATATAGGGATACATTAATTTTTAAAAAATCGAGACACGAGTACGATAAGAACATATTTATAAATATATATATATATAATAATATGATACGTACTATCCATAGTCATATATTTAAAAAATACTACTAACAAGTCAATTCTAAAAGCGCTTAAAATAAATAAGTCTCTCAAGTCATATCTAAAAGAGTTATAAATGATTACATTAAATAGAAACCATCACGAAGATGGGAGAATAGAGAAGATCAAGAATATGAGGTACGTCAATGAGAGGATCTGGAGTGTGGCGGTTGTAAGAACATTTATCCCTAGCGTTTTTATTTTATTTTATTTTTTTATGTTTGTAATTGAAGATGGGTTACTACTGTCTTTGATGGTATGTGCAAATACATTTTTTATTTAACAAAATGCGCCCAAGTATTATTGAACATTACAAACTAACCTTTTTCTAAAAGATAAATAAATTACCAAGCTGTTTTCAAGGAATACCCTCCCGTGTTCAAGGTTTTTTAAATATCCAATATATCTAACACGTTATGTGGCATTTCTAACACGTTTTCATGCCAACCGTATCCCACACGAGTACTTTGCCCAAAATGAAGTACCGGTGTTTCTTAGGTCTAGAATAAAATATATAAAATATTTATTGTTAATGCACACATGACACGTCTTTGTGTCCTTAATACACGTTCTTAAATTGTGTCTTCCAAAAATTATCATAAATTAATATATTAAAAGAAACTTTTGATTCTTATATGAAAAGTCTATGAGATGACCAAGGTCTTTAGTCTAAAAGTCCATGTTCAAATGAGCCTTCAATTCAACAATCCCTTCATTATCACTCTCGTTTTCGAAAAACTGTGAAAAGAAGTGTTTCAAATCATTGATATTTGACTCGGATTTGTTCTAAAAAAGTCCAGTGTGAAAGTCAAATTTTTTTCCAAAAAAAAAAATTAATCGGTTGAAAATAATTTTGTGGTATTGGACCACGCTCATTCTTATGAAATATTTGTATTTGAGTAAATTCATTATTCGACTTTGTTGAAAGTTATAATGTAAAAAACAGTTTTATACTGATTTATTATATGTCTATGTCAAAAATTTTTACCGACTTTTAAATTAAAATAGTAACATAAAATTTGAAAAATCTATTTAAAGTACCAATTTTATACACAACCAAAAAAGCTAATGTGAGATAAGTTGGTATCAGCCATCAAAGGTTCGATTCCTAAACAAAGAGGATTTTTTTTTATTTTATTTTTTCATATTGTCGTATGAGTTTACAAGCTGACTCTTTACTTTACAAGTCATCTTAAATACAACATAAAAGAAAAAACTTTAGAAGCACAATCAAATGATCAATACAAGGAAACAATAGTACTCGAACGAAACAATTATTAAAATAATAATTCAAAAGCAAGTTGCAATGTATGCTAAGAACTCCTACTTTATCTAAATAACCTTATATACTAACTATTGGGGTAAAATCCGAATCTAACTCGTATACTGATTTTAGCAACATAAAAATAAAACTGAGTAATTACTACCGAAGATAGGGAGATATCTTCCCACTTACATACACATATATATACCTATACATATACATATACTTTGGGGCTCATATATTAATTTATCTTTGACAGAAGGGAAGGATAGTCCAATTAAGTAAATTAACAAACCTAGAAAAAGTCCAAAAAAGATTTAAAGAGGGAATTTGTTTTAGAAGATGAGAATATCACGTCTCTTAATTTGGGTCCAGAAAAACACAATCACCCAAAACATGTATTTGGTCACAAGGGTTCCTTTAGAATATTATCCAAAAAGAGGGGTAGGGACGAAATCCATCGAAGGCCCGTGCGGCATATTAATGGGTCAGACTCCCTTGGGTATATAGAGTTAAAGCGTCTCCAATACGTATGTATAAATTATGCTACATAAGATTTATGTAAAATTTATACATTGTGTATAATTTTTGATACTTTAATAGTGTTGTGTAAAATATGCCATACATCATCTTTTGTGTAAAATATGTGTATATTTTACAAATCCATTTTACACATCCACCTCATCATTTTCTCTCTCCAACTTTTTACAAAAAATTTAAAATAATATAATTACAAATTAAAAATATATTTTATAATAAAACTTGCATATTTGAATTATACTCATCAAGATCTTTAAATCAATACATACTTTGATTATTTTATTATAAATAAAAAATATTTATAAAAAATGTTAAATATTACATACTCCATATGTTTTCATATAATTAGTGCATCATAATTTTACACAAAATTATAAGTATGATCTATTAGGGCAAAAATAAAAATATATATAATTTATGTGTAAAATAATTTTTTATTAATTAAATATTAATTATTTATTAATTCATATATTTTTACACGTTACTATTAAAAATTTTGTTATTGTTGAAGGACCTATGCTAACTCATTCAAAACGTAGATCCTAAGTAACATTTAATGCATTGACCCCCCATCTGACACCCGTCTTTATTTTCAGCTAGTCAGTAACTCTGTAAGCCACCTTTAAAGTCTTGGGAATTGCAAAATAAACTTTCACAAAGAATGTGATGACCCAAATTGCCATGTGGCACCATAAACATGTGGAGATAAAAGCACATCTATATCATAAAACAAGATTTTTTTACAATAAAATAATAAATTAATTTAACGTCTCATGTTAATTTGTAATGGTATTAATACTTTTAGATCATTGAATTATTTTTATACCTCACAATAAGATGTCAAATCAATTTAACATTTACTCACACACTAAACATATACACAAATATAACTCTTACATCTATCTACTTTTCTATAACATTTCTCTCTCATCAAATTTTTAAAAAACTTTTAAATGCCATAACTTTAAATTTACAAATTCAACTTTAATAAAATTTATATATTTGAAATATGTTCATCAACACCTACAAAACAAGATCCATTGTGATTATTAAATTATGTATAAAAAAATTCAAGAAAAAAGTTATTGAACTATTTTTAACTCATTAGTTATTGAAAACAAAATTATGCATATAAAACTTATAAAACATTACAAATATAATAGTATACTTAAACTATTTCTAACTCATTAGTTATTGAAAATATATATTTCTCTCTCATCAAATTTTAAATTATTTTCAAATGCTATAACTTTAAAATAAGTGTCCAACCTACCTCGAATATGGGGTGAATTGTTTTTATATTAGTGTCCAACTTACCTCAAATATAATATTTTTTCTTTAAAATATACTAATAACACCATTACAATATAAAATGATCGAAGCAATTTTAGGGTGATAATTTTTTATATTACAATTCGATCTGTCTCGAATATAATATTTTTTTATCTTTTAAATACACTCATAACATCATTACATTATAAAACGGTCGATGCGATTTCAGGTCTAATTGAACAAGTAAAACACATCTCGAGTGAGGATGGTTATATTTTTAGTTAGATATGTTTCGTTTTTGCGATACCTTAATTATCTGTTTTTATTCCTAAGTAATATACAATCATACACATCTTCGATCCTCATATTTTTCACGTAATTATATTTTATCTAATTATTCTTTTTTATTTTTTTTATCGTACCGGACGGCATGGGTATACCCTAGTGTTCCTATAAAAAAGAGATGAGATTATCTCATAAAGGGATATAGATAAAAGATGAGAGCGATAGATAGATAGAGCAAGAAAATGTAAATTAGGGAGAAAAAAAAAATCCCTTCTAGAAAGCAGACACGTACAATTTTTCAAGAAAGCACATTAAAAAGCCTCATTGAATACATATTCTTTGGAATCTTTTAAAAAAAATATAGAAAAATCTTATCCAATTATTTAAACCTTTTTGAGTATTACCTTCTCTTCCATTCTTACTAGAAATACCTTTTTTAATCCATAATTCCATAAGCGCATTTATTTGAGTCCACAGTTTGATTGTGAGTGACGCTTCGAAAATTATTACATAGTTTCCACAATAATAATTTTTATTCTCACCTTTCATTTTTATATCTTTTTACTTTTTTTTACACCTGGTCGAGTAAATCAAGAGGTATAAATCTTGGTTGAAAATCCTAAACTCTCGAGTTCGATTTCTAGCGCCCCCATGATGTCCATCTCATCTAGGATCAAACATTAGTATATCCGTATCACTTATTAAAAAAATGAAAGTAGAAATAAATAAGAATTATTAATATTTTTCATTTACCTAAGAGTAAGGAGTGGCCATAGTTCGGTTACTGAATTGAGATGTTGATTTTATACTGAATCGACCAATGTTGGTATATGTAAATGCAAAACCACTTCCGAATTGATACATTCGATAAACTGACATTTGATTTTACCGATTTGGTTGGTCGGTTCGGCTATAGTGGTAAAATCCGACCAACTGATATTTTTTTTTTTGCACATGAGTGTGTAGATTTGGAAGAAGGAGATAGGTTTGAAGCATTTGAGCAGGTGGCTAATTTGGGGAAGGAGATTTTGGGTCTGCAAGATGAGAGGTAGGGGTTCTGAAGAAGAAGAGAAGAAACAAAGACAGCATTTGGGGGCTTCAATGGACATGGAAGAAGAAAAGCTATTACTAGTTATTTCTAGAAGAGGCAGAAACAAAGACAGCATTTGGGGGCTTCAATGGATTGTCTTTTTGTTTGTGTTTATGGGTACATGGCTAGATATAAAGACAATTATTAATTTTTTGTATATTTTTGAATATTTCATATCTACACTTTCAACGTATATAAAAAGTTGATATATTTTGTATGTATTTGAATATATTATATTTGCATTTTGGTTGTTATATTAACTATTGTTATTTCTAGCTATGCCCCTGAGTGGAGGTGCAATTATTGTTGTTGTTGTTGTTCAGGTCTAGTAATGGGCTTTTTGGACTTTGCCTATTTCTTTTTCTTCTAATCGTCAATCCCTTCTCCAAGATCAACACCGACAAGTCGATGACGACCTCTGTGGCAATGAAAAGAGAGAGAGAGAGAGAGAGATACACAACTCCGTATTTTAATTTGAGGGGAAGAGAAAGAGAAAAGAGGATATAAGCATATGGGGTATGGGTTTTCTTTTTCTATATCTATATATATATTTTTTAAGAGAAAATTAAAAAGGGGTATAGGTTGTCATTTCTTTCTCTTGTGTGTCAGCTATTACTTTTGTAATGATAGAATTTTCGTACTATATTTGACTTTTGATCGTGTATAATATATTAGTTTCGATTGATAGAGCCAAAAATATATATAGAATATAAATCGTTATTTTAGTATTGTTGTTATTAGTATCGTTTTTGGTCGGTTATCAATCAAACCATTTCAGTGCAATTACTAAATAAAAATGATCAGTTAGATCGATTTGTGGGTTGATAGTAGAAAAATGCCACCCGTACGGTCACCACTATGTAAGCATTTTCCTTAATTAGAAAGGAGGCTTTGTATCGACATAGTAAGGCGGCCCCGGTCCAAGCCCAGCTGGCATCTGACGTGTTTTCCTTCTTTACTTCGATACCAAGCAAAAAGAAATTAAAAAATTGTACATTAAACTTAAAAAAAAATAAAAAAATACACTACTTTTACACGTGTCCGCGTTAGATCAACGCTACCTGTCACACTGATAATAAATAAAACCCGTTTTTACAGGTTAATCCATTTTTCTCTTTCTCTTCCTCTCTCCAAATCAAAATCATTCCGTTTTCCTTCTTCCCAATTTCAACAATCGAACTCTCCGATTCCGTTCAATTATGGGCGCCTCTCAAAGTCGCGAAGGCCTCGATCTCTCCGATTCCGATGATTACGAATCCGAATCCGACGAGCAAAACACCACCACCAGTGAATCATCCGAACAATACGAAGATGCCCAATCTTCAAATTCCAACAAAACCCTAGACGATGTCGACGCAAAACTCAAAGCTCTAAAGCTCAAATACCCTTCCCAACAAAACCCGAATCTCAAAAATGCCGTCAAGCTCTACCTCCACGTCGGCGGTAACACCCCCAAAGCCAAGTGGGTCGTTGCCGATAAGCTCACATCTTACAACTTCATCAAAACCACCACAATTGATACACATAATGGCGCTACTGATGATGATGATGAAGATGATTTTGGAGGTGAGGGTTTTTGGGTGTTGAAGGCGGGTTCGAAGATTAGGGCTAGGGTTTCGACCGATATGCAATTGAAGATGTTTGGTGAACAGCGTAGGGTTGATTTTGTGAACAGAGGTGTGTGGGCTATGAAATTCTTTGGGGATGAGGATTATAGGGGGTTTTTGACCAAGTTTCAAGATTGTTTGTTTGAGAATGTGTATGGATTGAGGGCTAGTGATGAGAATAAAGTGAAGGTTTATGGGAAGGATTTTATGGGGTGGGCGAAACCCGAGGTTGCCGATGATACTATGTGGGAGGATGCTGATGATGGGGTGTGGAAGAGTCCATCGAAAACTCCGGTTAGGGCTAATCAAGCTTTGTTAGAGGAGTTTGAGGAGGCTGCTACTAATGGTGGAATACAGAGTTTGGCATTAGGGGCTTTAGATAATAGTTTCTTGGTGAGCAATTCGGGTGTTCAGGTTGTCAAGAATTTTAGCCATGGAGTTCATGGGAAAGGTGTTTATGTCAAGTTTGATAGTGGAGGGAAAAGGGGGAGTAGTAGTAATATGGATGGTGCGAATTCAACACCTAAGAAAGCCCTTTTGATGAGGGGTGAGACTAATATGTTGCTAATGAGTCCATTGAATGAAGGGAAGCCTCATTCGACAGGGTTAAATCAATTGGATATTGAGACCGGGAAGATTGTTACAGAGTGGAAATTTGAAAAGGACGGGGCTGAAATTACAATGAGAGATATTGCAAATGACACAAAGGGGTCTCAGCTTGATCCTTCGGAGTCTACATTTTTGGGATTGGATGATAACAGATTGTGTCAATGGGATATGCGCGAGAGGAAGGGGATGGTTCAGAATATAGCGAATTCGAATTCGCCTGTGTTGAATTGGACCCAAGGGCATCAATTCTCACGAGGGACGAATTTTCAGTGTTTTGCAACAACCGGGGATGGTTCTATTGTTGTTGGGTCAATAGATGGGAAGATACGTTTGTATTCAAAAACTTCTATGAGGCAAGCCAAGACTGCTTTTCCGGGGCTTGGGTCGCCTATTACACATGTTGATGTTACCTATGATGGGAAGTGGATATTGGGTACCACTGATACCTACTTGATCCTCATTTGTACTCTATTTACTGACAAAGATGGGAAGACGAAGACTGGGTTTAGTGGTCGAATGGGGAATAAGATTCCGGCTCCGAGGTTGTTGAAGCTGACTCCTGTGGATTCACACATGGCTGGAGCGGACAATAAGTTTCATGGTGGCCAGTTCTCATGGGTAAGCTACTTACTCTTTTCAGCTTTTGTACATTTTAAAGATCTCATATGTAGTTAATGATGATTTGAGGGCCGCTATATATCCAGTTGTTTTCCTTTAGTATTGCAGTATATCTTGTCAAATTATACTTTTATGGTGCAAGTAGCAAGAAATCATTTATAAAGTAGTATTATATAAATTGATTATTCATGCTGAAGCACTCTGCAATTTCCGTATTCAGATCATCCAATTACTCTATTGCAACGCCACCTTAATTTTTCTCATGGATCTGTCTAATTGTTTTCATCAAACCTTTTGTATTATGGACACATTCTAAGTCTAAAGTCTCTATTTGATTTTATTTATTGGGATTTTCTGTTCTGGGCTACTATGTCACCCAGAGCTTTTGTGATTCAAATTTTTTTCTTAACCTAGTAAAATATTCAACAGCAATATCTCTTAGCAAAGTTACATGTCATAAGTGCGGGATATTTTAAATGTTTTTCCTTTGGAGTTTTATTTTGTGTGGTTCGGTTAGCCATTTCATTGCACCCATTTGCTTCCATACTATATGTGACAGTGTGGTGGATCTTTTAAATGTTCTGGATGGCCTCCCATCATTCTCTTTTTAGCAATCTCTTTTGTTTATTGCAACATGACAATCCTGCTTCTCAATTACAGCAGGATATTGCAGTTTCCAAATGATTTTTGTAGAGCAAATTAGTTAGTTTTTCAGAATTCTCATATTCCCCGAATCCCCGGATAGCGCATAAATGTTGAAAGTTGAAAGTAGAGCCTTAAATGCTAAACTCTATCTTGAACTCTTGAAGCATACAGTTTTAGACAATTGGCTACTCATAGGGTTTTTTGTGGACACTAGAGCTTCTCAATTCAACCAAGAATTGGAAAGAGAGGAAAGGAAGATGCCACATATGAAGCAGACATTTTGGGGAAAATGGTTATCCAATGTAAAACCATGAATTGGGAGAAGCAAACGCCACAACATTGTTATAAGTTAATAGAGATATGTTATGTGTCTGGTTATTCTTGCAATGTTGGTTATTGTCCTGTATCCTTTAGTTTCTGTTGATGGATTAGGTTAATTGATGACTAGGTTTGCCTGTCTTTTTTTCAGGTAACAGAAAATGGAAAACAAGAGAGGCATCTAGTTGCAACAGTTGGGAAGTTCAGTGTGATATGGGACTTCCAGCAGGTGAAGAACAGTGCCCACGAGTGTTACCGTAACCAGCAAGGACTGAAGAGCTGCTATTGTTACAAGATTGTGTTGAAGGACGAGTCCATTGTTGACAGCCGCTTCATGCATGACAAATTTGCCGTTAGCGATTCCCCTGAGGCTCCCCTGGTCGTGGCTACGCCCATGAAAGTCTCTTCTTTCAGCATGTCTGGAGGAAGGCGATAGACAATGTTGTCTTTTATGTAGCGTGCATGTGTATAGTTTGTGATTTCACAGTGTGTTTACGTAATTGATTGCATTGTGATTTACAAAGATGAAAATTGATGTAGGTAAGCTTTTGATATTTGCCGCCTTTTATTTTCTAATGAATCCTCCTGATATCAGGTTGGGATATTAGATGCAATCTTAATTTGATTGCCATAGGTTGGTTGGAAGGCTCTTTTGTGATTCAACCATGTTTATTGGTTTTCTTTCATAAGTTAGCTTTTAGCAGAATTGTCAATTGATGAAATATGGTGTTGGATTATTTTCTTTTGCTTGGTACTTCTACAGTTCTACTTGCTTAGATTCTGAATGATCCGTTTACATATATATTCAATCTGTTCATTCACGTCTATTACGAGTTCTAACTTCTTCCTTTTCTTTTCTAAAATCAAAATTTGATACTAACTTGTTATTATCAGATGTTCAGCAAACTGCCCCACTTTTTTTTCTTTTATAATTTATTTGCATCCGTCTACAATTAGTCCAGCCAGAACATGGGCATCAGCAGCTGGTTCATAATGTCTCAGCGGCAATAATACATATTAATTTACATTAAAAGCCAAAAACGATATCGCAAATTGAGCAGTTTGTATAATTAAAAAGTCGCTTGTAGCAGAAGATAGACTGGACCAGCTTTCTATTATCACTCCTATTTATCTGCTTGTTGTAAGTAAAAGCCAAAAACGATATAGCAAATTCAGCATAAACCTTGAGCAATTCGTATAATTAAAAGGTCGTCGCTTGTAGCAAAAGATAGACTGGACCAGCTTTCATCACTCCTATTTATCTGCTTGCTAGAGAGTACATCCCTCCGAAAAAACCAAGTACATAACTCCATGAAAGAACTAAACAGCAAATCACGCCAGGTCAAACAATTGAGAGTGGTGATGGATCAAGTTACAAAATACAATAATAAACCAGTAATCATAAGTTTTTCCCTCACAAAGCATCACGGGAAGCAATTCGGCATGTTATAGCATCTCCAAGCGACGATATTCCCAGTTCCACACTAGTAATTTTGTAGTGCTAAACAAAATATGAGACATTTATCAGCATTTGGAGAATAATCCTCTTGGAAAACCATTTTAACTTGATGGAGAATGATCATAAGAAGGATAATGTAATAATAGTGACAAACCTTTAGTATCTGGGCAAACCATTTTAACTTGATGGAGAATAATCATAAGAAGGATAATGTAATAATAGTGACAAACCTTTAATATCTGCGCTTGGCTTGCTCTTGCTTGCAACTCCTCTATGTTAATCTCCTTACCCTTTACAAGTTTCTCTATGGCTGCCAACTAGTCAAACAGCAAATAAAGATTATTGTAATATTTAGAGTGTTCAGCAGTTAAACAGACAAATACTGAGGATCACACAACTACACAACTTTGTGTCATCGATCATATAATGGTTTCACCTCATCAGGGGAAGCACCAAAACGGGCCACGAGCACATATGTTGAGCTATCAGAGATACCACATCTTTTCAAGGATTCTGATATCTGATTAAAATAGACCCTAGAAGTTAATTGAAGTGAAATGGGAGAAAATCAAGTTAAATTAAAGAACAAAAGCTTCTCCTTCTTACATGTTTAGAGCCAGAGTAGTTGTAAACAAGCTCAGAATGGAGAGTGCGTGTTGTCAACGAGTCCCGCGATTTAGCTACAAGCGTCTTATGTGCAGCTGCTAAAACTGGGAAAACGTCTGGGATCTGCCTCAGTTGTTAAATCAAGTTGTATTAGAGATGAGCCAATGAGATGTAATCCCATCATATGAACAGGAAGATTTTGTAGTATATGCAATGAAGGTAAAGAGTATGCCCTACAAGTGACGCATTTAGAAATGCTACTTCCGGTTCAAGAGTTCCTGCTTGCATTAAATCCAGAAGTTCCCTGTGAAACAACAAAACATTATTTGGCACTAGGACAGTTGCATAGATTTCCTTTGACCTATTTTACTAAAACAAAAAAATTACTACTCCTGTCCAACTTAAGAATACTGGTTTGACTTTCACAGTTTTGTAAGATGCAGTAAATTTGTTCTTTTTTTTTTTTTTTTTTGAGAAAAGATGCAGTAATTTCAGTGCAAGCAAGGGCTTAGAACAAAAGTTGTTTCTTATCATGAGATTTGGTGGGTTGATTATGCTCTAGAATAGAAACTGGACTCTTAATTTGGGACAACCTAAGAATTTGCTGGTCAAAAAAAAAAAAAAAAAAAGAAGGAAAAGAGGACTCTTAATTTCGTTGGAGGGAGAACTGAAAATTCTTGTTGACAAATTAGCAGTCAGCCTGTATATGAAAGCAATTCTTAGTATTATCCATGTCAAAGTGAAGGCAAGAATGGATGAAACTTATTAACTAATCCCGATAACACGACAATAATTTAGCTTTAACAACTCAAGTTTACGTTTAAGTACTTCACATCATTGCCAGGCCCAGTCTGTATGGATTTTCTGTACAAAGCAGTTAATATAAGTACACTTTCTCTCTTCCTCTCTGCATGTTAAAGCTAGATCAGATGGCAGTAAATAAAATGCACGGACGAGTGTGACAAATAGAGGACCCGAATTTTAGAATCGAGATATGATAAGGCAATCTAAAGATATAGTGATATGCACAAACACAACTCTTATAGAAACCTAACCTTGAGAATATTTAAGCACAAAATGTACTGAGATCCAATGCAAGTTCTTAAACTTCACAAGCTCAAGCAAGTTTACCCTTGTAACAAGTAATGGCTCTATGGAATCGATGTTATTTTTGTTGTTTTAAACTTTGACGACAGGATTGTAGCTTTGTAGGGTTAGTTAATGGTAATCTATGAAGCATAGACCCGACACGCAACACGAGTTTCGACACGACACGCGACAAGTAATTTTTCCAAAATGTAGGATACGACACATGGTGGGGACACATTCTTAATTAATTAATTATGCAATAAACATTATAAATATTTAAGAATTGAATAAAATGAAACTAGATTGCATAAATAACCCAAATACTCAAAACATGATCACTAAATTGTTCCATAATTACAGCATCAAAAAGCATACATAGACTAAATTGTTCCATAGAATGATAGAAAACAAAAGGAAAACATAAAAAGTGGCTTAGTTGCCTCATCCTCAGTTGATGTTGCAATGAAGAAACACTAGGAGTAGTAGCCATCTAAATCAATTATCAAGTATTACAAACTATAATTAAATCCAAGTGTCAGAGAGAGTATTGGAGAGTGTCGGAGTGTCCGACACGTGGCCTCCAAGAGAGTATCTATGCTTCATAGATGGTAATATCTGGGCAATGGCATGAAAATGGTATTTATCATGTTTTTGCCTCATTAGACTTTTACTCGTTATCATTGGTCAAGGGCCTCTGCAGCATTTGATATGGCTTACTTTTGCAAGTTGTTTGCATGACAACATTTCTATGGAAGCCTATTAAGCAAGATTCTGGATGCATGACACAGATACGACGAGCACAACACAGACGCAATTTTTTAAAAAAGTAGGAGATAAATACATGGAATATTACATTCTATAAATAGCAGTAGAAAACTATGAATATTTCACAAAACCAATCAAATGAAACTAGGAATATAAATTCCACAAAAAACATGAGCAATACAATTCCTCTATTCACTATTTGATATAGTTTGTGCAAGTTTGTATAAACCCTTTATTACATTTGCCAGCACCTTTAATTTTAGAGTTGCAAAATATACCCAAAATGTGTCTCAATGTCTCCTTTACATGTCCCAGAGTGTCCTGATTCTCCTGAACATGTCTGAATTAAAAAAATAAAATAAGATCTTGCGATACTAATTTCCACATTGCTGTGAAAATACAGAATCTGATCCACTAATCGAGGGTCCCCCAAATCTCGTTCTCTCAAACAAGCAGCACAAAACAAAAGGTACCATTTTGGAGTTGTATATGCTTTTCCAGAAATGCAATTCACTCAGATCTGAAGTAACTTTTAGCTACACAATCTAAACTATGCCATTAATCTGCAAATTTTGAAGTATAGAGACTCAAGTGTTAGTAAATGTAGAAGTCTCTTGCATTCCAATTTCTAACACGCATAAAAATGAATCTATATGTTTTACACATTACAAGTGTTTATGCAAATTAAATTTACTCATAGACAAATGGTGCAGTTGGATATTCAATTTATACAGGGATGCAACTATGGAAGCCAATGTTATTCTCAATTTCTTTGCATATTTATTGTGGTTGTGTTACCAATTTAAAATTCAGCATCCATGATTGAGAATTTTCCTCAATTAGTAGCCAGCTAACAACCTATGCATACAGCGACGTTTGTCACCCCAACACTTTCTGCAGCTACCTCCACACATACAGAATATCACATACACATCCACATGTATTTAATTTGTATGTATATGTAAAAAATATATTGTAATGTTTGAGAGAGAGAGAGTACTTGGAGTTAGTGACATCTGTGAAGAGGGCAAGAGAGAGAGTGGTTCCAATGACTTCGAACGTCTTCATAACTGCAAATAAAAGGTACAATATACAAGAAAGGTCAGGGTTTCAGCCGCATCCATAATGATAGTCATCAACAACTCCCTTACCTTTTGAAAAATCAATGTTTTCATTAAGGTTTCCAGTCTATTGTTTTTCCAAAGAGAAAATAAAAACTTGTTTCTACTATTTTGAGTAAAAACTAACAAAATATACATCAGGTAGACATAGCTGCTGGAAATTCATGAAAACAATTGTTTGGCAATGGAAATTACTAGTTGAAATCCAACATTTCAGTTATGTGATCAAGTAATGGCGAAAGGAATGATGCCAAAACATAGCGGCATTATCACTGTCATTCCCAGTGGAATTCACTCTCCAAATCAGATTATGCAAAAGATAAAACAACGTGCCAATGCAATCCAACATTTCAGTTATGTGATCAAGTAATGGCGGAAGGAATGATGCCAAAACATAGCGGCATTATCACTGTCATTCCCAGTGGAATTCACTCTCCAAATCAGATTATGCAAAAGATAAAACAACGTGCCAATGCAAACAATGATAAGTTGATAACCCATAAAGTTGACATTATAACATACATCCAACTTCAGTGACAGATCTATAATTCTCAGAGAATTCGGCTTGAAGTTATATACCAAGTTCATTTGGTTATAGAATATGAAGAACAAATGTGGGTGCGAGGTTGGATGTGATACGATGCAGGAGCATGGATCCAAAAATTCTATAAAACAAGAAGCGAACAGGCAACATGCAATATATATATATATAATATATATGATGTTCTCTATTTCTGTATCAAAAATATATCCAATCGTAAAGAATCATGAATGGGGTTACATCCAATAATCCCGAAATTCATACCTAGATAAGTAGCTTTAGCTTGCTAGATCTTAGCTCTCTGGTATCTGTTTCTATTTGGCTAAAACTAAATTGGTATCTACTACAGGAGCAATTCAGATCTATAATTAATAATGTACTGTCCAATTCGAAGAATATGTGCTTCTTAGCATCATATACCTGGAACCTCTCTATAGACAGGCATTTCAAAAGCATTATGACCATTCCTTTTCTCTTGCAGTTGCTAATGCACAAGGGAATTCAGTTTCTACCAAAAGACATGCCAGCTGTAAGTGAAATTGCCAAGGAAATGCAATGAATGTCAGTTTCTACACACAACAATCTCTCTGCAACTAGTGATATTTGTGGTCCGTTTGATCCATTCATTAGAGCTTTCTTGGAATCCTATATTCCCTTCATCAAAAATTCCAATGTTACGCTTGCAAAACATTGGAGTTTCACAAAGAATCCAGGATACCTAAAAATGAAAAAATATCCATTCCTATACCCACAGAAAATGGGTGGAAGGTGGGAGGATTCCACGTATCCTCTTGTTTGCGAGAAAATTACCAAGATAAAATGGTATTGTTTCAGCATATTATTAATAATTAATATATGTTAAAGAGTAATTGTCAATACAAGAAAGAGAATTATAGTCATAACCAAATACTATAGTAAGAAGTTTTCCTTGGAATCAATTCCTCTTTTACAGCTCGAAGTAAACGAGTCCTTGAGGCATTTATTCACTAGGCTCTAATTCCAAGTTAGTTCTCTTCCGTTACTTATGGAGGAGCTTACACCTAGTAGATGACAGATAGAGGGATCAAAAACCTATTTTTGCGAATCTAAAGAATGAATAAATTGACGGTTACCACCAGTCAGTAAATTCAAGAAACACTTGGAACGCGTCGATAATAAAAGCATATGAAATTAATAAGATGATAACAACAAGATAAATAAACATCAGTACGAGCTTTCTATACGGAGTATAGATATAGTTTGGGATTCAATTGTTAACCTTCTTCAGGAGGGATTGGTGAGTGAGGAAATCCTTGTTTGCTAGAGAGAGAAGCTCTGAGTCGACAGAGAGAGAGAGAGAGAGAGAGAGAGAGAGAGAAAAGGGAAAACAAAGTCCCCAACTTTGGGGAAAAAATTGAAAAAGAGTGGTTTTTTGTTCAAACCCGCAAATTTTACAAGTTAACCCCTCATTTGATTTTGGAAAAATACTTAACTTCCCTATTATACCCCTATCATCTTCTTCTCTCGCTTTTTCCATAATATCAAACCCTAACCCTAAAACAAGCCGCCGGCACCAACCACTGTAGGCCGTCGCCGCTGAGAGAGTGGCCGCCGGTGATGGTTATTCCGACTAAACTCGAGAAACTGAGAGGAGGGGGAAGGTTTGATTAAGAAAATAAAGAGGAGAGGGAAGGAGTGATTCGAAAAATAAAAATTTATTTCGCGCCAGGTAGGGGTCGAACCTACGACTTTCTGCTTAGGAAACAGACGCTCTATCCACTGAGCTACAGGCGCGTTGTTGTTGGGATTTTTGTATAGTGAAGTTTGAATAATATCTTATCCTCTCTAGGCATTTTCCATTTTTTGGTATAATTGGGTCCATCTACTGAGCTACAAGTGCTTTAGTGTTTAACATTTTGGCATATAAAGTTTTGAAGGAAATCTCTATCCTTTATACGGTGAATTTTTTTTCTTGATGTAAGTAATATATAAAAAAATTAACTTGGAAGCGGAGTGGAAAATTCAGTTCTATGTCACTATAATAACATTTCAAGTATCTACTTTCGTATAAGCATGCCTAATTTTTTTAAACTGTATCACTCCTTATTTAATTTTTAATAAAATAATGTTAAAGTAAATAAAGTCGGTATATAAATGGTTCAAGTAGTGATGGTGGTGGTGAGGTGAAATAAAAATAAGTTAGTTTGGACATTATATGTTTCTATAGTTATATATGACTTTAAGATGAGTTTTTCTTGTTTATGAAATGATGGGGTTAAATACTAATTTTACCATTAACTTACAAAGGTAATTCAACACTTTTACCTCTAGTAAAATTCTATTTTTATCTCTAGTAAAATTTTATTTTTTATCTCCAGTAAAATCCCATTTTTACCTATGTGACCTAAGCATACACATCATCTACATTACATGTGACATAAGCATACACGTCATCTACATTCTAGATCACATGTGACCTAAACATACACATCATATACATTACATAAAAATTACCTTTTTGCACTTCATTTTTACCTATAAATACCCCCTCACTCATCCATCCAAAGACACACCAAAAAAACATATCTTCTTTCTCCCTCAACATCCATCCATCTCTTTTAAGAGATATAAAGTCATTGGTAATATAAATACAAGCCAATTTTCAAAGGTCTTATACTATCTATTTTCATACCCTAAAAAATACCAATTCTTATACGCTCTCTCTCCTCACAATTTATTATTTATTATGTTGAAATATTTGTAATCCTAATTCTATACTTATAAATAGAATTAAGGAAATTATAAGAAGAGAGAGAGAGAGATTGGTAGCTTGTATTATCATCCAAATTGATTGCCTTTGAGCTAATAGAAAGCAAGTACACACAAAAGGAGGACATACTGCCGGACTAGCATAAGCGCTACCGGGGGAACCTACCTTAATAAAAAATGTCTCGTGTTCATCTTCATTTTTAATTAATTTATTTCGGTATTGTTCATAGTTACTGTTCACATATACGGTGGTACTGTTTACAGTCACTGTTCATATATACGGTGGTGCTGTTCACAATCACTGTTCACAGTTACAATCCGTTATTAAACCTCTAATCCATCATTATTCATTGATTGATTGGTCGTTAACTATCTGTTCTAGATTTTGACACCATCATGAAACAATCTAAGTTTAATTTGTTGCATCTTGTTGATTATAAACAACCATAAACCTTAAGATCGTTCATGTTGTATCATCAAGAATCAAAGATTAATATGCGGAAGTGTACTTAAATCCCGATTGATTGGCCTTTTAAATCTACACGTATTTCTTAAGAGAATCATTTATACATTCTTTGTGCTCTCTTTGATGATGGGGGCTCACAAGAGACAATATACGTACGTGCGATCTGGAGATCATAACCACAATATATATAGATAGTAAACCTTACTATTTATTTAGGATTTCTATTTTAACTCATCATAAAAATAGAAATTACTCTTAAGTATCTACACATTAAAGGTCCACACCCTATTAAATATATTTAAGCCCAAATAACTTAAACATTAGTTGATCACTTTTAAAATGAGCTTAACCATATAACAGTTTATAACATATAATTATTTCACATATATGCCCAATGTTGGATTAAGAAACCAACGTACTTATATTTTTTAAATATATCTAAACTTATATATGCAAAATAAAATATAAAAAAATCATTAAATCAAACATGGTACTCAAATAAATATAAAAATGTTCAATTAACAACCATACCACCAAACTACTAAAGTCAAAGTTCAAACATATTAATTAAGAATTGCAAAGAAAAAAAAAATACAAAGAGAAGATTCAAGCCTTAATTGTATAAAAAATTCAAAGAAAAAAAGAATTGTATGGCTGCTACTAAATGGGGTCTTAGATAACTTAGGGTTCCATACATTTAGTCTTTCATTTTTATTAAAAAAAAACCACAACTTATGTAAAACGACGTCATTTTGGTCCCAAATTTATTTATTTATTTAAAAATAAAATCCCAAGCTCCCCAGTTCTGCCTAGACGGCCCAAACCGTCGAGTCACCCGCCTAGTGAACAATCCCGCCTAATCCAACGTCTACCTTTATTGTTGGTGGAGAGAAGCCACCTAAGCTGTCTTTTAGAACACTGAACTATATGCAAAGCATAAGAAAAGGTTTTAATAGATCTGTAAAATTACAAAATTACTCCACATTTCATAAATTACAACAAAAGTATATTTAAGTAGAAGTTTGGACACGTGGACTTAAACTTAAATAACACATATTATTACCGCTTGACTAAATATTATTTAAAATATTTATTATTTTGATTTGAAAATCTATATACAATGTGAAAAAAAAAATACTTGACGTCTTATTACACGTACAAAGTGTTTTCCAAGTTGGTGCGCTTTGGCATGCTTAAAGCAATCGTTTGCTACTTTCCTTCCTCCATTCATTTTCTAAAGTTTAACCTTCGAAGAGAACCAAAAAGGATGCGTTTGTGCCAAATCAAGAAAGTATTCATGCCCATGGGACCTGAACAAAGCACCACTAAAGTTTACTTTTCTTCTCTTATGCGAAGGAAAAATGATAGACACGTAAATAACATACCGAAATTAATATACAAAATAAATTTGATTGATCAATAATGGATGCTTACTAAAAAAATAGTTGAAATTGTTTCATTACTGACCAAAATAATAATTGACAAATTAAATATTAATTTTGGGTAATAATATTAGTACTTCAAAATCATCTTAAATGACAAAATTTTTTTTTTCAAAAATCCATATAAAGTGGATGATTTTGAAGTATTATAATACTTTTGTAAAATGCTATTATTATTACTCTTAATTTTTTGTGTACTTTCGTGCATATAAAATTATTGTATATATATATATATATACAGAGCGTTTCACATACGGACCGGAACCTTTAGCGACGGTTTTCCGTCGCGAATACATTGGGGATATGTTATTAGCGACGGAAAAGCGTCGCTAAAGGTCCCGGTCCGTACGAACCGGTCCGCATGTGAAATTTTCCGTATATATATATATATGTGCAATTCCCTCATTCCGTTTGGCTTATATTCTCTCTATCTTTTCATTCGTTACTTTGTTCAGTGGTATGTACGTGTAATTCCTTTTGTTCAATGGTTTGTGTGAGTTGTCTAGGAATAAAATTATTCCGACTTATCCCAATGACATAAGCAAGCCGTGTGGGGAATAAGATTATTCTTGCCTTATCTTAGCTAGTATATATATATTGGCTTAAGCATCAATCTTCATGATATCAACACAAGATCTCATTCCTCCTAGTAGTATATAAATTCAGCGCAGTCCTAGACTTCATTCTCAAAGTTTGTGAAAAAAAATGTCAACTCCACGTTTCCTCGACTTGCAGTACAACATTTCCAAGAGGAAGTACTTGAAGAAACCATCGCGCATGTTTTCTTCAAGCAGCCGACAAAGCTCAGGCTTATCGCAAGTATTCCAACCAACCGTCGAAGAAATGAAGAAAGTGTTTGACAAATTTGACAAAGACAAAGACGGGAAGATATCGCAGGTGGAGTACAAGGACATACTGAGAGCCCTGGGAAAGGGGAGCACGACCAGGGATGTACAAAAGATATTCGAGGTGGCTGATTTGGACGGGGATGGGTTCATTGACTTTAAAGAATTTATGGAAGTAAACAGGAGAGGAGGCGGGGTGAAGACTGTGGACATACAGAGCGCATTTAGGATCTTTGATTTGGATGGAGACGGGAAAATAACGGTGGATGAAGTGTTCGAGTTGTTGAAGAGGCTAGGGGAGAGGTGCAGCTTACAAGAGTGTAGGAAAATGGTGAGAGCTGTGGATTCGAACCAGGACGGTGTGATTGATATGGATGAGTTTATGACTATGATGACCAAGTCCTTGATGCTTGGCTGATTTACTAGGAGCTGCCTAATTAATTTTTAAGAATAAATGAAAGTTTCTATTTCTTTCTGTCCTTTTTTCTGTCTTCCTAACTTTTTTTTCGTTTTCTTTTTCACTGATAATATATGACTGAAATAGATATGCTGTTATGGTATTTGATTACTCAAATTGCATGGCATGTATTTTTTTTTATTATCATAAATAAAGGGAAAAAGCCCTAACAAATAGATAACTTTTATCATTGCTTTAAGGTTAAAGATTGGGAGTGGACTTTTTTTTTTTTGTCTTTTTGTAAGGTTAAGAGAGGCCGACGCATCTTTCAATTTTATGCTTCTTTTTTTTTTTCAAGTAAAACAACACCACCAAGAATACTAAACAAGGCCATGAAACGCAAAACAAAAGCACAAACAAAAACATAGCTAATAAAGTGACCTCTGAGAACACTTTCTCCATTCCTAAGGAAACCAACAACATCCTGTGATCCTTGGACAAAACAAAGGAATAAAAACCAGCAATAGTTTTAAAAACAGCAACAAAAGTTGAAGATGTTTTTAAACCGCTGAAAAAGCAAACATAATCTGAATCAGACGCATGTTGAAGTATCCCTCCCGAGGGAGAGGGGGTACATGACCAGTGCCTAACTCCGTATGCATCAAAAGGTCATTCAAGTTAAGAAATCGGCATGTACATAGTGGCGAACTATTCTTTGAAGAACTCATAAAAGATCCTAAGCCAAAGCGTGGTGAAAGCAATTGTGCGGTGGTATGGCATGAGGTTGCGAAGGAAAAACAGAGCATTCATCGAAGGCTGAACAAGATGGCGGCTTCGGTGGCAGCGAGGGAATCTCAATCAAAGGGGTAATGGTGGTTTTGCAATGAAAGGATGCGAGTGAAGATAGTGAAAGTTTAATTGGGAGATAGGAGGCGTTGTGAGGAGAATGAGAGGCCATGGAGGTAGGAGGCGGCGGTTGAATTGGGAAGAACCCAAAAGAAACCTGTAGTCTGATTTCTAGGGCTGTAAACGAACTGAGTTGAGCTGAACATAGAGTTGTTCAAACTTAGGTGGTGTTCGATAAAACATCTACAAATTAAAATTAAAATTGAAAATTGAAAATTAAAATTAAAATTAAAAATATTGTTTGTTTACTTCTGAAAATTATATCTGAACAAATATTGTTTGTTTGAATATAACACATCTGAAAATTGAATTTTTTTAATATGATAATTTTGCCTTTATTAGTCTATTAAGATCACATAATTAAAACTTTAACGAGGGTAAAATATATATTTTGTAATGGAATGTTTTAAGTTTTCAGATTTAAATAGCAAACTTGCCACTTAATTTTTTGGATGCAAATTTTTAGATTTAAGTGGTAAATCACTTAATTTTTTTACCAAACAAACAATTTTGATGCCTTAAGTTTTCAGATTTAAGTGGTTAAAACAAACAACACCTTAGTTAGTTAATCATTTCGAGTATATAAAATTGTTTAAGTTTGTTTTTCTTAGCTTTTGAGCCAAGTTCAAACGAGCTTCTAATCGAACCAGCTTAAATAGCTTGATTTTTTACATAATTTTATAATGTTTATGAATCTATAAAACCGTGCTCATTAACATATCGAGTTTTAAAACGTGTTCAAAGTTTATTCAATTGTTTTAAACAAGCTTCTAATCAAACGATTGCAAGTTGAACTTGAGTAGTTTGACTTGTTTTACGGTCTACTGTTTCCGTTATATGGAATTGCAAAGAATCAATTCCTTCAAGCTTTTGTTTTCATGAAAATATTTTTAAGATAGTATCTGTTTATGGAGAAAAGAGAGAGGAGCAGTCACAAAGATTTTTTTTTTCAAAGATTAATGCAAGATTCAAACTCAAGAATTCCCACTAATAGTTTCTTAAATTTTATAGTTTTAATGCAAGTGATTAAAACATTAAATTTTGCCTCACACCATATCCAAATAATTTTATTATTGGCTAAG